>CM065695.1:54915234-55007734 GCA_017654935.2 Phymorhynchus buccinoides | reverse complement strand
CTCTCCACTATCCACCTCACTATTGGGGCAGTCTGTGACTGTCTTCTTGTGCCACCCTTCCTCCCCTTCATATTTTGTCATGTACACTCTCCACTATCCACCTCACTATTGGGGCAGTCTGTGACTGTCTTCTTGTGCCACCCTTCCTCCCCTTCATATTTTGTCATGCACACTCTCCACTATCCACCTCACTATTGGGGCAGTCTGTGACTGTCTTCTTGTCTGAGTTCTCTTTAGCATTTAATGTTGTAATACTGGCTTGAGTTCTCTTTAGCATTTAATGTTGTAATACTGGCTTGAGTCCTCTTTAGCATTTAATGTTGTAATACTGGCTTGAGTCCTCTTTAGCATTTAATGTTGTAATACTGGCTTGAGTTCTCTTTAGCATTTAATGTTGTAATACTGGCTTGAGTTCTCTTTAGCATTTAATGTTGTAATACTGGCTTGAGTCCTCTTTAGCATTTAATGTTGTAATACTGGCTTGAGTCCTCTTTAGCATTTAATGTTGTAATACTGGCTTGAGTCCTCTTTAGCATTTAATGTTGTAATACTGGCTTGAGTCCTTTTTAGCATTTAATGTTGTAATACTGGCTTGAGTCCTTTTTAGCATTTAATGTTGTAATACTGGCTTGAGTCCTCTTTAGCATTTAATGTTGTAATACTGGCTTGAGTTCTCTTTAGCATTTAATGTTGTAATACTGGCTTGAGTCCTTTTTAGCATTTAATGTTGTAATACTGGCTTGAGTCCTCTTTAGCATTTAATGTTGTAATACTGGCTTGAGTCCTCTTTAGCATTTAATGTTGTAATACTGGCTTGAGTCCTCTTTAGCATTTAATGTTGTAATACTGGCTTGAGTCCTCTTTAGCATTTAATGTTGTAATACTGGCTTGAGTTCTCTTTAGCATTTAATGTTGTAATACTGGCTTGAGTCCTCTTTAGCATTTAATGTTGTAATACTGGCTTGAGTTCTCTTTAGCATTTAATGTTGTAATACTGGCTTGAGTCCTGTCTTTAGCATTTAATGTTGTAATACTGGCTTGAGTCCTGGTTTTAGCATTTAATGTTGTAATACTGGCTTGAGTTCTCTTTAGCATTTAATGTTGTAATACTGGCTTGAGTTCTCTTTAGCATTTAATGTTGTAATACTGGCTTGAGTCCTCTTTAGCATTTAATGTTGTAATACTGGCTTGAGTCCTCTTTAGCATTTAATGTTGTAATACTGGCTTGAGTTCTCTTTAGCATTTAATGTTGTAATACTGGCTTGAGTCCTCTTTAGCATTTAATGTTGTAATACTGGCTTGAGTCCTCTTTAGCATTTAATGTTGTAATACTGGCTTCTTCTTTGGTTCTCTCTCTCTGTGACTGTCTTCTTGTTGTCATCTTGATTTCTTTTTGTCAGTTGTCTTGTCCCCAGTCAAGTAAGCTTTTGTATCTCATGAGTCAGAAGTTACATTGGCATTAGGTGATAATGATTGTTGCTATGTGTGTCGCTATGGTGATGATGATTGTTGCTGTGTGTGTGTGTTGCTATGGTTTCCAGCCCTCCATCGCTTCGACGACCAACATCGACACGTTGCTGGCCGGGCAGGGAAAGGAGGAGATCTGTGTTCCCCCAGAGTCACTGCAGGACAAGGTGTTCTTCATCTTCAACAACCTGTCTCTGGCCAACATGGTGCAAAAGGTGGGTCATGGTTATGGCAGATATAGTGTAGGTGTTGGTCATAGATCTGTGTTCCCCCAGAGTCACTGCAGGACAAGGTGTTCTTCATCTTCAACAACCTGTCTCTGGCCAACATGGTGCAAAAGGTGGGTCATGGTTATGGCAGATATAGTGTAGGTGTTAGGTATAAAGATCTGTGTTCTTCATCTTAACCTGTCTCTGGCCAACATGGTGCAAAAGGTGGGTCATGGTTATGGCAGATATAGTGTAGGTGTTGGTCATAGATCTGTGTTCCCCCAGAGTCACTGCAGGACTAGGTGTTCTTCATCTTCAACAACCTGTCTCTGGCCAACATGGTGCAAAAGGTGGGTCATGGTTATGGCAGATATAGTGTAGGTGTTGGTCATAGATGTGATGTGTAGACCGATATCAAGCTAGGTCACAGGCTATGATGTGTAGACCGATATCAAGCTAGGTCACAGGCGCCACAGCAGCTTTGACACAGACTTCTAACTTATTGGATCATCAAGGTTTCAGAAATGGATTCCTTTGACACAGACTTCTAACTTATTGGATCATCAAGGTTTCAGAAATGGATTCCTTTGACACAGACTTCTAACTTATTGGATCATCAAGGTTTCAGAAATGGATTCCTTTGACACAGACTTCTAACTTATTGGATCATCAAGGTTTCAGAAATGGATTCCTTTGACACAGACTTCTAACTTATTGGATCATCAAGGTTTCAGAAATGGATTCTTTTTTAAAAAAAGATGTCGGAGTATATTATCGTTGTGCTATAATATCTGGGTGTCGCAGAATCCATCTTTATTGTTATTATTCATTATTTGTTATGATTTTTGGGTGATGTTACTACCTCCCTATGCCTCTAAAAATGCTATTTGACAAAACTCTTAAGGAAGGTAAAATCCCAAACCAATGGAAGCAAGCTGAGGTAAAACCTATATTTAAACAAGAGGCAAAGCCTTCAAGGCTCACATCTGATTTGTATTACTATAATACTGTTATGTAGACACTTGTGCATCAGTGAGAACAGAATGAATTTTTATTTTACTGTGTAGATTAAATTATTTCTGTGCATTAAATTACCCCTACCCTCAGTGTCTCAATGTAAGTGGCGGTACCATAGCTGATGAGGTTTAACCGAGGCGTGGTTACCGCTACACCTATCTATATTGTTAAAAACTCGGGACTTTACTGGTGTTGCACTGCCTCCGGGCATTGTAGCCAGTATTATTCCCACCATCTTTGCATTTACAAATGTCCCATATGTGTCTGTGACCGAGAGGACGTAAAACACCATTTTTCATTCAATTACCCCTACCCCTTTCCCTCTTTCTTTAAAATTTAATTATATGTATGTTTATATATGCGCATGTAACATAGTGGAGCCCTATTTTTATTTTTGGCAAACAAGTAAAATTGAAAAGCATATTGACAAAGCTTTCAGAAAAACATAGTTACCAATCCCCCCCCCCCCCCCCCCTCCTGCCCCCCCGCCGGGGTAAGGGGGGTCTACGGACACCTGTAGGTCTAAGCCTCTTAGAAAATTAATAATTGAAGTTGCGGAATTCGTAAGGCCATACTCCTGATCTGATACTGTTTTAAACTGATTGTTCATGCGATAGAAACTTGTTTCACATCATCAACATTTCTGTAAGATACTTTAGTCCTAATATTTTATTTTCGCTTCGTTAATTCCGGGCCGTCAACGCCCCACACTCGGTACATCCCTTTTGTTACAGAAAATATAAGTTAACGACGTTAAAATGTACCTATTTGTACACACCTGAAGTCTTGTGTTTATTTTTAAACAGCGTTTTTGTATATCTAATGGAGAGTCTTCTTTTCCAGTATTACTATCTGATCTGTACAGCACAACAGTAATCTCTGCAACAAATGATTGTATTTCTTATGCTCTTTGTAGATGCATCTGACTGCTTTGATCGTTGTGAGTTGAAGGCTCATATCAAAATCAAGTATCCTGCTAACTTTAACCCTCCAACGCCTTGTATTTTTAGAGAAAATTAGAGAAAACGACAATGTTAAAGTTTGGAGATTGCAAGGTTAAAGGTTGCACAACAGTAATCTCTGCAACAAATTATAGTCTTTCTTGTGTCCTTTATTGATGCATCTGACTACTTTGATCATCATGACTTGAAGGCTCTCGTCAAAATCAAATATCCTGCTAACTTTAACCCTCCAACACCTTATATTTTTAGAGAAAACGACAACGTTAAAGTTTGGAGTGCAAGGTTAAAGGTCGGGCCACGGACGCAACACACACACACACACACACACACACACACACACACACACACACACACACACACACACACACACACACACACACACACACACACACACAACCGAACACGTACGATACTATAGACTCACTTTGTTTTAAAAAACGACGTGAGCCAAAAAGGCAATAAAAATGATCCAGGAAATTACAGACCAGTTAGTCTACTTCCATAGTCTGCAAGTTATGTGAAGGCATAATTAGAGACGCTTTAAATGATCATTTTGAATCAAATAACTTGCTATCTGACTGCCAATTTGGATTTACTTCTGGTAGGTCATGTACTACTGACAGACCTGCCAACCTTTCCGCTTTGGGCAGAATTTCTTCCGCTCAGACATGAATTATTCCGCCCTTCCGCTCGATTCCGTAAAATTC
Organism: Phymorhynchus buccinoides; assembly: GCA_017654935.2. NCBI lineage: Eukaryota > Metazoa > Mollusca > Gastropoda > Neogastropoda > Raphitomidae > Phymorhynchus > Phymorhynchus buccinoides. The sequence continues at coordinate 55,003,372 of CM065695.1, read as the reverse complement.
CGCTTTAAAAAATCTCCACAAACCCCCCCAAAAAAAACCTAAAGTAAGCCAAAAGATGCAGAGCAGCACAGCTGCCGTGCGTATATTCGATTTTCTAATCCGAACAGTATTTCCGGTCACCAACTTCCGTTCCCGCCAATCGAAGTCTGCAAGATGGCGAAGCGTGGAGGGGATTGTAGTGATTTGGCCAATGAGAAAAGAAAGAACTGAACAGAAATTTCGCAAGGCATACACTAAAAAGTGTACGTGTATTAGGAGCTCTAGTAAAGGTGTGTATCACGCCCGACGCATACCGTGCGCGAAGGACTTTACTGTGTCTCATGGAGGGGTGATAGATGTGAAGCGCCATGTTAAGTCTCAAAAACACACAGATGCGTCAAGCGCCCAGGAGTCGACTTTGACCATGAATGACTTTTTCAAGTCAGCAGAAGAGGAGGAGACTAAGGATCCTCATGAGGTGATTCGGGCAGAGACTCTTTTTGCTGGATTTTTGGTGGAGCATAACATTGCGCTGAGCGCGGCCGATCATTCTGGACTCTTCTTCAGACGGGTGTTCCCTGACTCGGATGTTGCGAATGAATATACAAGTGCAAGAACCAAAACAACAAACATTGTTAAAACATTGACCTGTTTTGAACAGTACAAGTTGACAAGGATAAGAATTAATTGCATCAAATTGTGTTTGTTTGCAAAAGGTAAAGTTCCGCGCCGAAATTCCTCTTAACTCCCTAAAATTCCTCTTTTCTGCTTCAAATATTCTTCTTTGGTCTGTTAGGGGGTTGGCAGGTCTGAGTAACACAACTGTTAAATACATTAAATGATTGGTTGGTTATGATTAACGATAACATACCTGTTGATGTGGTATACTTGGATCTACAGAAAGCTTTTGATAAGGTCCCACATATAAGACTGTTGGTATAGATGACAAATTACTTATGTGGATTCAAGACTTTCTTACAGACAGGACTCAGTGTGTTAGCATTGGAGAAGATAATTCCGAAAATTCTTATGTTACTAGTGGTCTTCCACAGGGTAGTGTATTGGGACCAACTTTGTTTATTTATTTCATAAACGACATGCCCGATATAGTCAACTGTATTATAAAAAATCTTTGCAGATGATACAAAAGCTTATTGCGGAATCCTCAGTGATGAATCTAAAACTAAACTTCAAGAGTTTATAGACAAATTAGTTAATTGGACGAAAGAATGGCAAATTAAATTTAATGGACAGAAGTGTAAAGTGTTGCATATTGATAAAAAAATAACCATTACTTTAGTTATACAATTGATGGTTGTGAATTAGAAGCTTCTGAAGTGGAAAAAGACCTGGGAGTTATGGTGGATAATAAGTTAAATTTTGATCATCACATCACTGAAACTATTAAAAAGGCAAATAAAATCGCTGGTATGATTTCTCATTTCATTCAGCACAAAGCTAAAGATATTATGGTGCCCTTGTTCAAATCATTGGTGAGACCAATAGTAGAATATGGTCATGTGATTTGCAGACCTGCCTACCCCTACGGATTTTCCGTAGTTACTACAGAATTTGACTATAAACTACGGAACTACGGTTGATAACCAAATTCTACGATTTTCTGTTACCGCAAAGTACGTTTTCTAGCGCGGTTCGTTTGAGGTCCGCTTGCCTCTATATAGGTTCGTTTGATGTTCGTATAGGCGCGCGGCAAGTAGGGCTCTCGCGCATGCGCCGTCCAACATTAGCGTGACCAAAATGGTGGCGAGAGAAAGCCTTCAGTCGGGTGACAGTGATTCAGTTTGCGAAGTTATTTCATGGAAAAAAATATCAAGAAAGATTGAGGAAGAAGTGAATCAATATCTACTCAAGCATACCGTGCACAATACACAAAAAGTTTTCTGTAGTGCGGATAGGCAGAACGCGAGATCGCTTGCACCGTGTGCCGATGTGATTTCTCAAGTTGGGGACCGACGGGCCACAGGGGACTCGTTGATTGACAGCGGCATGTTGAATCAAACAACACGCATCGCAATCGGTGTTAGCTGCACCGAAAAACACCCAGAACATAACAAATTTCTTCGCTACAAACAATGAAACCGAGCTGAGTGTCGAAGATTTGACTCGGGCAGAGACGACGCTTGTTCAATGTTGAAGTGTTAATCACTCGCACGGCCACAGTGTTCGGCCAGACACCCAGAGGTATTCGAAGTGAAACTAAAGTAGGCCAGATGTTTTCCCATTCTCTCTCTCTCGCTCGCTAAATCTCTCTCTCTCTCTCTCTCTCTCTCTCTCTCTCTCTCTCTCTCTCTCTCTCTCTCTCTCTCTCTCTTATTTACTGTTTTTCTTTTTCTTTTGTTTGTTGCTGTTGTATTATTTTGATATTCATGACTGTCTCTCCTTATAGATCAAATATCATTTATTGTTGTACCCCCTCCCTACCTTCCCTCTCTGTGTTTCTCTTTCTCTTTGATCTCCATATCCCCCCCCCCCTTTCTGGGTTTTTTCTCTCCCACTCACTTAGGTGTGTGATACTACTGATAGTCACAGTTTAAAAATTAAAATAAATTAACAATGCATTCGTACTGATGCATACTTTAAATATAAATATATTTTCTATTTTGTTCTTGTTTCTCTGACTTCGGACCTGACAGAAATAGTGCCATAAAAATCAAATTGTTGATTGTGGGCACTTAATCTGAAGAAGGAGAACACACAGACAGACACACACACAGTGACACACACACATGCAATGAATGACATGCACACAGTGACACAAAGAGACACACAGTGACACAGTGATACACACAATAGCACACAAGCATTGGGTCATAAAAAAATACTGCAAACTTCATATTCAATTTCTTGATTCATGCAAAGCGAAATGTTATGGTCATGCTTTGCATATGAAGTGATTTCACGCCGTGCGACATGACTACTGAAAAACCTATCAAAATTACTGAAAATTGAACACTTTCTGAGTTAAAACTACTGACAATTGAACTTAAAAACATCAAAACGCTACACTCACGCAAGCACATGAAGGTGAAATAAACAATAAACACGGCGAATAAAACCAAATGTTCGTATTTAAAAAGACGGTAAAGGTAAAGATGTGCCACCCCCCCCTGCATTTCTTGGTTAATTCTATTTTTCCGTTTTTGCCTTTCTTACCATACATAAAGCTGTATTTTAGGAACATTTTCAGCTAATAACCTTTTTGGAATACTAACCCTATCCCTAACCCTAGCCCTAAACCTAACCCTACCCCCAGCAGTACACCGCGATTTGTCACAGTTGTGGTTCGTTGTGTTTTTCCGTCTTATAGGGTGGGGGGTAGGGTTAGGTTTAGGGATAGGGTTAGTATTCCAAAAAGGTTATTAGCTAAAAATGTTCCTAAAATACAGCTTTATGTATGGTAAGAAAGGCAATAACGGAAAAATAGAATTAACCGAGATAGGTAGGGGGGGTGGCACATCTTGACCTTTACCAAAAAGACTTTGACGAGGTGAATACAATACACTAAACTGAACAATGACGGCAGTGAATGGATGACGCATACTAGTACTATGACGTGATAATCTGATGATGGTAAAGTAAAAGAAAATAATGAATGAAAAGACATAATCTCCGTCATCCCCTCCTGTCCCTCTTCTCTCTGTTTCTTTACCCCCCACCCCCACCCCACCCTCTCTCTCCCTCTAAGCCTCCCTCTCCCTCCTCATCTCCCTCCCTCTCCCTCTGTTTCTCCCCCCTCTCGTTCTCTGTCTCTCCCTCCCTCTCTCTGCCTCTCTCTCTCACTCTATCTTTCTCTCCTACCCCCCACCCCCCCCCCCTCTCTCTCTCTCTCTCTCTCTCTCTGTCTCTGTTTTTCTTCGTTCTCTGTCTCTCTCAGGGGGCATCATCATCAGGGGCCAGAACCAAAACCTGATTTAATCGAAGACATTCAGTCCATCAGGATAGTTTGTCTGCAACTGGTGGCGCCAGAACTTTTCTCTTCTTTTCCTGATAGCACTGCTTTCTGATCTGATTTGCTCTATGGCAGCACAACGCATGTCCATGATGTTGTGGTCTTTTTCATTGAAATGTTTTGCCACCATCGTGTCCTCGTATCTTATGGTTTGTTTGTCAAGTGCATCTTGTGTTTCTGCGTTATAATGTCTGATGTACGTATGTCCATAGAATCGTTTTTGCAGTGTCTGTCCAGTTTCTCCAACGTATTGGACTTTTTTGCATTTGTCACAGTCAATTAGGTAGATGATGTTAGATGACTCGCATGTGAGGTGGTCTCTGATGGCATATGTAGTTCCATTCCTGGCACTTTGAAACGATCTTGTTGGTTTTAGATGGTGTCGGCAAAGAACACATCTCCAAGAGCATTTGAAACATCTGTGTTGTTCTTCAATGTTTTCTCTGCTGTTTTCGTCTTTGTTTGTTTCCTGTTTGTCAGTTGTTGGTAGTTCTTTTTCTTGATTGGACTCCTGTTGATGCTGAGAGTGAGATCTTGGCTGTTGTGGCTGGTCTTTTCTTTGTGTTTGTCCATGTACTGGTGGTGGATCTCGTGGAAGCTGTCGTTGGTGTTGTTGCAAGGGCTTCGGGAGTTTGCTTGGCATCAAAAGACTGCGCATGTTCTTGCAGTTTCTTTCTCCGAGGATGGGCGGGTGAGGGAGAGCCTTTTGCATTCTGTAGCTGGAATGTAGAATGGGCATGTAGGCTTTCAACCAGTTTCCCAGTGGAGGATTTGGGGGATTGTGCCTGATGATGACTGGCACTCTTTCGTTGCTTTTGGGGGGTTTGTACTTTAGGGTTTCTTCCCTAGGTAGAGAAGCCACCTTTTTGCGTGCTCCCTCAAGGAGTTGGTCTGGGTAGCCCCTTTTCCTGAGTTTTTCTGAAAGCTCTTTTGCCCTTGTTTGGAAGTCCTGTTCCTCAGAGCATATACGCCTCATTCTCAGTTGCAACTGAGAATGAGCTATGCCCCGGGGACAATGTCTTGGGTGACAGCTGTTGAAGGGTAGGCACATATTAGCATCTGTGGACTTCGCATGGAGGTCAGTGACGATTTTGTTGTCCTTGATGCTGAGACTGACGTCCAGACAAGCATTTTAGGGGTAGGCAGCTCTGGATTTGGTCTCCATCATTAAATAAACATATTAATGCTATTGAAAATGTCCAAAGGTGATTCACTAAACAAATTATCAGCATGAGTAATATGAGCTATGAGGAAAGACTAAAACTTCTTAATCTACCTAGCCTAGAGTATAGAAGAGCATGGGGAGATATGATTGAAACTTAAACGGATATTATGATACTAGAACTACAAACACACTTTTTTCTCTTAGTAACTCTACCACTAGAGGACACTCCTTAAAACTAACAAAATCATTAGTTCATACTAATATTTATGCACATTTTTTCACTAACAGGGTTATTAACAATTGGAATTCACTACCAAATGATACTGCAACCACAGGAACACTCAATAGTTTTAAAAACAAATTAGATAATTTTTGGGAAGATTATTGCTTCCATACTAACATAAGTATTCAGTAATAATTAGTATGCAGATCAGTTTGCTTGTTTTCATTGTATACATACAAAAAATTAAATATATATAAAAAATAATAACAAACAAAAAAAAGTTTCAAATTGCGTTTCCTTATCAACTAAAAGGAAATAGCAGGCTAAAGGCTAATTAAAAGCCTACATGCCATATATGATATGATATGATATGATACATTATTTGTGATCATTTCAGGGTGATGAGCTAAAGGACCATGTGGGGGAGGAGTACATTCCGTGGGTGTCGCAGTACCCATCGTTATTGTTTTAACATGATTTGTTATGATTTCAGGGTGATGAGCTAAAGGACCATGTGGGGGAGGAGTACATTCCGTGGGTGTCGCAGTATCTGGTGATGAAGCGAGCCAGCATTGAGCCCAACTTCCACACCCTCTACTCCAACTTCATTGACGTTCTCAAGATAGTGCAGCTCAACATTCTGATCCTGAAAGAAACCTATCGCAACATCAAGGTGAATATTGTGATAAATAAAATGATAAATAAACAACTTTTTCATCATAATATCAAGGTGAAGGAAGGGGCAGACTTGGGAACATTAGCTATCAATTTGGTCATACTAGGTAGCGGGATTTTTCCCTGCTCTCACTGACTTTAACTGCCATGGGATTTTTATATGTGTAAAGCACACGGGTCAGACTAGCTTTCAATCCCCATCTGAAGGACTCGACATTCACTTCGATTTTCCTGTCGAACTAGAAAGAAAGGGCGAGGCCGGGATTCGAACCCGGGTCACTCACGCTGCAGTCAGGCATTGAATTTGGCAGGGGAATGTGATAGTTTGTTTCTGTATTGAATTTGGCAGGGGAACGTCTTAACCACTCTGCCACCTTCCTTCTAACCATTGATGCTGACAGTTTGTTTCTGTATTAAATTTGGCAGGGGCACGTCTTAACCACTCTGCCACCTTCCTTCTAACCATTGATGCTGACAGTTTGTTTCTGTATTGAATTTGGCAGGGGAACGTCTTAACCACTCTGCCACCTTCCTTCTAACCATTGATGCTGACAGTTTGTTTCTGTATTGAATTTGGCAGGGGAACGTCTTAACCACTCTGCCACCTTCCTTCTAACCATTGATGCTGACAGTTTGTTTCTGTATTGAATTTGGCAGGGGAACGTCTTAACCACTCTGCCACCTTCCTTCTAACCATTGTTGTGACAGTTTGTTTCTGTTTCAGATAGGGCTAGGGCAGGGCATTGTTGTGACAGTTTGTTTCTGTTTCAGATAGGGCTAGGGCAGGGCATTGTTGTGACAGTTTGTTTCTGTTTCAGATAGGGCTAGGGCAGGGCATTGTTGTGACAGTTTGTTTCTGTTTCAGATAGGGCTAGGGCAGGGCATTGTTGTGACAGTTTGTTTCTGTTTCAGATAGGGCTAGGGCAGGGCATTGTTGTGACAGTTTGTTTCTGTTTCGTTTCTGTTTCAGATAGGGCTAGGGCAGGGCATTGTTGTGACAGTTTGTTTTGTTTCAGATAGGGTCAGGGCATTGTTGTGACAGTTTTGTTTTTTGTTTCAGATAGGGTTAGGGCATTGTTGTGACAGTTTGTTTCTGTTTCAGATAGAGCTAGGGTAGGGCATTGTTGTGACAGTTTTGTTGTCCTTTGCCGATCTACGATCGCAAAGGAGTATGTTTTCGTTCGTGTATGTTTCTTTTTTTTTTGTCCTTTGCCGATCTACAATCGCAAAGGAGTCTATTTTCGTTCATGTATGGTGGGGTTTTTTTTGTCCTTTGCCGATCTACGATCGCAAAGGAGTATGTTTTCGTTCGTGTATGTTTCTTCTTTTTTTTCCTTCTGTCTGTCCCAAGTATATCTCCCGAACCGCTTGACCGAATCGCTTCAAATTTTGTGTGGTGGTGTGTCATCATGAGAGGAAAGCATCCGCACATAAATTATCGCCGTTGTGACCTTGTCCTTGGCGTACGACCTTGAAAACTGAAAATCTTTAAGGGGCCATAACTTCCACACCGTTGGTCTTAGTCTTCAAATTTGGCATGTAGGTACTTTGGCTTATGCCCGTTCTGATGATGGCATACCAATCAAGGTCAAGGTCAAGGTCCAGGAGATCGGTAGGCCTTGAAAGTGGTAGGGGTCTAAAAATTGGGTTTTAAGCCATATTTTCCACATTTGTACTTGACAGAAGCGCTTCAGATTGTGTGTGGTACTGTATAACCTAGAGTAGAAAACATCCGAGCATAAATTATCGCCATGCTGACTATTGACCTTGAAGTGTGACCTTGAAAACCGAAATTTCCTTTCTTTGCGCTATATATTTCTTCTTAAAGCTGTATCTCGTGAACTAGAAGACAGAATCCCTTCCAATTTTGTGTCAGGATGTGACACTAAGAGTATAACACATTCGTACATAAATTATCCCTCGGAAATACTCAGAAGCGGCAGACATGTTTCTGTTTTTCTTCACCCTCCTATATCTCATGAAATACTGTATAGAATCACTCCCAATTTTGTGTGGGTGTGTAAAAAGAAGAGTAGAAGACATTGCAGTACAAATTATGCCACGTGGGATTTTAATGTCGCCGAGTGGCAGACATGTCTCCGAGTTAAGGGTGTACATCCCACTAATTAAGGGTGTACATCCCGGTAAATGAGGGGGTCTAATACTAAACGTAAAAGACATCCTAGCACAAAATGTGCCACGTGGGGCTTATATGTCGCCTTCTGGCTGACATGTCTCTGTGTTAAGGGTGTGCACCCCACCAATTAAGGGTGAGCATCCCGGAAAACGATTTGCACCCAGTCAAGGGTGTGTAGGTGCATCACCCAAAGGTCACAAGGAGGACGGGGACCGAAGATGTGAAGGGGGAAGGGAGGTACAGGGCGGGGCATGTACAGGGCGTAACCGGCAAAGGACATATCTGCCGCTCGGTGATGCCCTTGTTTTGTTTTGTTTCAGATAGGGTTAGGGCATTGTTGTGACAGTTTGTTTTGTTTCAGATAGGGTTAGGACAGGGCATTGTTGTGACAGTTTGTTTTGTTTCAGATAGGGTTAGGACAGGGCATTGTTGTGACAGTTTGTTTTGTTTCAGATAGGGTTAGGACAGGGCATTGTTGTGACAGTTTTGGTTTGTTTCAGATAGGGTTAGGACAGGGCATTGTTGTGACAGTTTCGGTTTGTTTCAGATAGGGTTAGGACAGGGCATTGTTGTGACAGTTTTGGTTTGTTTCAGATAGGGTTAGGACAGGGCATTGTTGTGACAGTTTTGGTTTGTTTCAGATAGGGTTAGGACAGGGCATTGTTGTGACAGTTTTGGTTTGTTTCAGATAGGGTTAGGACAGGGCATTGTTGTGACAGTTTTGGTTTGTTTCAGATACGGTTAGGACAGGGCATTGTTGTGACAGTTTTGGTTTGTTTCAGATAGGGTTAGGACAGGGCATTGTTGTGACAGTTTTGGTTTGTTTCAGATAGGGTTAGGGCAGGGCATTGTTGTGACAGTTTTGTTTTATTTTGTTTCTGTTTCAGATAGGGTTAGGGTTAAGGCAGGGTGTTGATGCTGACAGTTTGTTTCTGTTTTGTTTTTGTTCTGGTTAGGGTTAGGGCAGCAGGCATGAAAAGAATTCCGTGTTTCGTGGAAAATCCGCTGAAAATTTTCAAAATTCCGCTGAAGAAAACAAAATCCGCGTAAATGACCGATCTTGCCGTATTCTTATATCTACAAGTCTCTATTTGGCAATTCTCAAACTGATTAACCGGAAGTCACTTTAGCTCACTCGCTTCAATTGTGCGAAGGAAGGCGAGTAGCTCCCGCTCAACAAAAGTAGCGATGTTAGCTGAAAATGTGGGTGGAAGGCTATTTGTGGTGACCAAATTTTCGGAATAGATTATCCCCCCTCCTCGTTGAACAAAACTTGTGACGTGAGATAGGTGAAAAGGTGGTTGGAAAAAATGTTTGGGGAACGTTGTGCACCCCCCACCCCCCCGTCAACAAAACATTGGATGTTAGGTGAAAATCCGGGTGGAAGAATTTTTTTTCTGCTGAAAAAAAAAATCATTCTTTGATGCGTCAAAGATGTTTGTGCTGGAAAAAAATTGTGGGAACGTTCTGCCCCTCCCTCCCCCCTGCTCAGGGTGTTGATGCTGACAGTTTGTTTCTGTTTTGTTTTTGTTTCAGTTAGGGTTAGGCAGGGTGTTGATGCTGACAGTTTGTTTCTGTTTTGTGTTTGTTCTGGTTAGGGCAGGGTGTTGATGCTGACAGTACTTTTCTGTTCCAGGTGTTGCTGCAGAGTGACATCAAGGGCGTGGCCAACTTCTCTGACCGCTCCCTGCTGAAGAACCTGGGACACTGGCTGGGAATGATGACCCTGTGCAAGAACAAACCCATCCTCATGAACGTGAGTCATTGATGATTGATGGAAGAACCTGGGACACTGGCTGGGAATGATGACCCTGTGCAAGAACAAACCCATCCTCATGAACGTGAGTCATTGATGATTGATGGAAGAACCTGGGACACTGGCTGGGAATGATGACCCTGTGCTAGAACAAACCCATCCTCATGAACGTGAGTCATTGATGATTGATGGAAGAACCTAGGACACTGGCTGGGAATGATGACCCTGTGCTAGAACAAACCCATCCTCATGAACGTGAGTCATTGATTGATGATTGATGGAAGAACTTAGGACACTGGCTGGGAATGATGACCCTGTGCTAGAACAAACCCATCCTCATAAACGTGAGTCATTGATGATTGATGGAAGAACCTGGGACACTGGCTGGGAATGATGACCCTGTGCTAGAACAAACCCATCCTCATGAACGTGAGTCATTGATGATTGATGGAAGAACCTGGGACACTGGCTGGGAATGATGACCCTGTGCTAGAACAAACCCATCCTCATGAACGTGAGTCATATATGATTGATGGAAGAACCTGGGACACTGGCTGGGAATGATGACCCTGTGCTAGAACAAACCCATCCTCATGAACGTGAGTCATTGATGATTGATGGAAGAACCTGGGACACTGGCTGGGAATGATGACCCTGTGCTAGAACAAACCCATCCTCATGAACGTGAGTCATTGATGATTGATGATTGATGGAAGAACCTAGGACACTGGCTGGGAATGATGACCCTGTGCTAGAACAAACCCATCCTCATGAACGTGAGTCATTGATGATTGATGATTGATGGAAGAACCTGGGACACTGGCTGGGAATGATGACCCTGTGCTAGAACAAACCCATCCTCATGAACGTGAGTCATTGATGATTGATGGAAGAACCTGGGACACTGGCTGATTGATGGAAGAACCTGGGACACTGGCTGGGAATGATGACCCTGTGCTAGAACAAACCCATCCTCATGAACGCGAGTCATTGATGATTGATGGAAGAACCTGGGACACTGGCTGGGAATGATGACCCTGTGCTAGAACAAACCCATCCTCATGAACGTGAGTCATTGATGATTGATGATTGATGGAAGAACCTGGGACACTGGCTGGGAATGATGACCCTGTGCTAGAACAAACCCATCCTCATGAACGTGAGTCATTGATGATTGATGGAAGAACCTGGGACACTGGCTGGGAATGATGACCCTGTGCTAGAACAAACCCATCCTCATGAACGTGAGTCATTGATGATTGATGATTGATGGAAGAACCTGGGACACTGGCTGGGAATGATGACCCTGTGCTAGAACAAACCCATCCTCATGAACGTGAGTCATTGATGATTGATGGAAGAACCTAGGACACTGGCTGGGAATGATGACCCTGTGCTAGAACAAACCCATCCTCATGAACGTGAGTCATTGATGATTGATGGAAGAACCTAGGACACTGGCTGGGAATGATGACCCTGTGCTAGAACAAGATTCAAGATTCTTTAATCAGCCAATGCATAATACAAAGGAAATCATTTTGGTTTTGCACAAGACACAATCCAACAACAACGAAAGCATGCACATCGAATGGACAACCAATATAAGAGGGGGAAAAGAAAGAAAAAAACCACACACACATTACACACAAACAAACAGATTACATTATCGTGTATCAGTCTCTCTCTCTCTCAGATTCTTTCTTTCTCTCAGATGCACACCTACACATACACCAACACACACACATACACGTGCATACACATTTATACCAACACATGTCCCACCTCCTCACACACGCACTCACACACAAGACCGCGAGCATGCAGGCACACCGATTAACACAAGTCTGAGCAAAATAGGATACAAAAATACCCCTAGGGGGGGTGAGCCTACTGAGTATTGATGGCTCTGACAGCAGAGGGGTAAAAACTGTTCTTCAGGCGGTTAGATTTGCACTTAAAAGAGCAGAACCTTTTACCAGAAGGGAGTGATTGAAACAGATGGTTGGCTGGGTGTGTGCAATCAGATATGATGGATTTAGCTTTGCGTCTTATGCGCACACTATAGATGTTATCTAGGGATGGCAGTTTGTGACCTATGATTTTTGAGGATGTCTTGACGACTTGATGGAGTTTCCTTTTATCTTTAACTGAAGCTGATCCATACCAGACAGATATTGAAAAACTGAGTATGCTTTCGATGACAGATCGATAGAACTGTGTCAAGACTGCTGTAGTTATCCTTGAGCTGTCTTAGAAAATATAGTCTCTGCTGTGCTTTTTGCAGGATGATGTGATGTTGACTTCCCAGCTTAATGTATTTGAAATGTGCACACCTAGGAATTTAAGTGATTCTACTTGCTCAACTACCTGACCTTTAACAGATAACGCTGGGAGAGGAGTTTTCTTTTTCCTGAAATCAACTATCAATTCTTTAGTTTGGGAAACATTGAGCTCAAGATTGTTAGTGGCACACCAGTCAACCATCTTTCCAACTTCATCCCTGTACCCTGCCTCATCGCCATTAGTAATGAGCCCCTCCATAGTAGTGTCATCAGAAAACTTAATAACTGCAACAGATGGGTTTACAGAGCGAAAGTCATTGGTAAACAATGTAAATAGCAAGGGAGATAATACACATCCTTGGGGGGCACCGGTGTTTAAAATGACCTTTTCCGATACATCCTCATGAACGTGAGTCATTGATTGATTGATTGATGGAAGAACCTGGGACACTGGCTAGGAATGATGACCTGTGCTAGAACAAACCCATCCTCATGAACGTGAGTCATTGATGATTGATTGATTGATGGAAGAACCTGGGACACTGGCTGGGAATGATGACCCTGTGCTAGAACAAACCCATCCTCATGAACGTGAGTCATTGATTGATTGATTGATGGAAGAACCTAGGACACTGGCTAGAAATGATGACCATGTGCAAGAACAAACCCATCCTCATAAACGCGAGTGATTTATGTCTTGATTATAACCAAACAATACATTGTCATTATAACAAAACAGTACAGAAAGAAGCTCAAAAATGGCTCTATATTGTGTTGATAATAGGTGTACGTTATGTCCGTAATGTGCTATGTCAGATGCATTCATATTTTTCTGCTCTATTCCAAGACATTGACTTGAAGTCCCTGGTTTACGAAGCCTACCACAAGGGCACCAAAGAGTTGCTGTATGTTGTATTATGTGTGCATTATATCAACATTATTAGGCAATGTTTCTGTTATTATGTACAGGACATTGACTTGAAGTCTCTGGTTTACAAAGCCTACCACAAGGGCACCCATGAGCTGCTGTATGTTGTATTATGTGTGCATTATATCAACATTATTAGGCAATATTTCTGTTATTATGTACAGGACATTGACTTGAAGTCTCTGGTTTACAAAACCTACCACAAGGGCACCCAGGAGTTGCTGTATGTTATATTATGTGTGCATTATATCAACATTATTAGACAATATTTCTGTTATTATGTACAGGACATTGACTTGAAGTCTCTGGTTTATGAAGCCTACCACAAGGGGGCCCAGGAGCTGCTGTATGTTGTGCCATTCACTGCCAAAGTGTTGGAATCATGTGCCAAAAGCAAGGTAAAAAAAGCACTGCGTGTGTGTGCACGCAATGTCTTTAGTGAGTATTTCTGTTATTAATTGATTCTCTCTGAACTTCCTACCACAAGGGGGCCCAGGAGCTGCTGTATGTTTGCCTCACTGCCTGAATCATGTGCCAAAAGCTACTCGTCTCTGCTCTCAATGTCTGTAATTTTCTCTGAACCTTTACCATATCTGCCTCTCTCCCCCCCCCCCCCTCTCTCTCTCTCTCTCTCTCTCTCTCTCTCTCTCTCTCTCTCTCTCTCTCTCTCTCTCTCTCTTACTGTGTATGGGTGGGGGGGGGGGGGGGTACAACAAACCTGTTTACCATCCCGATTTTGCCGTAATTTTTACCGGGGGGGGGGGGGGGGGGGGGGGATCAAATTCAAATTACGGTAATTATGGCTACGGAAAAAAAAAATATGGGAAAACAAAATCCTAAATATAAAAAAAAAAAATACAGTTGCGTCGGTAAGTGAAGCTTTTGAAACAATGCAGTGAAAAATCATTTCGCGCCATTTCCTTTTCTGTTTCAAAATGGCGTCCATGCGAGTGCATTCCGAAGCTTCTGTATCTTCTGGTCGAAAAAATCAAAAGAAAAGACATCAAAAGTCACTTAAGTGGCAAAGACATTCCGGGAAAGTGACCTAAAAATTCCAGGAATTCAGCACTAGGTGACGAGCATGTGTTCTGTGTCTACTGCTCAACGGACATTAGTATTGCACACTTACGTCAGTGCGATATCGACGTTCATTGATCACGTGTTGGATTGCATTTTTTTTCTTCAAAATTACGGGTTTTTTGTTTCAGAAATTACAACTTTGCGAAATAGGGGTAAGCAGGTCTGGTACAAGCGTATGCATGTATATATGTATATGACTCAGTGCCAAAAGGTGTGCACTGAATGTGGACAGGCACCCTTAAAAATCAACTTTACATTGGAATGCCAAGACTTGCATTAATGGGGTGTACACCCGTAAGACATGTCTGCCGCTCGGCGACATTAAAATCCCAACGTGGCATAATTTGTACTGCAATGTCTTCTACTCTTCTTTTTACACCTCCCCACAAAATTTGGAGTGATTCTATACAGTATTTCACGATATATAAGAGGGTGAAGAAAAACAGAAACATGTCTGCCGCTTCTGAGTATTTCCGAGGGATAATTTATGTACGAATGTGTTATACTCTTAGTGTCACATCCTGACACAAAATTGGAAGGGATTCTGTCTTCTAGTTCACGAGATAATAATAATAATAGTACATTTATATAGCGCTTTACCTCAGATGAGCTCAAAGCGCTTTACAATCAATTATTCATCAACAGACAACAAAAACAACATTCAAGAGTGACACCAACCAGCAACAGCGCATATATATACAAAGCAACTCTCTCTCTCTCTCTAACACACACACGCACACGCACACACACACACACACACAAACACACACAATTATTGACGCCAACTCGTTCATACCCCATTCGGTAAGCCACAGCAACTGAGCCGCATGGACTGACCACATACACCAACACACATACACACAAACACCCTCACACACAACGTACGCACGCAGACAGACACACACACAGACACACACACACATGCGTGCACACACAACCCACAAAACCAAAATACACACAAGCACACATGTATGCACACATTCATTCATGCTCACACACACACACACACACACTCACACACACGCACACACATGCACCACAAAACAACACAAACCTCTTATTCAATCTTCCCTCACGTGCACACAACGGTAGACAACTGATCAAATATTTAGGGCGCAGCAGGAAAAAGATGGGTTTTAAGAGATGTTTTGAATGAGGAGACTGAGTTGGAGTGTCGGAGAGGAGAAGGCAAAGAATTCCACAGAGATGGTGCTTGACAAGAAAAAGAACGTTGGCCAGCAGATTTGAGACGGATGGAGGGAATGGAAAGGAGACGAGAATCAG
This sequence comes from Phymorhynchus buccinoides, assembly GCA_017654935.2. NCBI lineage: Eukaryota > Metazoa > Mollusca > Gastropoda > Neogastropoda > Raphitomidae > Phymorhynchus > Phymorhynchus buccinoides. The sequence goes on along the minus strand of CM065695.1, from coordinate 54,987,893 downwards.
AAGACGAACGTAGTTGGCGAGCTGGGACATAGAGATGAAGAAGATCAGAGAGATACAGGGGAGCTTGATCATTCAGTGACTTGAAGGCAAGGAGGAGAATTTTGTAGTCAATACGTGATTGAACTGGGAGCCAATGTAGGGAACGAAGAACCGGAGATACAGCTTGAACAAGAAATATATAGCGCAAAGAAGGAAATTTCGGTTTTCAAGGTCACACTTCAAGGTCAAGGTCAGCATGGCGATAATTTATGCTTGGAAGTTTTCTACTCTAGGGTATACAGTACCACACACAATCTGAAGCGCTTCTGTCAAGTACAAATGTGGAAAATATGGCTGAAAACCCAATTTGTAGACCCCTACCACTTTCAAGGCCTACCGATCTCCTGGACCTTGACCTTGACCTTGATCAGTATGCCATCATCAGAACGGACATAAGCCAAAGTACCTCCATGCCAAATTTGAAGACTCTAAGACCAACGGTGTGGAAGTTATGGCCCCTTAAAGATTCAAGGTCATACGTCAAGGTCAGGACGGTGATGATGTTTACGCGGATGCCTTCCTCTCATGGTGACACACCACCCCACAAAATTTGAAGCAGTTCGGGAGATATTCTTGGGACAGACAGAAAAACAAACGCACACAAAAAACCAAAAAAACACCAAAGAAACATACACGAACAAAAATAGACTCCTTTGCGATCGTAGATCGGCAAAGGACAATTACTGCAACCCTTCTGCCAGACCATAATAGTATTATAGAGAGACGAGGACTCTACGATAAAGCAGGATTATATTGGATAGTTACATGCAAGTATCGTAAAGAAGATGATTGTAGGATAAAGCAGGATTATGTAGGATACTTACATGCAAGTATCGTAAAGAAGATGATTGTAGGGTAAAGCAGGATTATATTGGATACTTACATGCAAGTATCATAAAGAAGATGATTGTAGGATAAAGCAGGATTATGTAGGATACTTACATGCAAGTATCGTAAAGAAGATGATTGTAGGACTTAAAGCAGGATTAGGGTAAAGCAGGATTATATTGGATACTTACATGCAAGTATCGTAAAGAAGATGATTGTAGGGTAAAGCAGGATTATATTGGATACTTACATGCAAGTATCGTAAAGAAGATGATTGTAGGATAAAGCAGGATTATGTAGGATACTTACATGAAGTATCGTAAAGAAGATGATTGTAGGGTAAAGCAGGATTAATTGGATACTTACATGCAAGTAAAGAAGATGATTGTAGGATAAAGCAGGATTATATTGGATAGTTACATGCAAGTATCGTAAAGAAGATGATTGTAGGATAAAGCAGGATTATATTGGATAGTTACATGCAAGTATCGTAAAGAAGATGATTGTAGGGTAAAGCAGGATTATATTGGATAGTTACATGCAAGTATCGTAAAGAAGATGATTGTAGGATAAAGCAGGATTATATAGGATACTTACATGCAAGTATCGTAAAGAAGATGATTGTAGGATAAAGCAGGATTATATTGGATAGTTACATGCAAGTATCGTAAAGAAGATGATTGTAGGATAAAGCAGGATTATATTGGATACTTACATGCAAGTATCGTAAAGAAGATGATTGTAGGGTAAAGCAGGATTATATTGGATAGTTACATGCAAGTATCGTAAAGAAGATGATTGTAGGATAAAGCAGGATTATATTGGATAGTTACATGCAAGTATCGTAAAGAAGATGATTGTAGGATAAAGCAGGATTATATTGGATACTTACATGCAAGTATCGTAAAGAAGATGATTGTAGGGTAAAGCAGGATTATATTGGATACTTACATGCAAGTATCGTAAAGAAGATGATTGTAGGATAAAGCAGGATTATATTGGATACTTACATGCAAGTATCGTAAAGAAGATGATTGTAGGATAAAGCAGGATTAAAGAAGATGATTGTAGGATAAAGCAGGATTATATTGGATACTTACATGCAAGTATCGTAAAGAAGATGATTGTAGGATAAAGCAGGATTATATTGGATACTTACATGCAAGTATCGTAAAGAAGATGATTGTAGGATAAAGCAGGATTATGTAGGATACTTACATGCAAGTATCGTAAAGAAGATGATTGTAGGGTAAAGCAGGATTATATTGGATACTTACATGCAAGTATCGTAAAGAAGATGATTGTAGGATAAAGCAGGATTATATTGGATACTTACATGCAAGTATCGTAAAGAAGATGATTGTAGGATAAAGCAGGATTATATTGGATACTTGCATGCAAGTACCGTAAAGAAGATGATTGTAGGGTAAAGCAGGATTATATTGGATACTTACATGATCCAAATTTTTGCTGATGACACCAAAGTTTATAATAAATCATGTAACAGTAACTTGCTACAAAATGACTTAAATAATATGCGAGAATGGACAGAAAAATGGAATCTTTATTTTAACACAGGTAAATGCAAGGTTATGCATGTGGGTAAAAGAAATCCAAGTGTTGATTATACTATGATGAATGACAATGTGGCGTGTCCAGTAACAAAATGTGAAAATGAAAAAGACTTAGGGGTAACTTTCGATAAGGATTTCTCATTTGACAAACATATTCAGAACTGTATTAATACTGCTAATAAGATGATTGGTTTAATTAAAAGAACCTTTGTAAATATTGATCAGGATATATTTATCAAATTATACAAGGCATTAATAAGACCCCACTTAGAATATGGAAACATCATATGGTTCCCAAAGTATAAATACCAGTCATCAGCAATTCAAAAAGTGCAACGCAGAGCAACAAAACTTGTCAAGGGATGTAAAAATATGGATTATTATAGTAGACTTAAATACCTAAACCTGTTTTCTCTCAAAGGAAGAAGAATTAGGGGGTATCTCATTGAGGCCTATAAAATATTCAATGGTCTAGTTGACTTGTCTTGGAAAAAATTCTTTGATTCTCCTCAATATAATCTAACAAGGAATGCATATGGTAAAGTTTTTATTAAAAGGTTCAATACTAATATAAGAAATAATTGTTTCAGCATCCGTGTTGCTAACTTGTGGAATGAGTTACCTATTAATCTTTTAAAATGTGCACCTGATGCTAACACATTCAAAAATCGCTTGGATGATTCTCCAAAATATTTAAATATGTTTAGAAGCTTTGATAATTGATTTTAATTAGGAAAATTGACCGTAATGCACCTTGACCACATTTTCATTGTAATACTTTATGTATAGGATGGGACTAAACAAAAAGCTTAACAGCTTATTTTGTACCACTACTACTACCACTACTACTACTACTACTACTACTACTACTACTACATGATGGTATTGAAGAGACAAAAGGATTCGACAGTAAAGTATCATATTGAATACTTGCATGGTATGGTTCAAAGTCCCCATACCGTGGACAAATGGCAATCGTGTTAATAATATGATTGTGAGGGGATAGTAATATGCTAATGACAGGTGTTCAAGGCCCCTAACCCCTGGACAGTGGGCATCGTGTTAATAATATGATTGTGAGGGGATAGTAATATGCTAATGACAGGTGTTCAAGGCCCCTAACCCCTGGACGATGGGCATCGTGTTAATAATATGATTGTGAGGGGATAGTAATATGCTAATGACAGGTGTTCAAGGCCCCTAACCCCTGGACAGTGGGCATCGTGTTAATAATATGATTGTGAGGGGATAGTAATATGCTAATGACAGGTGTTCAAGGCCCCTAACCCCTGGACGATGGGCATCGTGTTAATAATATGATTGTGAGGGGATAGTAATATGCTAATGACAGGTGTTCAAGGCCCCTAACCCCTGGACGATGGGCATCGTGTTAATAATATGATTGTGAGGGGATAGTAATATGCTAATGACAGGTGTTCAAGGCCCATAACCCCTGGACGATGGGCATCGTGTTAATAATATGATTGTGAGGGGATAGTAATATGCTAATAATAATAATAAATAATGGTTATTTATAGAGCGCTTAACTCCCTTTGCAGGGTGCTCAAAGCGCTGAACAAAGGCCTAAACACTAACATACAGATAAACATCATCATCATCATATAGTAAAAAGCCAAGTGTCCCGTATGTGTGTGTGTGTGTGTGTCTGAAGCACAAAACGGGCCTTATAACTCCTAATGCTATGCTAATGACAGGTGTTCAAGGCCCCTAACCCCTGGACAATGGGCATCGTGTTAATAATATGATTGTGAGGGGATAGTAATATGCTAATGCTATGCTAATGACAGGTGTTCAAGGCCCCTAACCCCTGGACAGTGGGCATCGTGTTAATAATATGATTGTGAGGGGATAGTAATATGCTAATGACAGGTGTTCAAGGCCCCTAACCCCTGGACAGTGGGCATCGTGTTAATAATATGATTGTGAGGGGATAGTAATATGCTAATGACAGGTGTTCAAGGCCCCTAACCCCTGGACGTTGGGCATCGTGTTAATAATATGATTGTGAGGGGATAGTAATATGCTAATGACAGGTGTTCAAGGCCCCTAACCCCTGGACAATGGGCATCGTGTTAATAATATGATTGTGAGGGGATAGTAATATGCTAATGCTATGCTAATGACAGGTGTTCAAGGCCCCTAACCCCTGGACGATGGGCATCATGAACGTGTTGGCCGAGTTACACCAGGAGCAGGAGCTGAAGCTGAACCTCAAGTTTGAGATCGAAGTGCTGTGCAAGACACTGGGGCTGGACGTCAAAGACCTGATGCCTGGAAACTACCTCAAAGACCCCTCCAGGATGGCCACACTGGAAGTACAGGTAAACTACTGAACTGACCATGATGAAGATTGAACTACCTCAAAGACCCCTCCAGAATGGCCACACTGGAAGTACATCCAACTGCAACTCCAATGAATTTCTTAGTGTTTGCTGATGAAAATGTTCACTGTTATAGATGATTCACTCCAATGAATTTCTTAGCGTTTGCTGATGAAAATGTTCACTGTTATAGATGATTCACTCCAATGAATTTCTGAGTGTTTGCTGATGAAAATGTTCACTGTTATAGATGATTCACTCCAATGAATTTCTTAGCGTTTGCTGATGAAAATGTTCACTGTTATAGATGATTCACTCCAATGAATTTCTTAGCGTTTGCTGATGAAAATGTTCACTGTTATAGATGATTCACTCCAATGAATTTCTGAGTGTTTGCTGATGAAAATGTTCACTGTTATAGATGATTCACTCCAATGAATTTCTTAGCGTTTGCTGATGAAAATGTTCACTGTTATAGATGATTCACTCCAATGAATTTCTGATTCACTCCAAGTGTTTGCTGATGAAAATGTTCACTGTTATAGATGATTCACTCCAATGAATTTCTTAGCGTTTGCTGATGAAAATGTTCACTGTTATAGATGATTCACTCCAATGAATTTCTGAGTGTTTGCTGATGAAAATGTTCACTGTTATAGATGATTCACTCCAATGAATTTCTTAGCGTTTGCTGATGAAAATGTTCACTGTTATAGATGATTCACTCCAATGAATTTCTTAGCGTTTGCTGATGAAAATGTTCACTGTTATAGATGATTCACTCCAATGAATTTCTGAGTGTTTGCTGATGAAAATGTTCACTGTTATAGGTGATTCACTGAAGTTTTCTTTTCTATGTCCCGGTATGCTATGTGTGTGATAACTTTATGGGGTTATGGATTGACTCAGTCAGTGAGTGACTGATTGGTGTTTTCTGGTTGTGTGTGCAGTATCTGTCACGGCCGCAGATCGCTCCCCAACCGAAGGAGCCGGAAGATCCCATTGTTCCACCACCCCCTCCAAACATTGGACTGCCCTACCCCGTCAACCAAGTGCCGGTATGTGACGTTTGAACCGTGTTATATCGTTATTTATAATTGTCAGTTAGGGGAGGAAGATCCCATTGTTCCTTCCCCCCCCTCCCAACATTGGACTGCCCTACCCTGTCAACCAAGTGCCGGTACATGACGTTTGAACCATGTTATATCGTTATTTATAATTGTCAGTTAGGGGAGGAAGATCCCATTGTTCCTTCCCCCCCCTCCCAACATTGGACTGCCCTACCCTGTCAACCAAGTGCCGGTATGTGACGTTTGAACCATGTTATATCGTTATTTATAATTGTCAGTTAGGGGAGGAAGATCCCATTGTTCCTTCCCCCCCCTCCCAACATTGGACTGCCCTACCCTGTCAACCAAGTGCCGGTACATGACGTTATCACCACATGATAGAGTTAACCCCTTCCCTGCCTGTCTACTAGGGGCAGAATGATGTCATTGAATGATGTCATAACTTTTGATGACGTCACAAACATCTGGAATGCTAGTTTTGGTTCTGACACAGTCAGGAGGAACATATCTCCAGGGACATATATTTTGTAAGACTGAGTCTAATAAATCTCTTCTTTGTCTTATTATAGAAAATATCTGTGAATGTTTCTGTCAGTGAAGCAGACCTGCCTACCCCTACGGATTTTCCCTAGTTCCTATGGAATTTGACTAGAAACTACGGAACTACGGTTGATAACCAAATTCTACGATTTTCTGTTTCCACAAAGTACGTTTTCTAGCACGGTTCGTTTGAGGTCCGCTTGCCTCTATATAGGTTCGTCTGAAGTTCGCATAGGCGCGCGGCAAGTAGGGCTCTCGCGCATGCGCCGTCCGACATTAGCGTGACCAAAATGGCGGCGAGAGAAAGCATTCAGTTTGAGAAGAAGAAGAGTATCAATATCTACTCAAGCATACCGTGCACAATACACAGAAAGTTTTCTGTAGTGCGGATAGGCAGAACGCGAGATCGCTTGCACCGTGTGCCGATGTTGATTTCTCAAGTTGGGGACCGACGGGGGACTCGATGATTGACAGCGGCATGTTGAATCAAACAACACGCATCGCAATCGGCGCTAACTGCTTTGAAAAACACCCAGAACATAACAAATTTCTTCACTACAAACAACAAAACCGAGCTGAGTGTCAAAGATTTGACTCGGGCAGAGACTACGCTTGTTGAAGTGTCGATCACTCGCACGGCCACAGTGTTCGGCCAGTCGACACACGGAGGCATTCGAAGTGAAAGTAGGCCTGATGTTTTCCCATTCTCTCTCTCTCTCTCTCTCTCTCTCTCTCTCTCTCTCTCTCTCTCTCTCTCTCTCTCTCTCTCTCTCTCTCTCTCTCTCTCTCTCTCTCTCTCTAAAGCTCTCTAAAGCTCTCTCTCTAAAGCTCTCTCTGATTTACTGTTGGTCTTTTTCTTTGTTTTTCTTTTGTTTGTTGGTGTTGTATTATTTTTATATTCATGACTGTCTCTCCTATAGATCAAATAACATTTACTGTTATGCCCCCTCACTACCTTCCCTCTGTGTGTCTCTTTCTCTGATCTCCATATATCCCCCCCCCCCCCCCCCCCCCCCCCCTACTTTCCGTTGTTTCTTTCTCTCACTCACTTAGGTGTGTTGTACTACTGATACTGTGTGATAGTCACATTTTTTTAATAAAAATAAATTAACAATGCATTCATACTTATGCATACTTTAAACATAATATTTTCTATTTTATTCTTGTTTCTCTGAATCCGGACCTGACCAAAATAGTGCCATAAAAATCAAATTGTTGATTGTGGGCACTTAACTGGAAGAAGGAGAACACACAGACAGACACACACACAGTGACACACACACATGCAATGAATGGCATGCACACAGTGACACACACACATGCAATGAGTGACATGCACACAGTGACACACACGCATGCAATGAGTGACATGCACACAGTGACACAAAGAGGCACACACACACAGTGACACACACACACTAGCACACAAGCATTGGGTAATAAAAAAATGTTGCAAACCATAATTATTCAGTTTCTTAAATCATGCTTTGCATATGAAGTGATTTCGCGCCGCACCACGTGACTACTGAAAACCCCCTCAAAACTACTGAAAATTGAAAACTTTCCGAGTTAAAACTACTGACAAGCATTTTTAGGGGTAGGCAGCTCTGGTGAAGAGGCTAATTGTAATTGTCAAATAGAGCAGGGAGGTCTCCTTGTGTCTTAATGATGCGTCATGAAATCAGTCTAATGCTGTGTTCTAAGCCGTGATGGGCAGCACTATTGTAATTGTCAAATAGAGCAGGGAGGTCTCCTTGTGTCTTAATGATGCGTCATAAAATCAGTCTAATGCTGTGTTCTAAGCCGTGATGGGCAGCACTATTGTAATTGTCAAATAGAGCAGGGAGGTCTCCTTGTGTCAGGGAGGTCTCCTTGTGTCTTTATGATGCGTCATAAAATCAGTCTAATGCTGTGTTCTAAGCCGTGATGGGCAGCACTATTGTAATTGTCAAATAGAGCAGGGAGGTCTCCTTGTGTCAGGGAGGTCTCCTTGTGTCTTTATGATGCGTCATAAAACCAGTCTAATGCTGTGTTCTAAGCCGTGATGGGCATCGCTATTGTAATTGTCAAACAGAGCAGGGAGGTCTCCTTGTGTCTTAATGATGCGTCATGAAATCAGTCTAATGCTGTGTTCTAAGCCGTGATGGGCAGCACTATTGTAATTGTCAAATAGAGCAGGGAGGTCTCCTTGTGTCTTTATGATGCATCATAAAACCAGTCTAATGCTGTGTTCTAAGCTGTGATGGGCATCGCTATTGTAATTGTCAAACAGAGCAGGGAGGTCTCCTTGTGTCTCAATGATGCGTCATGAAATCAGTCTAATGCTGTGTTCTAAGCCGTGATGGGCATCGCTATTGTAATTGTCAGAGCAGGGAGGTCTCCTTGTGTCAGGGAGGTCTCCTTGTGTCTTTATGATGCGTCATAAAATCAGTCTAATGCTGTGTTCTAAGCCGTGATGGGCATCGCTATTGTAATTGTCAAATAGAGCAGGGAGGTCTCCTTGTGTCTTAATGATGCGTCATAAAATCAGTCTAATGCTGTGTTCTAAGCCGTGATGGGCAGCACTATTGTAATTGTCAAATAGAGCAGGGAGGTCTCCTTGTGTCAGGGAGGTCTCCTTGTGTCTTTATGATGCGTCATAAAATCAGTCTAATGCTGTGTTCTAAGCCGTGATGGGCAGCACTATTGTAATTGTCAAATAGAGCAGGGAGGTCTCCTTGTGTCAGGGAGGTCTCCTTGTGTCTTTATGATGCGTCATAAAACCAGTCTAATGCTGTGTTCTAAGCCGTGATGGGCATCGCTATTGTAATTGTCAAACAGAGCAGGGAGGTCTCCTTGTGTCTTAATGATGCGTCATAAAATCAGTCTAATGCTGTGTTCTAAGCCGTGATGGGCAGCACTATTGTAATTGTCAAATAGAGCAGGGAGGTCTCCTTGTGTCAGGGAGGTCTCCTTGTGTCTTTATGATGCGTCATAAAACCAGTCTAATGCTGTGTTCTAAGCCGTGATGGGCATCGCTATTGTAATTGTCAAACAGAGCAGGGAGGTCTCCTTGTGTCTCAATGATGCGTCATGAAATCAGTCTAATGCTGTGTTCTAAGCCGTGATGGGCATCGCTATTGTAATTGTCAGAGCAGGGAGGTCTCCTTGTGTCAGGGAGGTCTCCTTGTGTCTTTATGATGCGTCATAAAATCAGTCTAATGCTGTGTTCTAAGCCGTGATGGGCATCGCTATTGTAATTGTCAAATAGAGCAGGGAGGTCTCCTTGTGTCTTAATGATGCGTCATAAAATCAGTCTAATGCTGTGTTCTAAGCCGTGATGGGCAGCACTATTGTAATTGTCAAATAGAGCAGGGAGGTCTCCTTGTGTCAGGGAGGTCTCCTTGTGTCTTTATGATGCGTCATAAAATCAGTCTAATGCTGTGTTCTAAGCCGTGATGGGCATCGCTATTGTAATTGTCAAATAGAGCAGGGAGGTCTCCTTGTGTCTTTATGATGCGTCATAAAATCAGTCTAATGCTGTGTTCTAAGCCGTGATGGGCATCGCTATTGTAATTGTCAAATAGAGCAGGGAGGTCTCCTTGTGTCTTAATGATGCGTCATAAAATCAGTCTAATGCTGTGTTATAAGCCGTGATGGGCAGCACTATTGTAATTGTCAAATAGAGCAGGGAGGTCTCCTTGTGTCAGGGAGGTCTCCTTGTGTCTTTATGATGCGTCATAAAATCAGTCTAATGCTGTGTTCTAAGCCGTGATGGGCAGCACTATTGTAATTGTCAAATAGAGCAGGGAGGTCTCCTTGTGTCAGGGAGGTCTCCTTGTGTCTTTATGATGCGTCATAAAACCAGTCTAATGCTGTGTTCTAAGCCGTGATGGGCATCGCTATTGTAATTGTCAAACAGAGCAGGGAGGTCTCCTTGTGTCTTAATGATGCGTCATAAAATCAGTCTAATGCTGTGTTCTAAGCCGTGATGGGCAGCACTATTGTAATTGTCAAATAGAGCAGGGAGGTCTCCTTGTGTCTTTATGATGCATCATAAAACCAGTCTAATGCTGTGTTCTAAGCTGTGATGGGCATCGCTATTGTAATTGTCAAACAGAGCAGGGAGGTCTCCTTGTGTCTCAATGATGCGTCATGAAATCAGTCTAATGCTGTGTTCTAAGCCGTGATGGGCATCGCTATTGTAATTGTCAGAGCAGGGAGGTCTCCTTGTGTCAGGGAGGTCTCCTTGTGTCTTTATGATGCGTCATAAAATCAGTCTAATGCTGTGTTCTAAGCCGTGATGGGCATCGCTATTGTAATTGTCAAATAGAGCAGGGAGGTCTCCTTGTGTCTTAATGATGCGTCATAAAATCAGTCTAATGCTGTGTTCTAAGCCGTGATGGGCAGCACTATTGTAATTGTCAAATAGAGCAGGGAGGTCTCCTTGTGTCAGGGAGGTCTCCTTGTGTCTTTATGATGCGTCATAAAATCAGTCTAATGCTGTGTTCTAAGCCGTGATGGGCAGCACTATTGTAATTGTCAAATAGAGCAGGGAGGTCTCCTTGTGTCAGGGAGGTCTCCTTGTGTCTTTATGATGCGTCATAAAACCAGTCTAATGCTGTGTTCTAAGCCGTGATGGGCATCGCTATTGTAATTGTCAAACAGAGCAGGGAGGTCTCCTTGTGTCTTAATGATGCGTCATAAAATCAGTCTAATGCTGTGTTCTAAGCCGTGATGGGCAGCACTATTGTAATTGTCAAATAGAGCAGGGAGGTCTCCTTGTGTCAGGGAGGTCTCCTTGTGTCTTTATGATGCGTCATAAAACCAGTCTAATGCTGTGTTCTAAGCCGTGATGGGCATCGCTATTGTAATTGTCAAACAGAGCAGGGAGGTCTCCTTGTGTCTCAATGATGCGTCATGAAATCAGTCTAATGCTGTGTTCTAAGCCGTGATGGGCATCGCTATTGTAATTGTCAGAGCAGGGAGGTCTCCTTGTGTCAGGGAGGTCTCCTTGTGTCTTTATGATGCGTCATAAAATCAGTCTAATGCTGTGTTCTAAGCCGTGATGGGCATCGCTATTGTAATTGTCAAATAGAGCAGGGAGGTCTCCTTGTGTCTTAATGATGCGTCATAAAATCAGTCTAATGCTGTGTTCTAAGCCGTGATGGGCAGCACTATTGTAATTGTCAAATAGAGCAGGGAGGTCTCCTTGTGTCAGGGAGGTCTCCTTGTGTCTTTATGATGCGTCATAAAATCAGTCTAATGCTGTGTTCTAAGCCGTGATGGGCAGCACTATTGTAATTGTCAAATAGAGCAGGGAGGTCTCCTTGTGTCTTTATGATGCGTCATAAAACCAGTCTAATGCTGTGTTCTAAGCCGTGATGGGCATCGCTATTGTAATTGTCAAACAGAGCAGGGAGGTCTCCTTGTGTCTCAATGATGCGTCATGAAATCAGTCTAATGCTGTGTTCTAAGCCGTGATGGGCATCGCTATTGTAATTGTCAGAGCAGGGAGGTCTCCTTGTGTCAGGGAGGTCTCCTTGTGTCTTTATGATGCGTCCAAAAAACAGTCTAATGCTTTGTTCTAAGCCGTGATGGGCATCGCTATTGTAATTGTCAAACAGAGCAGGGAGGTCTCCTTGTGTCTTAATGATGCGTCATAAAATCAGTCTAATGCTGTGTTCTAAGCCGTGATGGGCATCGCTATTGTAATTGTCAAATAGAGCAGGGAGGTCTCCTTGTGTCTTTATGATGCGTCATAAAATCAGTCTAATGCTGTGTTCTAAGCCGTGATGGGCATCGCTATTGTAATTGTCAAATAGAGCAGGGAGGTCTCCTTGTGTCTTAATGATGCGTCATAAAATCAGTCTAATGCTGTGTTCTAAGCCGTGATGGGCAGCACTATTGTAATTGTCAAATAGAGCAGGGAGGTCTCCTTGTGTCAGGGAGGTCTCCTTGTGTCTTTATGATGCGTCATAAAATCAGTCTAATGCTGTGTTCTAAGCCGTGATGGGCAGCACTATTGTAATTGTCAAATAGAGCAGGGAGGTCTCCTTGTGTCAGGGAGGTCTCCTTGTGTCTTTATGATGCGTCATAAAACCAGTCTAATGCTGTGTTCTAAGCCGTGATGGGCATCGCTATTGTAATTGTCAAACAGAGCAGGGAGGTCTCCTTGTGTCTTAATGATGCGTCATAAAATCAGTCTAATGCTGTGTTCTAAGCCGTGATGGGCAGCACTATTGTAATTGTCAAATAGAGCAGGGAGGTCTCCTTGTGTCTTTATGATGCATCATAAAACCAGTCTAATGCTGTGTTCTAAGCTGTGATGGGCATCGCTATTGTAATTGTCAAACAGAGCAGGGAGGTCTCCTTGTGTCTCAATGATGCGTCATGAAATCAGTCTAATGCTGTGTTCTAAGCCGTGATGGGCATCGCTATTGTAATTGTCAGAGCAGGGAGGTCTCCTTGTGTCAGGGAGGTCTCCTTGTGTCTTTATGATGCGTCATAAAATCAGTCTAATGCTGTGTTCTAAGCCGTGATGGGCATCGCTATTGTAATTGTCAAATAGAGCAGGGAGGTCTCCTTGTGTCTTAATGATGCGTCATAAAATCAGTCTAATGCTGTGTTCTAAGCCGTGATGGGCAGCACTATTGTAATTGTCAAATAGAGCAGGGAGGTCTCCTTGTGTCAGGGAGGTCTCCTTGTGTCTTTATGATGCATCATAAAATCAGTCTAATGCTGTGTTCTAAGCCGTGATGGGCAGCACTATTGTAATTGTCAAATAGAGCAGGGAGGTCTCCTTGTGTCAGGGAGGTCTCCTTGTGTCTTTATGATGCGTCATAAAACCAGTCTAATGCTGTGTTCTAAGCCGTGATGGGCATCGCTATTGTAATTGTCAAACAGAGCAGGGAGGTCTCCTTGTGTCTTAATGATGCGTCATAAAATCAGTCTAATGCTGTGTTCTAAGCCGTGATGGGCAGCACTATTGTAATTGTCAAATAGAGCAGGGAGGTCTCCTTGTGTCTTTATGATGCGTCATAAAACCAGTCTAATGCTGTGTTCTAAGCCGTGATGGGCATCGCTATTGTAATTGTCAAACAGAGCAGGGAGGTCTCCTTGTGTCTCAATGATGCGTCATGAAATCAGTCTAATGCTGTGTTCTAAGCCGTGATGGGCATCGCTATTGTAATTGTCAGAGCAGGGAGGTCTCCTTGTGTCAGGGAGGTCTCCTTGTGTCTTTATGATGCGTCATAAAATCAGTCTAATGCTGTGTTCTAAGCCGTGATGGGCATCGCTATTGTAATTGTCAAATAGAGCAGGGAGGTCTCCTTGTGTCTTAATGATGCGTCATAAAATCAGTCTAATGCTGTGTTCTAAGCCGTGATGGGCAGCACTATTGTAATTGTCAAATAGAGCAGGGAGGTCTCCTTGTGTCAGGGAGGTCTCCTTGTGTCTTTATGATGCGTCATAAAATCAGTCTAATGCTGTGTTCTAAGCCGTGATGGGCAGCACTATTGTAATTGTCAAATAGAGCAGGGAGGTCTCCTTGTGTCTTTATGATGCGTCATAAAACCAGTCTAATGCTGTGTTCTAAGCCGTGATGGGCATCACTATTGTAATTGTCAAATAGAGCAGGGAGGTCTCCTTGTGTCTCAATGATGCGTCATGAAATCAGTCTAATGCTGTGTTCTAAGCCGTGATGGGCATCGCTATTGTAATTGTCAGAGCAGGGAGGTCTCCTTGTGTCAGGGAGGTCTCCTTGTGTCTTTATGATGCGTCATAAAATCAGTCTAATGCTGTGTTCTAAGCCGTGATGGGCATCGCTATTGTAATTGTCAAATAGAGCAGGGAGGTCTCCTTGTGTCTTAATGATGCGTCATAAAATCAGTCTAATGCTGTGTTCTAAGCCGTGATGGGCAGCACTATTGTAATTGTCAAATAGAGCAGGGAGGTCTCCTTGTGTCAGGGAGGTCTCCTTGTGTCTTTATGATGCGTCATAAAATCAGTCTAATGCTGTGTTCTAAGCCGTGATGGGCAGCACTATTGTAATTGTCAAATAGAGCAGGGAGGTCTCCTTGTGTCTTAATGATGCGTCATAAAATCAGTCTAATGCTGTGTTCTAAGCCGTGATGGGCAGCACTATTGTAATTGTCAAATAGAGCAGGGAGGTCTCCTTGTGTCAGGGAGGTCTCCTTGTGTCTTTATGATGCGTCATAAAATCAGTCTAATGCTGTGTTCTAAGCCGTGATGGGCAGCACTATTGTAATTGTCAAATAGAGCAGGGAGGTCTCCTTGTGTCTTTATGATGCGTCATAAAAACAGTCTAATGCTGTGTTCTAAGCCGTGATGGGCATCGCTATTGTAATTGTCAAACAGAGCAGGGAGGTCTCCTTGTGTCTCAATGATGCGTCATGAAATCAGTCTAATGCTGTGTTCTAAGCCGTGATGGGCATCGCTATTGTAATTGTCAGAGCAGGGAGGTCTCCTTGTGTCAGGGAGGTCTCCTTGTGTCTTTATGATGCGTCATAAAATCAGTCTAATGCTGTGTTCTAAGCCGTGATGGGCATCGCTATTGTAATTGTCAAATAGAGCAGGGAGGTCTCCTTGTGTCTTAATGATGCGTCATAAAATCAGTCTAATGCTGTGTTCTAAGCCGTGATGGGCAGCACTATTGTAATTGTCAAATAGAGCAGGGAGGTCTCCTTGTGTCAGGGAGGTCTCCTTGTGTCTTTATGATGCGTCATAAAATCAGTCTAATGCTGTGTTCTAAGCCGTGATGGGCAGCACTATTGTAATTGTCAAATAGAGCAGGGAGGTCTCCTTGTGTCAGGGAGGTCTCCTTGTGTCTTTATGATGCGTCATAAAACCAGTCTAATGCTGTGTTCTAAGCCGTGATGGGCATCGCTATTGTAATTGTCAAACAGAGCAGGGAGGTCTCCTTGTGTCTCAATGATGCGTCATGAAATCAGTCTAATGCTGTGTTCTAAGCCGTGATGGGCATCGCTATTGTAATTGTCAAATCAGAGCAGGGAGGTCTCCTTGTGTCTTTATGATGCATCATAAAATCAGTCTAATGCTGTGTTCTAAGCCGTGATGGGCATCGCTATTGTAATTGTCAAATAGAGCAGGGAGGTCTCCTTGTGTCTTAATGATGCGTCATAAAATCAGTCTAATGCTGTGTTATAAGCCGTGATGGGCAGCACTATTGTAATTGTCAAATAGAGCAGGGAGGTCTCCTTGTGTCAGGGAGGTCTCCTTGTGTCTTTATGATGCGTCATAAAATCAGTCTAATGCTGTGTTCTAAGCCGTGATGGGTAGCACTATTGTAATTGTCAAATAGAGCAGGGAGGTCTCCTTGTGTCAGGGAGGTCTCCTTGTGTCTTTATGATGCGTCATAAAACCAGTCTAATGCTGTGTTCTAAGCCGTGATGGGCATCGCTATTGTAATTGTCAAACAGAGCAGGGAGGTCTCCTTGTGTCTCAATGATGCGTCATGAAATCAGTCTAATGCTGTGTTCTAAGCCGTGATGGGCATCGCTATTGTAATTGTCAGAGCAGGGAGGTCTCCTTGTGTCAGGGAGGTCTCCTTGTGTCTTTATGATGCATCATAAAATCAGTCTAATGCTGTGTTCTAAGCCGTGATGGGCATCTCTATTGTAATTGTCAAATAGAGCAGGGAGGTCTCCTTGTGTCTTAATGATGCGTCATAAAATCAGTCTAATGCTGTGTTATAAGCCGTGATGGGCAGCACTATTGTAATTGTCAAATAGAGCAGGGAGGTCTCCTTGTGTCAGGGAGGTCTCCTTGTGTCTTTATGATGCGTCATAAAATCAGTCTAATGCTGTGTTCTAAGCCGTGATGGGTAGCACTATTGTAATTGTCAAATAGAGCAGGGAGGTCTCCTTGTGTCAGGGAGGTCTCCTTGTGTCTTTATGATGCGTCATAAAACCAGTCTAATGCTGTGTTCTAAGCCGTGATGGGCAGCACTATTGTAATTGTCAAATAGAGCAGGGAGGTCTCCTTGTGTCAGGGAGGTCTCCTTGTGTCTTTATGATGCGTCATAAAATCAGTCTAATGCTGTGTTCTAAGCCGTGATGGGCATCGCTATTGTAATTGTCAAATAGAGCAGGGAGGTCTCCTTGTGTCTTAATGATGCGTCATGAAATCAGTCTAATGCTGTGTTCTAAGCCATGATGGGCAGCACTATTGCTTGCAGTGTTGTTAGCAAAGGTGTAGTATGGAGATTTAGTGAGTGATTGATTGATTAATAAAGGTGTAGTATGAAGATTCACTGTTCAGTGGTGTTAACCCTTTCGCCGCCAGCCATTTTGGGGGGGCCAAAATTATGCAATAAACTTACATGGGTAAAGAAAAGATTTTGTCTGAAATATTGGGGATTCCTTTACTACTTGTTTTTTTTTTTAAATCGTCTATCACTAACTTCCAAAATCAAGGAAAAAAATCATTGGATAACAGACCCTGAATTCAAGGTTTTTAATGACATGGGTGTTAAATCATTGTGGTAAAAAAAATGCGACGTTGGCGGCGAAAGAGTTAATAATAATGCCTTGTTCTAAGCCCTGATGGGCAGTGCTATTGCCTAACCCTAACCCTATCCTCTAACCCTGATGGGCAGCGCTATTGCCTAACCCTAACCCTATCCTCTAACCCTGATGGGCAGTGCTATTGCCTAACCCTAACCCTATCCTCTAACCCTGATGGGCAGCGCTATTGCCTAACCTTAACCCTAACCCTATCCTCTAACCCTGATGGGCAGTGCTATTGCCTAACCCTAACCCTATCCTCTAACCCTGATGGGCAGCGCTATTGCCTAACCTTAACCCTAACCCTATCCTCTAACCCTGATGGGCAGCGCTATTGCCTAACCCTATCCTCTAACCCTGATGGGCAGTGCTATTGCCTAACCCTAACCCTATCCTCTAACCCTGATGGGCAGCGCTATTGCCTAACCCTAACCCTATCCCCTAACCCTGATGGTTAGCGCTATTGCTTGCAATGATATTAATGAAGGCTTACTGTTCACAGATGTTAATTAATAATTGTATCCTCTAACCCTGACGGTTAGCGCTATTGCTTGCAGTGATGTTAATGAAGGCTTACTGTTCACAGATGTTGATTAATAATTATATCCTCTAACCCTGACGGTTAGCGCTATTGCTTGCAGTGATGTTAATATGTTTACAGATGTTGATTAATAATTGTATCCTCTAACCCCGACGGTTAGCGCTATTGCTTATGTTAATTAATAATTGTATCCTTTAACCCTGACGGTTAGCGCTATTGCTTGCAGTGATGTTAATGAAGGTTTATTGTTCACAGATGTTAAGGATTATAACCTCTAACCCTGACTGTTAGCGCTATTGCTTGCAGTGATGTTAATGAAGGCTTATTGTTCACAGATGTTGATTAATAATTCTATCCTCTAACCCTGACGGTTAGCGCTATTTTCCCCAGGTGCCCCCGGTGTCTCTGCCCCCCCCGGTGCCGATGCCCCCCCTGCCCCCCAACCTGCCGGGGGGCCTGCCACCCTCACTGCCCCCCCCTCTGCCGCAGCCCCCCCAGGGGCTGGCCTATGACGCTGTCAGCACAAACTTCAACACCTTCCAGCAGCAGCTCAAGTTCAACGAAAATGTACGACCCGTCCCAAACCAGTATCAGTATGAGGGGACAAGCCAGTTTCAGAACTGGCAAAGCGTCACAAGCCAGTATGAGTACTGGGGGAGAAGCTTGTCGCCTGTGTGGCACTTCCTTGTGTCGTCCTGTGTCAGTGTCGCCCAAACGGTAATGTCGGGAAGCTTTTTACACCTCCCCACCAGGGTTATGTTTTTGTCTGTCTGTCTGTCTTTCTGTCTACGTGTCACTTAGCTCAATTACTGGGAAAATCTGCTAGGAATAGTTGGTCTGAATTGTTTAAAAGAGGCTCTTCTAATTAGGTTTCAGTGAATTGTTAACAAATGTTTAACAAATTTAGTAGACTGTCAGTTTACTAAAAACAAACAAAAAACCCAAAATTTTAAAGGTGTTTTTTTACTGTATGGTGTATTTGTTGATAGTAAAGTAATAAGGTTAATGATAAATCAAAAATTTATGAATTGATTTCATTGAAATTTTGTGCACAAAATAGGTATGTTTTGAAATTTAAAAAAAGACTGTAATTTTACCAGAAGTTTTGTTAGCATTTCTATTGATCACTGATTTATTACTCAGCCAATAGCAGCATCAAAGTTGTAGATAGGTGGTCGAAGAATACTGTGGACAGGATGAATAGTTCAAAACTTCAAGGCTTAAGTTGCCTTGATAGGATACATAGTCTTCATTTAACTCAACACAAAAAGATGAGCTTTATGATTGTTTCGTCCACCACTGTGTACTTCTCAGAGATGGAGAGGGAGACATTGTCACCAACTCAAGCATGGTCATTTTCAGAGAATTATCTGAAATCAGGGAAAAGTGGATGCAGAAAATCAAGTGTCAGAAGTGGTTTTAAGCTTGAAGAGATGCCCTTCCCCCAAGTTTGAAGAGTTTTACATATTCATCTTCAAGAGCAATTGCCCGCTGATCACCTTAAAAGGATTTTAATTCAAGAGACAACATATCCTGGAACCCTCTAATATTTTCATCTTCATCTTCAAGAGCAATTGCCCGCTGATCACCTTAAAAGGATTTTAATTCAAGAGACAACATATCCTGGAACCCTCTAATATTTTCAGAGAAAACTGCTTTTCCTCCATTACCATGCTTGCAACTTGACCAAGTCATTCGCTCCAAGGAAGTTCACAATAATAATAATCATAATAATAATAGGGGTACTTATATAGCATAGTGCCCTTCGAGGTAAGACCTACTCAGGGTGCTTTACAAATTAAACTTCGTTAAACCATTCATGCATCGAATATATATCAATGAGGCTTTATAATACTCCTTACCGACACGAACTTCGCTACTCCATTCATGCATTGAATACATATATCAATGAGGCTTTATGCTACTCCATGCATGCATAGAATATATGTCAATGAGGCTCTATGCTACTCCATTCATGCATCAAATATATATCAATATATATATCAATGAGGCTCTATGCTACTCCATTCATGCATCAAATATATATCAATGAGGCTCTATGCTACTCCATTCATGCATAGAATATATATATCAATGAGGCTCTATGCTACTCCATTCATGCATAGAATATATATCAATGAGGCTCTATGCTACTCCATTCATGCATAGAATATATATCAATGAGGCTCTATGCTACTCCATTCATGCATCAAATATATATCAATGAGGCTCTATGCTACTCCATTCATGCATCGAATATATATCAATGAGGCTCTATGCTACTCCATTCATGCATCAAATATATATCAATGAGGCTCTATGCTACTCCTTTCATGCATCAAATATATATCAATGAGGCTCTATACTACTCCATTCATGCATCAAATATATATCAATGAGGCTTTATGCTACTCCTTTCATGCATCGAATATATATCAATGAGGCTCTATGCTACTCCATTCATGCATAGAAATATATATCAATGAGGCTCTATGCTACTCCATTCATGCATCAAAATATATATCAATGAGGCTCTATGCTACTCCATTCATGCATAGAATATATATCAATGAGGCTCTATGCTACTCCATTCATGCATCAAATATATATATCAATGAGGCTCTATGCTACTCCATTCATGCATCAAATATATATCAATGAGGCTCTGTGCTACTCCATTCATGCATAGAATATATATCAATGAGGCTCTATGCTACTCCATTCATGCATAGAATATATATCAATGAGGCTCTATGCTACTCCATTCATGCATAGAATATATATATCAATGAGGCTCTATGCTACTCCATTCATGCATAGAATATATATCAATGAGGTTCTATGCTACTCCATTCATGCATAGAAATATATATCAATGAGGCTCTATGCTACTCCATTCATGCATCAAAATATATATCAATGAGGCTCTATGCTACTCCATTCATGCATAGAATATATATCAATGAGGCTCTATGCTACTCCATTCATGCATAGAATATATATCAATGAGGCTCTATGCTACTCCATTCATGCATAGAATATATATCAATGAGGCTCTATGCTACTCCATTGATGCATAGAATATATATCAATGAGGCTCTATGCTACTCCATTCATGCATAGAATATATATATCAATGAGGCTCTATGCTACTCCATTCATGCATAGAATATATATCAATGAGGCTCTATGCTACTCCATTCATGCATAGAAATATATATCAATGAGGCTCTATGCTACTCCATTCATGCATCAAATATATATCAATGAGGCTCTATGCTACTCCATTCATGCATCAAATATATATCAATGAGGCTCTATGCTACTCCATTCATGCATAGAATATATATCAATGAGGCTCTATGCTACTCCATTCATGCATAGAATATATATCAATGAGGCTCAATGCTACTCCATTCATGCATCAAATATATATCAATGAGGCTTTATGCTACTCCTTTCATGCATCGAATATATATCAATGAGGCTCTATGCTACTCCATTCATGCATAAAATATATATCAATGAGGCTCTATGCTACTCCTTTCATGCATCAAATATATATCAATGAGGCTCTATGCTACTCCATTCATGCATCAAATATATATCAATGAGGCTTTATGCTACTCCTTTCATGCATCGAATATATATCAATGAGGCTCTATGCTACTCCATTCATGCATAGAATATATATCAATGAGGCTCTATGCTACTCCATTCATGCATAGAATATATATCAATGAGGCTCTATGCTACTCCATTCATGCATAGATATATATATCAATGAGGCTCTATGCTACTCCATTCATGCATCAAATATATATCAATGAGGCTCTATGCTACTCCATTCATGCATAGAATATATATCAATGAGGCTCTATGCTACTCCATTCATGCATAGAATATATATCAATGAGGCTCTATGCTACTCCATTCATGCATAGAAATATATATCAATGAGGCTCTATGCTACTCCATTGATGCATAGAATATATATCAATGAGGCTCTATGCTACTCCATTCATGCATAGAATATATATCAATGAGGCTCTATGCTACTCCATTCATGCATAGAAATATATATCAATGAGGCTCTATGCTACTCCATTCATGCATCAAATATATATCAATGAGGCTCTATGCTACTCCATTCATGCATAGAATATATATCAATGAGGCTCTATGCTACTCCATTCATGCATCAAATATATATCAATGAGGCTCTATGCTACTCCATTCATGCATAGAATATATATCAATGAGGCTCTATACTACTCCATTCATGCATCAAATATATATATATCAATGAGGCTCTGTGCTACTCCATTCATGCATAGAATATATATCAATGAGGCTCTATGCTACTCCATTCATGCATCAAATATATATATATCAATGAGGCTCTGTGCTACTCCATTCATGCATCAAATATATATCAATGAGGCTCTATGCTACTCCATTCATGCATAGAATATATATCAATGAGGCTCTATGCTACTCCATTCATGCATAGAATATATATCAATGAGGCTCTATGCTACTCCATTCATGCATCAAATATATATCAATGAGGCTCTATGCTACTCCATTCATGCATAGAATATATATCAATGAGGCTCTATGCTACTCCATTCATGCATCAAATATATATATATCAATGAGGCTCTATGCTACTCCATTCATGCATCAAATAATATATATCAATGAGGCTCTATGCTACTCCATTCATGCATAAAATATATATCAATGAGGCTCTATGCTACTCCATTCATGCATAGAATATATATCAATGAGGCTCTATGCTACTCCATTCATGCATCAAATATATATCAATGAGGCTCTATGCTACTTCATTGATGCATCAAATATATATCAATGAGGCTCTATGCT
The DNA here is from genome assembly GCA_017654935.2 of Phymorhynchus buccinoides. Taxonomy (NCBI): domain Eukaryota; kingdom Metazoa; phylum Mollusca; class Gastropoda; order Neogastropoda; family Raphitomidae; genus Phymorhynchus; species Phymorhynchus buccinoides. The sequence continues at coordinate 54,965,543 of CM065695.1, read as the reverse complement.
ACTCCATTCATGCATCAAATATATATATCAATGAGGCTCTATGCTACTCCATTCATGCATAGAAATATATATCAATGAGGCTCTATGCTACTCCATTCATGCATAAAATATATATCAATGAGGCTCTATACTACTCCATGCCGACACGAAAGGGCGACAATTTTAGGCCCGAACTGCTGATGCCCCCTGGTGATGAGTCAGGAGCAGATAATTTTCTGTGGCTATATACTGCTAGTTCCAAACAGGCAAGGGCGATAATCTTCAGTAGGGGGCGTTCGCATCTCAGGGCACGAGACAGGGGCAGATCATTTTCTGTGGCTATATACTGCTAGTTCCAAACAGGCAAGGGCGATAATCTTCAGTAGGGGGCGTTCGCATCTCAGGGCACGAGACAGGGGCAGATCATTTTCTGTATAAAGCCTCATTGTAGATGAAACAGTCGGTAAAGCTAATCGCTTTGTGTTGTGCTAATAGAATAATGTGTAGTCTAATTGGATTTATCAACACAATGAACACATTCAAGGATTGAAGTGATAGTTTATAGTTCAGATACATCTGTGTGTGTGTGTACTTTACTGTCACAAGACGAGCCATGCAAACCACTCCAGCCCAGCCAATTGTGTCTTCAGCTCATAATACATGTAGTTGTCATCAAGATGGAAAATGTTTTGTGCCTGGTGTTTGCCAGAAGTAGGCTGAACACTAAATGGAAAGGACTGTCTTCAGATCATAATACATAATGATTCTAGGACATTCCCCCCCCCCTCTGGACATTTTTCCCCCAGACAATTCCCCCCAGGACAATCGCCCCCTTAGACAATTCCCCCCCCCAGGACAATCACGCCCCCAAGGTCGATTCCCCCCCCCCCCCCCCCCCGGAGAAAACCCCCACCTGCAACAGTAACAGCATGTATAATAACTTCATTTTATTGAGCCAAAAATGTCCCGAATAAGCTAAAAAGTAATTGATTAAAACCACAAAGCGAGGACCACACAAAAGTCAAAGCCTGTTGCCAGAGAAAGTGTCATGGTTTCAAACAGGCATCAGAACTGTCCACGGATCCGCAAATTTCCGTGGTTTTGGTAGCCACTGGCCGCGGTTTTGGCACTGCCGGCCGCGGTTTGTACTTCATGAGGCAGCGCAATCTTATTCTCAAATGGTATTCTTAAACGGTTTGTTTTCATACTGCGCCTTCGGAAACGAAAAATCGCAGCCATGTTTTTTTTTTCTTCCGAGTTTAGAGCTCTCTAGACTCTTACTTTCACTGTTTCAGAGTTGTTGTTTTGATGACAGTGATTGTGATTTGGGTTTTAAATGAGTCGATTTAGAGGATATGATCGCGGGAGACTACGATGATGTGAGAACTTTGAACTTTTCCGCGATAAATCGGGTAGCGGTTGATCGCAATGATGCCGACTAGAGTTTTGTTGGGTCCGACTCGATGTCGACTCCGAGTCATGGCAAGTGTTCGTCCGCGGATTGGATTCTGGAGTATTCCTATGCCTGTTTCAAAAGAACACATTGAATGCAATTCCTTGCAAATAATCATCAATGTTGCGCTCATGATGCGACATTTGATAGTGTGCCTGGTTTGAGTCACCTCTTTTCTGGCAGGATCTGCCACGTGGTTGTGCTCAGTCACTCATGATATGACACTTTCTGTCTGTTGAAGCCACAAAAAAACTCTTATTTCTGCCTTTATTCTTTCCCGCATTGACTACTGCAACTCTCTTCTTCTGTGGCTGTCCTCAGTATCTCCTGCAACGTGTTCAAAAACTGTCAAAACAGTGCAGCACGCCTCACTCTCAAGATTCCACGCTCTGATCATATAACACCTCATCTTCGTAACTTGCACTGGCTTCCAGTAGAGGCTAGAATCAAGTATAAAATAGCTTGCCACGTGGTTGTGCTCGTTCGCTCATGATACGACGTTTGATAGCGCGCCTGGTTTGAGTCACCTCTTTTCTGGCAGGATCTGCCACGTGGTTGTGCTCATTCACTCTCTTTGCCACAGTGTTCTGTATATGAAGCTTGGCTTTGCAAAATCCATCTTGTCTTCTTTGACATTCCTAGAATTGTCGTTCATTTGACAGATTCTTTTGTTTTAAGTATATACAGTGGACCTGATTTTTTTGAAGGTCTTATAAAGGGAGGGGTCTTATAAGGGAGGTCATTTTAAAACTTACAAAGAAGGGCAATGTCTCAGAGAGGTAGGTCTTATGTTGGAGGGAGTCTTATAAGGGAGGTCATTTTAAAACTTACAAAGAAGGGCAATGTCTCAGAGAGGTAGGTCTTATGTTGGAGGGAGTCTTATAATGGGAGGTCTTGTAAGGGAGGTTCCACTGTATAATTTTTTACTATCGGGCACCTGGCCCCTCTTTGAGTTGTGCTGACCTCCATTGTGAATGACAACTTTTGCCCATTCGCTCTTTACTTTATACTACAGTGATTGTGATTTCTGTTCAGTCACCATCACAGAGAGACAGAGATGAACTATTAGTCAACAACCATATGTGATTTCTGCTCAGTCATTTCACTATCAAACACTTGTACAAGCCAACAGTTAAAGACCCACCACGTCACGTGTCAAAATCATGTTTTTTCACTCTTATAGCTAGTAAGAAAATCTTAAAAAATCTTCCTAGCATAAAAGGGAACGTGACACGTGAGGTGGGGGGTCTTTAAGAGAAAACAACTCTTTATGTCAAAAAAACAAATGATTGTGTGAGTAGGTATTCTACTTTTGATGTTTGCTTTTAAGATTGCCCTTGGTGGGAATTGTCCAGGGGGGAAATATCTACTAGGGGGGGGGGGCATAGGGGGGAAGGGGGGGAAATAATCTAGGGGGTTAAGTCCTAGGGGGGGATTGTCTGGGGGGGGAAAAAAAAAAATGACCCTGATAAGATCCATAATATCAATTTTATATGTAATGTTCTTGGTGTCTGCCGGAAGTAGGCTGAACACTAAATAAAAAGGACTGTCTTCAGCTCATAATCCATAATATCAATTTCATATGTAATGAAGTAGGCTGAACACTTCATGGAAAGGACTGTCTTCAGATCATAATCCATAATATCAATTTCATATGTAATGAAGTAGGCTGGACGCTAAATGGAAAGGACTGTCTTCAGCTCATAATAATCATAATCCATAATATCAATTTCATATGTAATGAAGTAGGCTGAACACTAATTGGAAAGGACTGTCTTCAGATCATAATCCATAATATCAATTTCATATGTAATGAAGTAGGCTGGACGCTAAATGGAAAGGACTGTCTTCAGCTCATAATCATCATAATCCATAATATCAATTTCATATGTAATGAAGTAGGCTGGACGCTAAATGGAAAGGACTGTCTTCAGCTCATAATAATCATAATCCATAATATCAATTTCATATGTAATGAAGTAGGCTGAACACTAATTGGAAAGGACTGTCCAGCTCATAATCATAATCCATAATATCAATTTCATATGTAATGAAGTAGGCTGAACACTAATTGGAAAGGACTGTCTTCAGCTCATAATCATAATCCATAATATCAATTTCATATGTAATGAAGTAGGCTGAACACTAATTGGAAAGGACTGTCTTCAGCTCATAATCATCATAATCCATAATATCAATTTCATATGCAATGAAGTAGGCTGAACAATAACAGTAACTGTTTAGGCAGAGGCAGCCTTCAGTCAGTGCTTTTATTAGTTTGTATTTGCTTTCTTTCTTTATTCATTTACTTATTTATTTTACAGTATATCTTTTTCATATATTTTGTTGTTTATTATTTTATAACTTGAAGTTGGGAGGGTGCGTTGTTTTGTGAGAAAATTGTCCATATTGTGATGGCTTATCCGTTCGTTTTGTGTGAAGGTTTTTTTATAATGTCCGTTAGTTTTTGTTCTTTTTGTAGCATTAGGTCTTCTTGTCATTTCATCATCATCATGTCATTGATGTTATCATCAATTTTATCGTCTTCATTTTTATCACCATTATTATTTTCATCATCATCAGCAGCAGCAGCATCATTGTCATCATCATCATCATGACATTGTCATTAATCTTTATCGTCTTCATTGTCATTATCATCATGACCGTCATCATCATCAACATCAGCATCGTCATCATCATCATCATCATCATCATCATCATCATCATCTCCCCCCGGCGGGCTTCCACCTATCATGGTGGGGGGGGGGGCTTACGGAGAGGAGCCCAGCAGCCTCCTAAAGTCCAACCACACGTCCTCGTCATAGGAGGCGGGCAACGGCTTAGGCTGGCTTATGTGGTTAGGGCCCTCCCGTGGGAATACCGGGGGGTCTTTCAGCAGAAATAGTTCCCCCTTCTTCTGGAAGTTCTATGCTAGTAACTTCCCCTACTCCATCACTTTCTTTGACTCTGCCTTTTCTCTCTTTTTGCTTTCTGGCATCTACTTCTTTCTGCCTTATTGGTCCATTCTCCTGCATTTTTTCTGTAAAACCCTTCCATGTTTTTCCTTTTTGCAATTTATGACATCCCAGTGTTTTTTTATTGTACACTGGCGTCCACACGTGATACTTGCGCACTTGAGTGGGCACCTGTTGTCCATTCTGCAGTGCATATTTGCTTATATAGACTTTTTTATGTATTTTAGCTTACTAGTATGTATTTGTTATCCTTTTTTACTGTTTTTTTAACCTGGATCCGATAAATAGAGTAGAGTGGCTCAACGTTTCCAGCACTGTGTGGACTTATGTGCTATAGGGTGCAATGATGGAGGTGTCATGTTGTGAATTGTACTGTATGTTTTGTTGACTACAGGTTGTTGAACGTTGGTGAGTGTTTTGTACTAAGTGGTCGAACTTTACGCGGTGACAGTCCTGAGATGACCGTAGCTGTTGACGGGACTATAGTGGAAAAAATAAAATAAATAAAAATAAAATCATCATCATCACTCTCATCATGCATCACAATCACCATCATCATCGTCGTAGTCATCATCATCATCATCATCATCATCATCATCATCATCGTTGTTTTTATCACTGGTGTTCAGCACCCATTCCTGGTGACCCACCCCATGCTCACCCCAGTGGTACAGTCCACAGTGGAACGAAACCATCATCATCATCGACGTCATCATCATCATCATTGTCATTGTCATCATCGTCATCATCATCATCATCATTGTCATCGTCATCATATAGCTGCCAACCATTCCTTTTTTCCCGGAATTTTTCCATTTTCTGGCTGCGATTCCGCTTTTCCGATTTAAAGAAAAAAAATTGCGTATTCCAAAATAAAATAAAAAAATTTAAAAGCGCTTAAAATCGAGTTGAGTCGATGTGCGTGCAGGTTTCCAATGCTGATCCATCTTTTCCGACCCGAAAACCATATTCTGCGCATGCGTACAAACTTTCTTTTCTGGCCAAGATGGCATCAAAGAAAAGCATGCAGTCGAAAAGTCGGGCCTACCAGAAGTTTGTTCCCCGATGAATATAAGAAGAATTTTCCGTATATTTACGAGTCTTGACAAGGCGAAAAAAAAATGATATGCTGTCTGCACAGTATGTCGGAATGATTTCAAAATTTCGCATTGGGATTGAAGTGACATCACCCAGCGCGAGTAGACGGACAAGCGTAAGACTATGAGTCCGAATACGAAAGTCGGAAAGTCTAGAAGTCTCCCGCTGTGAAGAAGACGCCTTTGATAGCGTAATGTTTCTCTTCCAAAAAGGACAACAGTTCAATCAATGTAGAGGTAGGCATTTATTTTGAAAGAGTTTTTGTTTATTGAAAAGAAAAGAAACGTCACATATTTTTCCATTTCTCTTCTTAATGTAATGATTACAATGCCCCCCACGCTCCCGCCCCTCTCTCTCTCTCTCTCTCTCTCTCTCTCTCTCTCTCTCTCTCTCTCTCTCTCTCTCTCTCTGCATTGACTTATTTATGTTTTGCTTTGAGTACTTAATTAAGTTAATAGTTCATCTTATACTCCTTTTTATTTGTTTAGTTCGTGAGGGCACAGTGTAAAAAAGCTTTGCCATGATCAGCCATGCTTATCTGTTTACCTTCATTTTAAAAACGCTCGCTCTCTCTCTCTCTCTCTCTCAGGGGGGGGTCTCTCTCTCTCTCTCTCTCTCTCTCGCTCTCTCTCTCTCTCTCTCTCTCTCTCTCTCTCTCTCTCTTATTCCAAAATTTCCCCATCCTTATCCCCCTCTGTGCCTCTTCCCCCCATCCTCCCTCCCTTTTCTTCTCATTTCTGCATGTACATATATTATTTAGCTTTCTTGTTTGATTTACTTTATTTTTCCCCAGGGCTGGGTGGAAAAAAGCATGTAACTTGCTTATCTCATGTTCCCTGGTTAAATAAAATGTTTTCGTTCTCTCTCTCTCTCTCTCTTCTGTTCTCTCTCTCTCTCTCTATCTCTCTCTCTCTCTCTCTCTCTCTCTCTCTCTCTCTCTCTCTCTCTCTCTCTCTCTCTCTCTCTCTCTCAACCTGTCATTGGGTATTAGCTTTTTGAACCAATTATTACCAGTCTCTGGACTTGGGTGAATCTCAATCTTCCCCCCTTCTCCCCCCCCCTCCCCCCCCACCCCCCCCCCCCCCCCTATATTGTGAGAAGGTAATATAAACATTGTTTTATCCTTTATGTAATGATGGGGTGGACAAAAATATACTGGGTACTATTATCTGTGTGTGTGTGGTTATGTGTGTGTTGTTACATGGTCATGTGTGTGTGTTTTGAGTATTCATGAATGCAATTTAGCTTGTTTTTTAAAACTATGTTATCTTGTCAGGAGATGACGAGTTTGCTTATAAAAGTATAAAAAAATGCTTCAGCTTCAGGGGGCACTCCCACTTTCTCAGAAGGGGGGCAAGCCCCCCCCCGAACCCACCCCCCACCAGATTCCTTATTTTGATTCTCAAAAGTTGGCAGCTATGTCGTCATCATCATCGTTGTTTTTATCACTGGTGTTCAGCACCCGTTCCTGGTGACCCACCCCATTGCTCACCCCAGTGGTGCAGTCCACAGTGGAACGAACCGTCATCATCATCATCATCATCATCATCGTCGTCATCATCATCATTGTCATCGTCATCATCGTTGTTTTTATCACTGGTGTTCAGCACCCATTCCTGGTGACCCACCCCATGCTCACCCCAATGGTACAGTCCACAGTGGAACGAACCATCATCATCATCATCATCATCATCGTCATCACCATCATCGTCGTCGTCGTCGTCATCATCATCATCGTCATCATCATCGTCGTAGTCATCATCATCATCGTCATCATCATCGTCGTAGTCATCATCATCATCATCATCATCGTCATCGTCGTCGTAGTCATCGTCAGCCCATCATCATCATCATCGTTGTTTTTATCACTGGTGTTCAGCACCCGTTCCTGGTGACCCACCCCATGCTCACCCCAGTGGTACGGTCCACCGTGGAACGAACCCATCATCATCATCATCATCATCATCACCACCATCGTCACCATCATCATCATCACAATCATCGTCTTCATCATCGTCACCATCATCATCATCATCGTCATCACAATCATCATCATCATCGTCATCATCATCATCATCGTCGTAGTCATCATCATCATCATCGTTGTTTTTATCACTGGTGTTCAGCACCCGTTCCTGGTGACCCACCCCATGCTCACCCCAGTGGTACAGTCCACAGTGGAACGAACCATCATCATCATCATCATCATCATCATCGTTGTTTTTATCACTGGTGTTCAGCACCCGTTCCTGGTGACCCACCCCATGCTCACCCCAATGGTACAGTCCACAGTGGAACGAATCATCATCATCGTCATCATCATCGTCGTAGTCATCATCATCATCATCATCGTCATCATCATCGTTGTTTTTATCACTGGTGTTCAGCACCCGTTCCTGGTGACCCACCTCATGCTCACCCCAGTGGTACAGTCCACAGTGGAACGAACCGTCATCATCATCATCGACGTCATCATCATCATCGTCGTCGTCGTCATCATCATCATCGTCGTTGTCATCATCATCATCGTCGTCATCATCATCGTCGTAGTCATCATCATCATCATCATCGTTGTTTTTATCACTGGTGTTCAGCACCCGTTCCTGGTGACCCACCCCATGCTCACCCCAGTGGTACAGTCCACCGTGGAACGAACCGTCATCATCATCATCATCGTCATCATCATCATCATCATCGTCATCATCATCGTCACCATCATCATCATCCCATCATCGTCATCATCATCATCATCATCGTCGTCGTCATCATCATCATCGTCGTCATCATCATCGTCGTAGTCATCATCATCATCATCATCATCATCATCATCATCATAGTTGTTTTTATCACTGGTGTTCAGCACCCGTTCCTGGTGACCCACCCCATGCTCACCCCAGTGGTACAGTCCACAGTGGAACGAACCGTCATCATCATCATCGACGTCATCATCATCATCATCATCATCATCATCATCGTTGTTTTTATCACTGGTGTTCAGCACCCGTTCCTGGTGACCCACCCCATGCTCACCCCAGTGGTGCAGTCCACAGTGGAACGAACCATCATCATCATCGACGTCATCATCATCATCATCGTCACCATCATCATCATGATCATCGTCGTCGTAGTCGTCGTCATTATCATCATCGTCGTCATCGTCGTAGTCATCATCATCATCATCGTTGTTTTTATCACTGGTGTTCAGCACCCGTTCCTGGTGACCCACCCCATGCTCACCCCAGTGGTACAGTCCACCGTGGAACGAACCGTCATCATCATCATCGACGTCATCATCATCATCGTCGTCGTCATCATCATCATCGTTGTTTTTATCACTGGTGTTCAGCACCCGTTCCTGGTGACCCACCCCATGCTCACCCCAATGGTACAGTCCACAGTGGAACGAACCATCATCATCATCATCACGCGTCGTCATCATCATCATCATCCATCATCATCGTCATCATCATCGTCACCATCATCATCATCATCGTCGTCGTCGTCGTCGTAGTCATCATCGTCGTCGTAGTCATCATCATCATCGTCGTCATCATCATCATCATAGTCATCATCATCATCATCGTCGTCATCATCATCGTTGTTTTTATCACTGGTGTTCAGCACCCATTCCTGGTGACCCACCCCATGCTCACCCCAGTGGTGCAGTCCACAGTGGAACGAACCATCGTCATCATCATCATCATCATCACCAATCTCATCATCATCATCATCATCATCATCATCATCATCGTCATCATCATCATCATCATCATCATCGTCACCATCATCATCATCATCATCGTCATCATCATCATCATCGTCATCATCATCATCATCATCATCATCGTCACCATCATCATCATCATCATCATCATCACCATCATCATCATCATCATCATCATCATCATCATCGTCATCATCATCATCATCATCATCATCGTCACCATCATCATCACCATCATCATCATCATCGTTGTTTTTATCTCTGGTGTTCAGCACCCATTCCTGGTGACCCACCCCATGCTCACCCCAGTGGTACGGTCCACAGTGGAACGAACCATCAGCGAATCACTGACGGGACCCGTAGTGGACCGCTCCATCAAGATCGCGCTTACCACCTGTGGAGCAGATCGTGAAAAAGGTAGGTAGGTCACTCTGTTAATCATAATGATGATGATAATTATTACAGTGGAACCTCCCTTATAAGACCTTCAAAAATCATCCAAAATAAGTTCTTATAATCTAGGGGTCTTATAAGGGAGGTAATTTTAATAGTTGCAAAGAAGGGCAATGTCTCAGAGAAGTAGGTCTTATGTGGGAGGGAGTCTTATAATTTGAGGTCTTATAAGGGAGGTTCCACTGTATTATAATAGACATGGTGAACCATCAAGGTCGCGCTGACACCTGCGAACAGATCGTGAAAAAGGTAGGTCACTCTCACTGCTGCTGATGCTAATAAAACCCATTATAGTATCATAATGATAGTACAGTGGAATCTCTCTTTTAAGACCTTGAAAAATCATCCAAGATAAGGTCTTAAGTGGGAGGGAGTTGTATAAGGGAGGTAATTTTAATACTTTCAAGTAGGTGGGAGGGAGTCTTGTAAGGAGGGGTATGTATCTTATAAGGGAGGTTCCACTGTAATAAACATGGTGAACCATTGGGAAACTGACGGTGCCTGTCGTCAACCATTCCATCAACATTGTGCTTACCATAACCGACTCTAGTTTCTGTTTGCGTACTTCTGTCAAGATGGTGATTGACACATCGATATGTGTGAGACTCTGGGGAGAAAAGAAAGAGAATAGACCTATATTTCTGCCAAGATTACATGGAAAAGTATCTGTGCATTCAGAGATCAAGAAAGTGTGCATCATGCTAGATGTATGATGTGCTCACTACACTTAAAAGTCTCCTATGGAGGGTGTCAAGACATCAAATCACAAATGCCACATTACTTCTCATCATCTTATCAAAACTGCAAACTCTCAGACTTCGTCTTCCACCGTTGCCGACTTTTTCAAGCCAACGGAAGGAAAGGAGAACAAAGATGAACTTAAATTGATTCATTATCTTTCTTCCATGTCTTATTATTTAAGTCATCTATAGCACCAACCGTTTTGGTCTGCCCAAATAAAAACAACAGAGGAACAAACCAAAAGCTTCTATTGTGTTAGGAATAGTTGTGACACTTCCAGACAAGACTTGTTCACAAGGATAAAATTGCTTGCTTCAAATTATGGTTACGCGCGAAAGGTAAGTCAAAAGTCCTCTTAGCTCCCAAAAATTCCTCTTTCCTGTTCATCACTGTTGACTGATGGCTGACAGGTGGATGACTGGTGGTTGACTGATAGATGACAGGTGGTTGACTGATGGCTGGCAGGTGGTTGACAGTGGTTGACTGATGGCTGACAGGTGGTTGACTGATGTATGACAGGTGGTTGACTGATGGCTGACAGGTGGTTGGCTGATGGCTGACAGGTGGTTGACTGATGGCTGACAGGTGGTTGACTGATGGATGACAGGTGGTTGACTGATGGATGACAGGTGGTTGACTGATGGATGACTATGGTTGACTGATGGATGACAGGTGGTTGGCTGACTGGTGGTTGACTAGTGGATGACAGGTGGTTGATCGAAGGATGACTGATGGATGACAGGTGGTTGACTGATGGATGACAGGTGGTTGACTGATGGATGACTATGGTTGACTGATGGATGACAGGTGGTTGGTTGACTGATGGATGACAGGTGATTGACTAGTGGATGACTGATGGTTCACAGGTGGTTGACTGATGTTTGACAGGTGGTTGACTGATGGATGACAGGTGGTTGACTGATGGATGACAGGTGGTTGACTGATGGATGACATGTGGTTGACTGATGGCTGACAGGTGGTTGACTGATGGATGACAGGTGGATGACTGATGGATGACAGGTGGTTGACTGATGGATGACAGGTGGTTGACTGATGGATGACAGGTGGCTGACTGATGGATGACTGATGGTTGACTGATAGATGACAGATGGTTGACTGATGGCTGACAGGTGGTTGACTGATGGATGACAGGTGGCTGACTGATGGATGACAGGTGGTTGACTGATAGATGACAGATGGATGACAGGTGGATGACTGATAGATGACAGGTGGATGACAGATGGATGACAGGTGGCTTTTATACCTCTGGCACTCTCTCTTTCTGTCTCTCTTTATACCTCTGGCACTCTCTCTTTCTGTCTCTTTATACCTCTGGCACTCTCTTCTGTCTCTTTATACCTCTGGCACTCTTTCTGTCTCTTTATACCTCTGACACTCTTTCTGTCTCTTTATACCTCTGACACTCTTTCTGTCTCTTTATACCTCTGACACTCTTTCTGTCTCTTTATACCTCTGACACTCTTTCTGTCTCTTTCTACCTCTATCTCTTTATACCTCTGGCACTCTCTCTTTCTGTCTCTCTTTATACCTCTGGCACTCTCTCTTTATACCTCTGGTCTCTCTTTATACCTCTGGCACTCTCTCTTTCTGTCTCTCTTTATACCTCTGGCACTCTCTCTTTCTGTCTCTCTTTATACCTCTGGCACTCTCTTTCTGTCTCTCTTTATACCTCTGGCACTCTCTTTCTGTCTCTCTTTATACCTCTGGCACTCTCTCTTTCTGTCTCTCTTTATACCTCTGGCACTCTCTCTTTCTGTCTCTCTTTATACCTCTGGCACTCTCTTTCTGTCTCTCTTTATACCTCTGGCACTCTCTCTTTCTGTCTCTCTTTATACCTCTGGCACTCTCTCTTTCTGTCTCTCTTTATACCTCTGGCACTCTCTCTTTATACCTCTGGCACTCTCTCTTTCTGTCTCTTTATACCTCTGGCACTCTCTCTCTCTCTCTGGCACTCTCTCTTTCTGTCTCTCTTTATACCTCTGGCACTCTCTCTTTCTGTCTCTCTTTATACCTCTGGCACTCTCTTTCTCTCTTTATACCTCTGGCACTCTCTTCCTGTCTCTCTTTATACCTCTGGCACTCTCTTTCTGTCTCTCTTTATACCTCTGGCACTCTCTCTTTCTGGCACTCTTTATACCTCTGGCACTCTGGCACTCTCTTCTGTCTCTCTTTATACCTCTGGCACTCTCTCTTTCTGTCTCTCTTTATACCTCTGGCACTCTCTCTTTCTGTCTCTCTTTATACCTCTGGCACTCTCTCTTTCTGTCTCTCTTTATACCTCTGGCACTCTCTCTTTCTGTCTCTTTATACCTCTGGCACTCTGGCTACTCTCTACCTCTGGCACTCTCTTCTGTCTCTCTTTATACCTCTGGCACTCCTCTTTCTCTCTTTATACCTCTGGCACTCTCTCTTTCTGTCTCTATACCTCTGGCACTCTCTTCTCTCTCTTTATACCTCTGGCACTCTCTCTTTCTGTCTCTCTTTATACCTCTGGCACTCTCTCTTTCTGTCTCTCTTTATACCTCTGGCACTCTCTCTTCCTGTCTCTCTTTATACCTCTGGCACTCTCTCTTTCTGTCTCTCTTTATACCTCTGGCACTCTCTCTTTCTGTCTCTCTTTATACCTCTGGCACTCTCTCTTCCTGTCTCTCTTTATACCTCTGGCACTCTCTCTTTCTGTCTCTTTATACCTCTGGCACTCTCTCTCTGTCTCTTTATACCTCTGGCACTCTCTCTTTCTGTCTCTTTTTATACCTCTGGCACCTCTCTCTCTTCTGTCTCTTTATACCTCTGGCACTCTCTTTCTGTCTCTCTTTATACCTCTGGCACTCTCTATACCTCTGGCACTCTCTCTCTGTTCTCTTTATACCTCTGGCACTCTCTCTTTCTGTCTCTTTATACCTCTGGCACTCTCTTTCTCTTTACCTCTACCTCTGGCACTCTCTCTCTTTCTCTACCTCTGGCACTCTCTTTCTCTACCTCTGGCACTCTCTTTCTCTTCTCTCTACCTCTGGCACTCTCTTTCTCTACCTCTGGCACTCTCTTTCTCGTTCTCTACCTCTGGCACTCTCTTTCTCTACCTCTGGCACTCTCTTTCTCGTTCTCTACCTCTGGCACTCTCGTTCTCTACCTCTGGCACTCTCTTTCTCGTTCTCTACCTCTGGCACTCTCGTTCTCTACCTCTGGCACTCTCTTTCTCGTTCTCTATCTCTGGCACTCTCTTTCTCTCTCTCTTTATACCTCTGGCACTCTCTTTCTCGTTCTCTACCTTTGGCACTCTTTCTCTCTCTCTTTATACCTCTGGCACTCTCTTTCTCTCTTTCTCTTTATACCTCTGGCACTCTTTCTCTCTCTTTATACCTCTGGCACTCTCTTTCTCTCTTTATACCTCTGGCACTCTCTCTTTCACTCTCTCTTTCTCTCTCTCTTTATACCTCTGACACTCTCTCTTTCTCTCTCTCTTTATACCCCTGGTGTGTCTTTGAGGGTTGGCTGACTGGTGGTTGGTTATTGGCTGACTAATGGTTGGTGGTTGACTGATAGTTGAATGATGGTTTACTGATGGTTGACTGACGGTCGATGGTTGACTAATGGTTGATGGTTGGCTGATGGTCGATGGTTGAATGATGGTTGATGGTTAACTGATGGCACACACAACATGTGGCACACAGCACACACACACAGATTGCCTGACTCTCTATGGTATTAGCATGGTTGATGGTTGACTGATGGCACACACAACACACACACACAGATTGCCTGACTCTCTATGGTATTAACATGGTTGATGGTTGACTGATGGCACACACAGCACACACACACAGATTGCCTGACTCTATGGTATTAGCATGGTTGATGGTTGACTGATGGCACACACAGCACACACACACAGATTGCCTGACTCTATGGTATTAACATGGCTGATGGTTGATGGTTGACTGATGGCACACACAACATGTGGCACACAGCACACACACACAGATTGCCTGACTCTATGGTATTAACATGGCTGATGGTTGATGGTTGACTGATGGCACACACAACATGTGGCACACAGCACACACACACAGATTGCCTGACTCTCTATGGTATTCAAATGGAAAACGTGTCTGTGTATTTTAATCATCATCAAAAAAGCAAGGTGGCACCAGATCTGAACCCTTTATCTGTGTGCCTGACAGGATTTTGCCTTGGAGCCTGATGAGAACCGAATGCGTAACGCTGCCCACTGCATGATGAGAAACATCACCTGTGGCTTAGCCCTCATCACGGCCAGAGACCCAGTGCTGGCCCAGGTCACCAACAATCTGAAAAATGCCTTCACCGCTAAACTGGGGGTAAGATTATGATGATACAGTGGAATCCGTTTAATTGGCCATCGGATAATCGGCCAAAGCCGCTTAATCGACCAATTTCCTCTGGAACGGAATTTTTTTCTTCTTAAGCATGTTCCAGTGACGTTGCAGTCTGTTTCATTTTTTTCTTAAGCATGTGTTATTTTGTTTGTTTTTACGGCCAAAGCTGAAATCTTCAATTTCGCTTTATTGGCCACTCTTTCTCTCTAATTTTTCCTCTTTACCCCTTTTAGAGAGGGAGAACAACAGAGGCAGACAAACTGACAACACGCTTTTGACGTTTACATGGTTGAGTGTGAAGTTGGAAGGTGAGCTGTTGTCAATTGAAAGACCCTGCATGGCGTTAAAATCACTCTAGAAAACAAAATCATTGTCTTTTACTCGTGCTTCTGTCAAGTTGTAGGATTAATAACACACACACACACACACACACACACACACACACACACACGCACACGCATCACAAAAAGGGAAAGAATTTGAATTTGAACTGCAACATTTAATTTTGACGTCATTGCTTTTGACTTGCATAATTGCGTCATACAGTATATCGATGTTCGTTTTATCGTCCGATTCGCTTTATCGGCCATATTTTTCCTGGTCCCAAAAGTGGCCGATTAAGCGGATTCCACTGTATTAATAATAACAATGATAGCTGATATATATGTAGTGTATTAATAATAACAATGATAACTGATATAGATGTAGTGTATTAATAATAACAATGATAACTGATATATATGTAGTGTATGCCACCTTATGTGGCTTGTTTCTCGTCACGGCCAGAGACCCAGTGCTGGCCTAAATCTGTCTTCAATATTAAACAGCAGACTCCGGCATCACCTTTCACCAAGTTCCACACTGGAATGAGATAGACTGTTTTTTGTTTGTTTTGGTTTTGAATGTGATAGTGTTATGATTCATATGCTTGTCATTTTTCTTCTATTGAGCTAAACAGCTAACACATAGAATGAAGGAGCTGTTAAACAGCAGACTCCGGCATCACATGTTTCACCAAGTGTTTCTTCTATTGAGCTAAACAGCTAACACATAGAATGAAGGAGCTGTTAAACAGCAGACTCCGGCATCACATGTTTCACCAAGTGTTTCTTCTATTGAGCTAAACAGCTAACACATAGAATGAAGGAGCTGTTAAACAGCAGACTCCGGCACCACATGTTTCACCAAGTGTTTCTTCTATTGAGCTAAACAGCTAACACATAGAATGAAGGAGCTGTTAAACAGCAGACTTGTCACATGTTTCACCAAGTGTTTCTTCTATTGAGCTAAACAGCTAACACATAGAATGAAGGAGCTGTTAAACAGCAGACTCCGGCATCACATGTTTCACCAAGTGTTTCTTCTATTGAGCTAAACAGCTAACACATAGAATGAAGGAGCTGTTAAACAGCAGACTCCGGCATCACATGTTTCACCAAATGTTTCTTCTATTGAGCTAAACAGCTAACACATAGAATGAAGGAGCTGTTAAACAGCAGACTCCGGCATCACATGTTTCACCAAATGTTTCTTCTATTGACCTAAACAGCTAACACATAGAATGAAGGAGCTGTTAAACAGCAGACTCCGGCATCACATGTTTCACCAAGTGTTTCTTCTATTGAGCTAAACAGCTAACACATAGAATGAAGGAGCTCTTCATTGTCTAACCCCCCTGTACCGAGAACGGGGAAGACAAGTCTGCAATGATTGGCTGCTTTCAAGAGAGGAAAGGTCAACACATATTTAAAATAGATTGTAACATCGCTCTGGAAAGCTGGTTACACTGGGGCTCATTTGTTCTAACAAAATCTAGGTGTTACTTTGGACCAAACCCTTTCTTTCAAACAGCATGTTTCCAATGTTTGCAAGGCTTGCTATCTAGAACTTCGAAAAATTAGTTCAATCCGCCGTTTCCTCTCTCAAGATGCCCTGAAGACTCTAGTATGTGCTTTTGTTCTGTCTCGCCTTGACTACTGTAACTCACTTCTTGCTGGCTGTCCATCAACTCTCATCTCTAAGCTCCAACGGGTCCAGAATAATGCTGCTCGTCTCATTTCTCGCTCCCCTAGGTACGATCATATCACTCCGGTTCTTCGTTCCCTACATTGGCTCCCAGTTCAATCACGTATTGACTACAAAATTCTCCTCCTTGTCTTCAAGTCACTGAATGATCAAGCTCCCCTGTATCTCTCTGATCTTCTTCATCTCTATGTCCCAGCTCGCCAACTACGTTCGTCTTCTGATTCTCGTCTCCTTTCCCTTCCCTCCATCCGTCTCAAATCTGCTGGCCAACGTTCTTTTTCCTGTCAAGCACCATCTCTTTGGAATTCTCTGCCTTCTTTTCTCCGACACTCCAACTCAGTCTCCTCATTCAACACCTCTCTTAAAACCCATCTTTTTCCTGCTGCGCCCTAAATATTTGATCAGTTGTCTATCATTGTGTGCACATGAGGGAAGATTGAATAAGAGGTTTGTGCTGTGTTTTTGTGTGTGTTGTGTGTGTGTGTGTGTGAGCATGCATGTGTGCTTGTGTGTGTTTTGGTTTTGTCGGTTATGTGTGCACGCATGTGTGTGTGTGTGCGTGTGTGTGTGTCTGTCTGTCTGCGTGCATACGTTGTTGTGTGTGAGGGTGTTTGTGTTGGTGTATGTGGTCAGTCCCTGCGGCTCGATTGCTGTGGCTTACTGAATGGGGGATGAATGAGTCGGCGTCAATAAATGTGTGTGTGTGTGAGAGAGAGAGAGAGTTGCTTTGTATGTATGCGTTGTTGCTGGTTGGTGTCATTCTTGAATGCTGTTTTTGATGTCTATTTGTTGATGAATAATTGATTGTAAAGCGCTTTGGGCTCATCTGAGGTAAAGCGCTATATAAATGTACTATTATTATTATTCGTCCTGACTGAATTAAAATGTGATGCATCGTTCTAACAACATTTTGCACCCAGAAAGCTTTTTAAACAAGTGTGTTTAAGTTGGCCAATGAAGTGGCATATTATTAATGTGAAATAATGGTTAGTGTGTACTTTATGTGTCGTTTTAACACAGAACTTAAATGGTGTGGCCACTGAAATGGTGTGTTGTTAATGTGTACTGTATGTGTCGTTTTAGCACATAACTCGACACCCAAGGAGGTGATAGAACAGGTGTGCACAGCGCTGGCCACTGAAATGGTGTGTTGTTAATGTGTACTTTATGTGTCGTTTTAACACAGAACTCGACACCCAAGGAGGTGATAGAACAGGTGTGCACAGCGCTGGCCACTGAAATGGTGTGTTGTTAATGTGTACTTTATGTGTCGTTTTAACACAGAACTCGACACCCAAGGAGGTGATAGAACAGGTGTGCACAGCGCTGGCCACTGAAATGGTGGATGTGTGTACGGCCTTCATCCAGAAAACGGCCGTGGAAAAGGCCGGCCCTGAAACCGACAAGAGACTGGCCCATGTGAGGCACAGAGAGACAGAGAGAGAGAGAGAGAGAGAGAGAGAAACCGACAAGAGACTGGCCCATGTGAGGCACAGAGAGAAACAGACAGAGAGAGAGAGAGAGAGAAACCGACAAGAGATGGCCCATGTGAGGCACAGACAGAGAGAGAGAGAGAGAGACAGAGAGAAACTGACAAGAGATGGCCCATGTGAGGCACAGAGAGAGACAGACAGACAGAGAGAGAGAAAGAGAGAGAGAGAGACAGAGAGAAACCGACAAGAGACTGGCCCATGTGAGGCACAGAGAGAAACAGACAGAGAGACGGAGAGAGAGAAACCGACAAGAGACTGGCCCATGTGAGGCACAGACAGAGAAACAGACAGAGAGAGAGAGAGAGAGAGAAACCGACAAGAGACTGGCCCATGTGAGGCACAGACAGAGAGAAAGAGAGACAGAGAGAGAAACTGACAAGAGATGGCCCATGTGAGGCACAGAGAGGGACAGACAGACAGAGAGAGAGAAAGAGAGAGAGAGAGATAGAAACCGACAAGAGACTGGTCCATATGAGGCACACAGAGACAAACAGACGGAGAGAGAGAGAGGGGGGGGGAGATGTGCAGTGGGGTTAATGAAGATAAGAGCAGAGAGAATGAGAGAGAGAGACACAGAGAGAGACAGAGACAGAGAGAGGGGGGGATGATGTTTGGTAAGGAGAGATGTGCAGTGGGATTAATGAAGAGAGCAGAGAGAGAATGAGAGAGAGACAGAGAGAGAGAGAGGGGGGGGGGGGATGTTTGGCAGAGAGAGAATGAGAGAGAAAGACACAGACAGAGAGGGGGGGGGGGGGGGGTGATGTTTGGTAATGAGAGAGAAAGAGACAGAGAGGGGGGGGGGGGGGGGGTGATGTTTGGTAATGAGAGAGAGAAAGAGACAGAGAGGGGGGGGGGGGGGGGGGGTGATGTTTGGTAAGGAGAGAATGAGTGAGAAAAGACAGAGACAGAGGGGGGGGGGTGATGTTTGGTAAGGAGAGAATGAGAGAGAAAGACAGAGACAGAGAGGGGGGGGGGGGGGTGATGTTTGGTAAGGAGAGAATGAGAGAGAAAGACAGAGACAGAGAGGGAGGGGGGGGGTGATGTTTGGTAAGGAGAGAGAGAATGAGAGAGACAGAGACAGAGAGGGGGAGGGGGGGGTGATGTTTGGTAAGGAGAGAATGAGAGAGAAAGACAGAGACAGGGAGGGGGGGGGTGATGTTTGGTAAGGAGAGATGAGAGAGAGAGACAGAGAGGGACAGGGGGGGGGGGGGGGTTTGGTAAGGAGAGAATGAGAGAGAAAGACAGAGACAGAGAGGGGGGGGGGGGGTGATGTTTGGTAATGAGAGAGAAAGACACAGAGACAGAGAGGGAGGGGGGGGGGGTGATGTTTGGTAATGGTTTGAGAGAGAGAAAGAGACAGAGAAGGAGGGGGGGGGGGTGATGTTTGGTAATGAGAAAGAAAGAGACAGAGGGAGGGGGGGGGGGGGTGATGTTTGGTAATGAGAGAGAAAGAGACAGAGACAGAGAGGGAGGGGGGGGGTGATGTTTGGTAAGGAGAGAATGAGAGAGAAAGACAGGGGGGGGGGGGGGGGGGGGGGGGGGGTGATGTTTGGTAATGAGAGAGAAAGAGACAGAGGGAGGGGGGGGGGGGTGGTGATGTTTGGTAATGAGAGAGAAAGACACAGAGACAGAGAGGGGGGGGGGGGTGATGTTTGGTAATGAGAGAGAAAGACACAGAGGGATGTTTGGGGGGGGGGGGGTTGATGTTTGGTAATGAGAGAGAAAGACACAGAGACAGAGAGGAGGGGGGGGGGGGGTGATGTTTGGTAAGGAGAGAGATGAGAGAGAAAGAGAGAGGGGGGGGGGGGGGGGGTGATGTTTGGTAATGAGAGAGACAGAGGGAGGGGGGGGGGGTGATGTTTGGTAATGAGAGAGACAGAGACAGAGGGGGGGAGGGGGGGGGGTGATGTTTGGTAAGGAGAGAGAAAGAGAAAGACAGAGACAGAGAGAGAGGGGGGGGTGGGGGTGATGTTTGGTAAGGAGAGAATGAGAGAGAAAGACAGAGACAGAGAGGGGGGGGGGGGGGGTGATGTTTGGTAAGGAGAGAATGAGGGAGAAAGACAGAGACAGAGAGGGGGGTGGGGGTGATGTTTGCAAGAGAGAATGAGAGAGAAAGACAGAGACAGAGAGGGGGGGGGGGGGGTGATGTTTGGTAAGGAGAGAATGAGGGAGAGAAAGACAGAGAGACAGAGAGGGGGGGGTGGTGATGTTTGGCAGAGAAAGAATGAGGGTGAAAGACACAGAGAGGGAGGGGTGGGGGTGATGTTTGGTAAGGACAGAATGACAGAGACAGACAGAGAGGGGGGGGGGGGATGATGTTTGGTAAGGAGAGAATGAGAGAGAAAGACAGAGTGAGAGAGAGAGAGAGGGGGGGATGATGTTTGGCAGAGAGAGAATGAGAGAGAATGACAGATAGGGGGGGGGGGGGGGGGGGTGTTTGGTAAGGAGAGATATGCAGTGGGGTTAATGAAGATAAGAGAGAGAGAATGAGGGAGAAGACACAGAGAGAGACATAGAGGGGGGGGGGGGGGGGGGGTTGGGTAGAGAGAGAATGAGGGAGAAGACACACAGAGAGAGACATAGAGGGGGGGGGGGGGGGGGTTGGTAGGTAGAGAGAGAATGAGGAGAGAAAGACACAGAGAGAGACATAGAGGGGGGGGGGGGGGGGGTTGGTAGAGAGAGAATGAGAGAGAGGGGGGGGGGGGTGGTTTGGTAGAGAGAGAATGAGGGAGAAAAGACACAGAGAGAGACATAGAGGGGGAGGTGGGTGTTTGGTAGAGAGAGAATGAGAGAGGGGGGGGGGGGTGTTTGGTAGAGAGAGAATGAGAGAGGGGTGGTGGTGTTTGGTAGAGAGAGAAGGAGGGAGAAAGACACAGAGAGAGACATAGAGGGGGGGGGGGGGGGTGTTTGGTAGAGAGAGAATGAGAGAGGGGGGGGTGGTGTTTGGTAGAGAGAGAAGGAGGGAGAAAGACACAGAGAGAGACATAGAGGGGGGGGGGGGGGTGTTTGGTAGAGAGAGAATGAGAGAGGGGGGGGGGTGGTGTTTGGTAGAGAGAGAAGGAGGGAGAAAGACACAGAGAGAGACATAGAGGGGGGGGGGGGGGGTTGGTAGAGAGAGAATGAGAGAGGGGGGGGGGTGATGTTTGGCAGAGAGACAATGAGGGAGAAAGACAGAGGCAAAGAGAGAGGGAGGGAGGGAGTTGGTGCAAATGAAAAGAGCACTGAAGTCTGTCATTTTTTGCATGTAATGCCATGTGTGTAGTAATCTGACCCTTACAGAACTATTTTGATGTGTAAGAATTTGACCCTTTTTTTTCTCTATTCAGTGTAGGAATTTAATTTGCGTTAAACAGCACATTAGTGTGAACAAATAAAATCAGTGTAAAGTGGCACGCAAAGAGGGCCTATTTTGCAATGGACTATTTTCTGTGTGTAGGAATTTGACCAGCCTTAGGCTGCGCGGAATGAGTGCCTATTTTACAATGGACTATTCTGTGTGTAGGAATTTGACCAACGTTAGGCTGCGCAGAATGAGTGCCTATTTTACATTGGACTATTTTATGTGTAGGAATTTGACCAGCCTTAGGCTGCGTGGAATGAGTGCCTATTTTACAATGGACTATTTTATGTGTAGGAATTTGACCAGCCTTAGGCTGCGCGGAATGAGTGCCTATTTTACAATGGACTATTCTGTGTAGGAATTTGACCAACTTTGGCTGTGCAGTATGAGTGCCTATTTTGCATTGGACTATTTTATGTGTAGGAATTTGACCAGCCTTAGGCTGCGCGGAATGAGTGCCTATTTTACAATGGACTATTCTGTGTAGGAATTTGACCAACTTTGGCTGTGCAGTATGAGTGCCTATTTTGCATTGGACTATTTTATGTGTAGGAATTTGACCAGCGTTAGGCTGAGTGGAATGAGTGCTTATTTTACAATGGACTATTTTCTGTGTGTAGGAATTTGACCAGCGTAAGGCTGCACGGAATGAGGGGCGGCGGTACTGTGACCCGGCCTGTCTGACGTACCAGGCAGAACGAATGCCCGACCAGATCCGCCTCAAGGTGGGTACATGGGCTGTTTACCCCTGCACAGGAACACACACTGGACACTAACCCTGAGAGAGAGAGAGAACATTTGAACACTTGAAATTTATTATCATTGCCAAATTGGCCTTATGACAAGGGGATGGGGTGACAATAGATAAACTGAAGTAACAATTTTTTAATATTAATGTACCAGAATAAGCAAAATAATATAATGAAATCAAGGTAATCAAAAATGACAGATCAACTCTTTTGTGCACACACCACACACACACACACACACACTCTCTCTCTCTCTCTCTCTCTCTCTCTCTCTCTCTCTCTCTCTCTCTCTCTCTCTCTCTCTCTCTCTCTCTCTCTCTCTCATCTTCTATTACATTATCCAGCACATATGTGCATAAACACACACTGCACCCATACATGAGTACATACATGATGTACTACTATGACAGTAAACACACACTGCACCCATACATGAGTACATACATGATGTACTACTATGACAGTAAACACACACTGCACCTATACATGAGACATACATGATGTACTACTATGACAGTAAACACACTGCACACATACATGAGTACATACATGATGTACTACTATGACAGTAAACACACACTGCACCCATACATGAGTACATACATGATGTACTACTATGACAGTAAACATGCGAATAAAACTCAACCATCCAAACAACTAAATCTTTAAAAGTAGAATTGCTTTATCAGTTTCTTATGTATATGTCGTATAGAATGTTGACCCGCGTAGAATGTATACATTCCACAGCCTATTATGTAGAATGTGTACATTCTATGGGATTTTTGTAGAAAGTTGACGTCGGTATACTTTCTATGGGTTTTGTTGTAGAATGTATACATTACACGGGCTGAAATGGAGCCCGTCAACATTACATGGCCAAAAGTGTAGAAAGTAGACAATATTTCGAAAGAGAGGCGTCTCTCAGCATTACATACATTACATAAAAAAATTATATTGTTCCTGAGTGATTCTCTACCTGTGATCAACGACTAGGTATCAAACCAGAGAGGTGCAAGCCTGGTGGCCCAAGATGGGTGGCCCGAGACTACCATCTGTCTACAAAATCAGCAGACCTCACCAAAAACTTAAAATGGCCTCTTCTACAGACCCGACGAACTGAAGCCCGCCTCACTACTTTCTACAAATTTCACATAATTATGACTTCTCATTTGTAACTCTAAGCACCTTCCTACAAACTCTCTGCAGAATAAAAAGTATCCGTCAATCTCACTCAGCCCCAATCCCCATATGACATCCCCAATCATAGAACTCTGTACAGAAAATCCACCTTCTTTCCCCGCACTATCCCTCAGTGGAACAGTCTCCCCGAGCAAGTTGCCTCCATTCAGTCATTGGAGGCATTCAAAACAGCCCTCCATAAACACCTCCACTAAGCCACCCTGTCTCAGCCCCTCGCCCCAACCTCACATTAAATTAGGGAACTAGGGGCCATAGATCAAAGTTGTGGAAAATGAAGGGCAGGAGCTGTGCCGGTCATGGTTCGACACCGGGGGCCGCTACGGTAGCCGGATTGGTCTTGCCTATAAACTGCAAAAGGTCTGTGATCCTTCTCTGCATGCAACACGTGCGGCCTTACGGTCATGCATGTCCCATATACTCATTTGCATGCATCATGTGGGGCCACTGATCCGGGGGGACTTAACGGTTGTGCATGAAACACTGCATGCATCATGCGGGGCCTGGGTGTCTCCGGCTAGACCGGGGCATTTAACGGTCGTGAATGAAACACTGCATGCATCATGCGGGGCCTGGGTGTCTCCGGCTAGACCGGGGCATTTAACGTTAGTGAATGACACACTCTGCATGCATCATGCGGGGCCAGGGTGTCTCCGGCTAGACCGGGGCATTCAACGGTCGTGAATGACACACTCTGCATGCATCATGAGGGGCCTAGGTGTCTCTGGCTAGACCGGGGCATTTAACGTTAGTGAATGACACACTCTGCATGCATCATGCGGGGCCTAGGTGTCTCTGGCTAGACCGGGGCATTTAACGTTAGTGAATGAAACACTGCATGCATCATGCGGGGCCTAGGTGTCTCCGGCTAGACCGGGGCATTTAACGTTAGTGAATGACACACTCTGCATGCATCATGCGGGGCCAGGGTGTCTCCGGCTAGACCGGGGCATTCAACGGTCGTGCATGACACACTGCATGCATCATGCGGGGCCTGGGTGTCTCCGGCTAGACCGGGGCATTTAACGTTAGTGAATGACACACTCTGCATGCATCATGCGGGGCCAGGGTGTCTCCGGCTAGACCGGGGCATTCAACGGTCGTGAATGACACACTCTGCATGCATCATGAGGGGCCTAGGTGTCTCTGGCTAGACCGGGGCATTCAACGGTCATGAATGACACACTCTGCATGCATCATGCGGGGCCTGGGTGTCTCCGGCTAGACCGGGGCATTTAACAGTCGTGCATGAAACACTCTGCATGCATCATGCGGGGCCTGGGTGTCTCCGGCTAGACCGGGGCATTTAACGGTCATGAATGACTTTTAACTCATCTTTCCCCTCCATCACCTCCCCCTTTTGTTTATAAATTAAATCTTCAATATCCAACTAACTTCCTTAAATTTTGAATCATAAATCATTCTACATGGAAAACAGAGTGTCTAAAAATACTTAAATAATATCCCTGTTTATCTTGGGCTCTATCTGCTCCCCATAATATCTCATCAGTTCACTTTCTACTCCATCTTTTGCTGTTATTTTCTTTCTGTTTCGTACTACCCCCTAAAGTGCAGCAGAATCTTCAACGTGATGAAGTTGGCTGCCTAAGGAGAAGAAGAGGCGCACTGCTCAAGTAACACCAATGTAAATGTGTCATGTAAAATTTGTGAACAGTTAAAAAAATATACTAAAATATCGATGGCACTTCATGCTTTTCAGCCGTATGAGAGCCTTGTTCCTGAGTGGTTCTCAACCAGTGAGTGCATGATAACAAGGCATCAAACCACTTGTAAAGAGCCTTGTTCTGAGTGGTTCTCAACCAGTGAGTGCATGATAACAAGGCATCAAACCACTTGTAAAGAGCCTTGTTCTGAGTGGTTCTCCACCAGTGAGTGCATGATAACAAGGCATCAAACCACTTGTAAAGAGCCTTGTTCTGAGTGGTTCTCAACCAGTGAGTGCATGATAACAAGGTATCAAACCACTTGTAAAGAGCCTTGTTCTGAGTGGTTCTCAACCAGTGAGTGCATGATAACAAGGTATCAAACCACTTGTAAAGAGCCTTGTTCTGAGTGGTTCTCAACCAGTGAGTGCATGATAACAAGGTATCAAACCACTTGTAAAGAGCCTTGTTCTGAGTGGTTCTCAACCAGTGAGTGCATGATAACAAGGTATCAAACCACTTGTAAAGAGCCTTGTTCTGAGTGGTTCTCAACCAGTGAGTGCATGATAACAAGGTATCAAACCACTTGTAAAGAGCCTTGTTTCTGAGTGGTTCTCAACCAGTGAGTGCATGATAACAAGTATCAAACCACTTGTAAAGAGCCTTGTTCTGTTGGTTCTCAACCAGTGAGTGCATGATAACAAGGCATCAAACCACTTGTAAAGAGCCTTGTTCTGAGTGGTTCTCAACCAGTGAGTGCATGATAACAAGGTATCAAACCACTTGTAAAGAGCCTTGTTCTGAGTGGTTCTCAACCAGTGAGTGCATGATAACAAGGTATCAAACCACTTGTAAAGAGCCTTGTTCTGAGTGGTTCTCAACCAGTGAGTGCATGATAACAAGGTATCAAACCACTTGTAAAGAGCCTTGTTCTGAGTGGTTCTCAACCAGTGAGTGCATGATGACAAGGTATCAAACCACTTGTAAAGAGCCTTGTTCCTGAGTGGTTCTCAACCAGTGAGTGCATGATAACAAGGTATCAAACCACTTGTAAAGAGCCTTGTTCTGAGTGGTTCTCAACCAGTGAGTGCATGATAACAAGGTATCAAACCACTTGTAAAGAGCCTTGTTCTGAGTGGTTCTCAACCAGTGAGTGCATGATAACAAGGCATCAAACCACTTGTAAAGAGCCTTGTTCCTGAGTGGTTCTCAACCAGTGAGTGCATGATAACAAGGTATCAAACCACTTGTAAAGAGCCTTGTTCTGAGTGGTTCTCAACCAGTGAGTGCATGATAACAAGGCATCAAACCACTTGTAAAGAGCCTTGTTTCTGAGTGGTTCTCAACCAGTGAGTGCATGATAACAAGGTATCAAACCACTTGTAAAGGTAGGCACAGCCATCAACATTCTATGACACATCAGGTTCCCGTCAACTTTCCATTAGTTTGTCCATTGAATGTACACATTCTACAATTTCGCTGTAGAAAGTATACATTCTCTGATTCATTTTCACAGAACGTATACATTCTATGAACCAGTCGTAGAATGCATACATTCCACAATCTCATCATAGAATGTATACATTCTAAGCGGGTCAACATTCTATACAACATATATATTGTGACAGATCCTACTTCAAGTTCACATCCTGAAACAAGACCTAAACTCAATCTTCGCTCTTTTTCTGCCTGATACTCCAAGCATCTGCTATGAATTTAGCAAGAGACTGTATTATGTTTTCATTATCTGATGACATTAACTTAATGAAATTTAGTTTACCACTTTCATATAACTTAATAGCATGACATGAACTTGTAATTTCATCAAAGGTTTCACAATGAAACATAAAATGTATTTCATCATCAACAGCATAATTACATAACGAATGCCCGACCAGATCCGTTTTTATTATTAATAATAATAATAATGGGAATTTATTATCTCACATGATTTCAGTGCGCTTTACATTGATAACAAGAACATTAAAGGCAAACAAATAATGAAAAATAAACACGATGATTGCACACAACCTTCTCTTCCACGCACACACGCGCGCGCGTATGCATGCCCGCACACACACACACACACACACACACGCACGTACGCACGCGTGCATTGCACGCAGACACACACATACATACACACACACACACACACATGAACGCATGCACGCACACATACACGCACGTACACACTCAAACACAATTATACAAGAGTAAAATAGTTACAATATGAAAATTCTAAGAAGAAACATAGACCACATTCACATTCTCAATCAAGTTTGGATACAATACTGCAACTTGAAATAAAATCATACTGCCATACAGTTACATGACTTATTATAAGACACATTCTGCAAGAACAAAGATACCATTCTACCTCATTTACAAGCATTTAAAGTTGACAAGACGTAGACATTCTACATACAACTTACGAATTATAAAATAATTGTAAATCAAAATTCTTACAAGATTTCAGCCATTAAACAGATCCCCCACCCCACCTCACACACAAACACTAATCAATCATAATATGTCCGAAGCAAGTGAGTTTTAAGAGCAGAGCGAAAAGCGGAGATATAGTCAGATGAGTGGACATGTTGTGGGAAGGAATTCCGTAAATGAGGTGCTACATAGTAGAAGGATCGTTCACCAAAAGATTTTGTGTGGACCCGAGGAACCTTGAGTGTGCAGCAGTCAGAGGAAGAACGTAGGGAGCGAGCAGGTGTGTAGACAGTTACTAGTTCGGAGAGATAGACAGGACCAGAAGAGTGAACAGCACCAAAACAGAGGCAAGCTATTTTATACTTGATTCTAGCCTCTACTGGAAGCCAGTGCAAGTTACGAAGATGAGGTGTTATATGATCAGAGCGTGGAATCTTGAGAGTGATGCGTGCTGCACTGTTTTGCAGGAGATAATGAGGACAGCCACAGAGAAGAGAGTTGCAATAGTCAATGCGAGAAAGAATAAAGGCAGAAATATGAGTTTTCGTGGCTTCAACAGACAAAGTGTTGAACAGCACTGATTCGTCTGAGCTCATAATTGATGGAACGTATGAGATTAATAACCTGTCTTTGCATTGTGAGATTTGAATCGAGGGTAACTCCGAGATTCTTTGCTGACTTAGGAAACTGAACACAAGCATTGCCAACTGTAAGAGTTTCTGGAAGAGAGATAGTTGCAGACATACGCTGAGAGGAAACAATCAGAGCTTCCGTCTTGTCATCATTAAGTTTTAATTTGTTGCAGGTCATCCAGAATTTGACATCATGAATGCAGGATTCCATAGACTGAATAGCGCTGTCAAGTTGGGTAGGTTCTGCCGATTTTTGAAGCTGGCTATCATCAGCAAAGGAATGGTCAATAACAGAGTGACTAGCAAAAACATCAGAGAGAGGAGCAGTGTACAAGAGAAAGAGAACTGACCCAAATACAGATCCCTGAGGTACACCACAAGAAATCAACTTCGGATCTGAACTGCAGTTGTTGATCAAGACAGTCTGAAAGCGATTTGTTAGATAGAGGAGAACCACTGTAGAACTGTAGAATGGATTCCAAAACACGTTCCAGCCGGGATAGAAGAATGGTGTGATCTATTGTATCAAATGCTGCCGACAGATCTAAGAGAGTCAAGACTGACACTTTTCCATTGTCAAGAGCTAAGAGGAGATCGTTAAGAACTTTAGTCAGAGCCGTTTCAGTGCTGTGAGCAGGTCGATAGGCAGACTGGAGGTTGTGATAGTTATCATTGATGTGATTGTTGTTGTTATCACTCCAGGTGGGGTCAGTCAGCAGTTGGCATCGTTATTGGGTTTTTTATTTGTGATGATTATCATTGTTGTTATCACTCCAGGTGGGGTCAGTCAGCAGTTGGCATCGTTATTGTTTTTATTATTCAATATTGTAATGATTATCATCATTATCATTATTGTTATCATTCCAGGTGGGCTCAGTGACCAGTCAACAGTTGGCATCGTTATTGTTTTTATTATTGTAATAATTATTGTTATTACTATTCCAGGTGGGCTCAGTCAGCAGTTAGCATCATTATTGTTTGTATTATTGTGATGATTAATATTGTTAATATTCCAGGTGGGCTCAGTTAGCATCATTATTGTTTCTATTATTGTGATGATTAGTATTGTTATTATTCCAGGTGGGCTCAGTTAGCATCGTTATTGTTTGTATTGTGATGATTAATATTGTTGATATTCCTGGTGGGCTCAGTGGTTATGTGACGTATGAGCGAGGGTCATAATAGCGAGTCCCGAAACAGTGAGAACACAACAGCGAGTCCCAAAATAGCGAGTGGGACATACCATCGAAAGGGACAAAATAGCGAGTGCTATTTCAGCGAGTCCCGAAACAGCGATTATTTTTTTTCACGATGAGTTTACTTAGGTAATCGTGAGTGATTTTTTATTATTTGAGCGTGGATAGCGAATCCAGAAATAGCGATTATTTACTTTTTTCACGTGTGAGTTTATATCCGACTTTGGTCACCGTGAGAATATTTTTTTTAACATTTGAGCGTGGACATCAGTTCTTGTTATTGAATATTCACTGACTTTCTTGAGTAGTGTTAAGAACATTGTGACGTTGGGCCGTAGTTGCTATCACACAGACATTTCACATATTTCATCTCAACCAGTTTGACTAAGTTGCTTTAACATGGCGGAAACAATAACAACGCAGAAGGGTAAGCCTTTGCTTGTGTACAATGGATTTTCCTATCGTGTTCATAGACAGAACAAGACAACCATTAACTGGAGATGCACGACATCGAAGTGCAGTGGAAGAGTGACGACAAACCTTGAACACCACCCTCCACCGGATGATAAATCTCTCCATAGCCACCCTGCTGATCCAACATTTGTAGAGGTACGGAGATCAGTTGCCCGCATGAAAGCAAGAGGAGGTGAGACTGATGCCGCGCCAAGAAGACTCATCAGCGAGTTCGTTGCTCACCTTGACGATGAAGTGGCTATAAAAATGCCACGCAAAACCGCTCTCCGCAAAGCCATACAGCGGAAGAGAAAATTTGAAACAGCATTCCCGCCCGTTCCACAGCATCCTGCTGAATTCGAGATACCACAGCGCTTCAGAGTTGTGAGATGTGGTGGGCACGAAGTACGATTTCTGCTGTGCGACACCAAGGATCACGAGGACGAAGACCAAGGGTTGGGGAGAATCATTCTCTTCGCTACAAATGACATGTTACGATTCTTGCAGAATCAACCCCACTGGATGGTCGACTGCACCTTCAAGGTGTCGCCACAGTTATTCTACCAGGTTCACAATACACGCGGTGAAGAATGGTAACGTTTTCCCTTGCATCTATGCCCTGCTTCCGTCCAAAAGTCGCGCGACGTACGACAGAATGTGGGACTTGGTGAAGACATTTGCGTTGAATGCTGCCCCGACACGTTGCATTCTTGACTTTGAGATTGCAGCGAAGACATCAATCCAGGCAGCTTTTCCGGGAATTGAAGTAGCAGGATGCTTTTTTCACCTCTGTCAGTGCATTTGGAGAAAAATTCAAGAATTTGGATTGCAGAATGCATATGTTACTGATGCAGACACTAGAAGATACTGCAAGATGCTTGCAGCTCTTGCCTTTCTCAAGCTGGATGACGTCATTGATGGGTTCGAGACGTTACAGGAAAGCATGGAGCAGCAAGATTTGCACCCATCCGTCGCGGAACTGTACGACTTCTTCGAGGACAACTACGTTGGGCGTGGGCGTCGGCGAATTGCCACGAGATTCAGCCAACCGTTCTGGAACATCAGACAGCGCACGGAGGACGACATACCACGCACGAACAATAAACTGGAGGGCTGGCATCGGGGGCTGCAGTCCATGTTCGACACCGCACATCCGACGATCCAGAAGTTCATCGTCGCAATTAAAAAAGAACAAGCGCTTCAGCATGCGATGAAAGTCCGGATGGATGGCGGCCATGCAGCCACCACATCGGCGACCCACGAGGCAACCAGCACCCGACTGAAACAACTAATACAACACGACACTGGGGACGACAAACTTGCAACACCCGACTGAAACAACTAATACAAGACGACACTGGGGACGACAAACTTGCAACACCCGACTGAAACAACTAATACAACACGACACTGGGGACGACAAACTTGCATTTTTGCGTGCCGTGTCCTACAATCTAGAGTTCAATGTAGCGTAGGCACTTCAATGACCCAAGTAACAGTCGTCTGCACTCAGAGAGAGAGAGAGTAATTTTTTTTTTAACTTTCCGTGTGCATTTTTCGTCATTTCAATTTGCACCATTACCTGTGTTTGTCTTTTTAGTAACTTGAAATAAAGTAACAAATATTGAAACATATGACAATTGGTTGCTTTTATATTTTCTGGAGAACTCGCTGTTTTGGGACTCGCTCTTTCGACTGTCTCTGTTATGGTATCCTCGCTATTTTGTCACTCGCGCTGTTTTGGGACTCGCTGTTTTGGTATTCACTGATTTGGGGCATTCGCGGTTTTGTCCTCGCTGTTTTGGGATGCGCTGTTTCGGGACTCGCTATTGTGGGATCCACCCGGGCTCAGTCAGCAGTTAGCATCATTATTGTTTCTATTATTGTGATGATTAGTATTGTTGATATTCCAGGTGGGCTCAGTTAGGATCATTATTGTTTCTATTAATGTGATGATTAGTATTGTTGATATTATTCCAGGTGGGCTCAGTCAGCAGTTAGCATCGTTATTGTTTCTATTATTGTGATGATTAGTATTGTTGATATTATTCCAGGTGGGCTCAGTGACCAGTCAACAGTTGGCGGTATATGAGGAATTTGCCAGACATATGCCAGGATTTGTGCCCTCCAACTATGACTATCTGCAGGCCATGCCAAAATCCATGGTAATTAGACAATACTATCTCTGTCTGTCTGTCTGTCTGTCTGTCTCTCCAGACATCTGCCAGGCTTTGTACCCTCCAACTATGACTATCTGCAGGCCATGCCAAAATCCATGGTAATTAGACAATACTATCTGTCTGTCTGTCTTTCTGCCTGTCTGTCTGTCTGTCTGTCTCTCCAGACATCTGCCAGGCTTTGTGCCTTCCAACTATGACTATCTGCAGGCCATGCCAAAATCCATGGTAATAGCTCTCTATCTATTCTAACCATACTGACCAACACTTAAAACATGTGCATTAGCCCTAAGCAACCTGGAACTATACCATAGTATATAGGAAAACGAAAGTAGCCCAAGGCCTTGACCCCTACACCAGATATGGGCGGTAGTTACCTCACCTACATCCGGGTGGGGCGTGGCCTCTGTGGCTACAATATACGTCATTCATATTTTTCCAGCCCAAACTGTCAGACCTGGGGCTTACCACTCTCTGCTTTTTTTAGCTTTTTTCTTGCGCTTCGGTGGGTTTGTTCCTTTTATGTTGATATAACTTACCTTTATTTTTCTTGGGTATCCCGTTGGGTTACCCTTCGTTTTTATTTTTCTTGCCGTTTTTGATCAAATGGTTATTTGAATGATTTTTGGACAGGTGTTTCTGTCCTTTCTTGTTTGATCAGCCATTATGGCTTCACCTACTCATTCAGTTTCAGTTTCTGTTAGTAACACTTTGGTTTCTGAAACTTTTTTCTCCTCGTGATTAAGTAGGTAGATCCACTAGGGTTTCTCCTTATAAATCAAAATCTAATCGGAAGTTTTCATCTTCCAAATTTTCTTCCAAGACGCTGTTGTTAAAATCGGTTTCTTCCGTTAAAACGGTCTCCAATTCTGAGCCTTTTTGTCTCATTCAGTTTCGATTCGGTGGCTTCCACCCTCAATCTATGTTCCAAACATTCATGAGACAGCTCGGTTCTTCTGGCCTTCAAGTTTGTCCGGTTAGACCTTCTCAGTCGTTGGAATTCTTTCCAAATTCAGTTCGTCCAGAGTCAGTTCCCCCTGTGGCTCTTTTCAAGTCACAGGGTCGACTTTTTCACCTGTTCTTGTTCACAGGTTGTCTTCTCACAGGCCTCTTTCTACCCAGGCCAGTTCTTCCTTCCATTCTTCGAAGAGGTCCTACTCTACTACGGGTTTCCAAGCTGTTGGTACAGCTTCAACCCATGAGGGTCCTTTAGTTCTCTCCACATAATCGTAGCTATTCTGTGGAGAGCTCGCCTACCCTTCCAGAGGGTCTCGCTATTGACATTGAGTCTTTAGTAGGGCGATGGTCCCCCAACTGTCAGGAGACAGTTTTCTAGACAGGAGAGTCTAGATGGAACAGAACGGGCTGGTTCTACCCGGCACCCTTCCGAATTTCGGGAGAGCATTGCGTCTCCCAAGTTCAAGGCCATAACCAATCACCCGGTTGCCAAATCCCACCACTACAGGCAATGGGTGCGGTTTTCAACCGGAATCCTCAGACGAGGAGGATTCGGTTCTTCGGCAGCAACCGGCAGATCTGTTTCCCGGTGCGGAGGCAACCGGCAGATCTCCAACCGGGAAGACGGCAACCAGCAGATCTGCTTCCGGTGCTTGGGCAACCGGCAGATCCTTTTCCTGGTACGAAGGCAACCGGCAGATCGGCTTCCGGTTTGACGACAACCGGCAGATCTACTCCCGGTTCGACGGTAACCAGCAGATCTGCACCCAGTTCGAGGGCAACCGGCAGATCTTCACCCGGTTCGTCAATAACCGGTAGTTATGCACGGGTTTGTCGGCAACCAGCAGATTTCCAACTGGGTGATAGACGCAAGGCGTTATTACAACCGGTTTTTTTTGCCCATCCGGCAGATGTGCAACCGGTTCGTAGGCAACCGGGTGATAAACGCAAGGCGTTATCACAACTGTTTTTTTACCCAACCGGCAGATGTGCAACCGGGTGATTATGGCAGAGGCTCTGCGCTTCACCCGGTTACCTCCCATCCGGAAAAAGATTCCGGGGAGGATTTTGACCCGTCCCACTCTTTGAACTTGTCAGAGTTTGAGCGGAGGGTAATATAGGAGGTTCGACTTCTCCTTCAAACCGAACTTTCTCAGTTCGCTCCGTCAGATGATGAGTCGGTGCAGTACACAGACTCTCAGACAGACCAGTTTCGGAACACGAATGTTTTCTTCACACTCGGACAAAGTCAGTCACTGATCAGTCGGTCTGCCTTACTGTTTGATTCATTTCACCAGACGGAGAATTTTTGTCTACGGAAGGGCAATAAGTTGCTACTCAAGAGCATTTAACCAATTCGTTTACAACCGTCAGTTTTCCAACCATGTGATGGACACAGGGCGTTGTCACATTCAGTTTTTTGCCCGACTGGTAATTGTGCGTTTGAGTGTTCGTGGCAGAAGCTCCGCACATCGCCCGGTTATCTCCCAATCGACAGAAGAGTCGGATGACGGCACTGGCCTGTCCCACTCTTTGTCTTTGTCAATGTTTGAATGAAGGGTTCAACAGAAGGTTCTCCTTCGACTTCATCCGGGTTTTTTGCCCAAACATCAGTTTTGCAATCGGGTGATTGGGGCAGAAACACTGCACATCACCCGGTTCCCTCCCAACAAGTGAGGTTTCTGATCCAGTCAGCTCTTTTCCGCTTTCATCGTTTGCAACCGGAAGATTTGCATCTGAGAGTTGTTCATCGGTTTGCTACTTTGTGTCTGCAACCGAATATGTTGAAGCCGGCAGATCAGCTACCGGGCGTTTGTCGTTCTACTTCGCAAACGGTTCTTCCGCAACCGGGTGGCTTGGACCCGGTTGCCATTCAACCGGAGGATGTCTATCCTGATTCAACAGAACCGGTACTCTTTACTCCCGAGGTTTATCGTCAACACTCTGTCGAGTTTGAACGAAGGGCGCAGCAAGAAGTATGGCGGCACCTTCACTTCAAATCATCCTCGTGGATTGATCATTCTGAGTTAGATTCAGATGTGTTCTCCACTTCATTCGGTCACAGGGCATTCAGTGTTGAATTCGGCAGATCGATTACCGGGTGTTTGTCCCGGAAGATTCACGTCAACACTCTTTTGAGTTGGGACGGAGTATACAACAAGAAGGACAACGGCGGGTTCACTTCAGGCCGTTTTTTCTCTTGTTGTTTGGTCTGGATGGTATTCGGATTTTGTCGGTCTCCCAACTGGTCAGTCAACCCAAGAGACTGGATGTTTTTCTGATGCTGAGTCTGAACCGGTTCTTTTTTGTGCCGGTAGTTCCCATCAACACTCTAACGAGTTTGAGCGGAGAATTCTTCAAGAGATACAGCGTCGGCTTGTTTTCAAGCCAACTTCTCTTTTTTATCAATCTGACTTGGTCCAGATTCGGTCTATGCCTCTCGATCAGATTTATGTTTCATCCAAGTGTTTTTCAACCGGTTGATTTCCACCAGGTTTTCACCCAATCGGATGATTGTTCATCGGATCAATCACAACCAGTTCTTTTTCTACGGAAAATTTCGTCATAACTCAGGAGTTTGAGCGAAGGGTGCAATGGGAAGTTCGTTTTCGACTTCATCACAAATCAACTTAAGCTGTTTGATTCAGACTTCGGCTAGGACTTTCGGCCATTCCGTCGTTCCATCTTTTCAGTAGTTCGGTCTGGTTGTGTAATTTCTGTCCAGACAATGCTCAATTTCGTCACCCCTCTTTCAGTGTAGGACTTTAGCACACTTAGTACACCGGTTCACGTCCGGTCACTGAAGTTAATCTACTTCGGGCATGCTCACTTCTTGGATGGATGGCCTATTAGGAAATTCAATTGTTTTTCCTGACACTTTTCAGCTCCTTTGGCGGTCTAAACACTCCTCGGCCTCAAGACTCCTACGGGGCGGTTCGAATCACCCGTTTTTTCAGTCAACTTGTCACCTCATTTCTGACGCTATCAAGGCCTGTGGTGTCGTAACTTCTCTTTTGTTCACTCTTTCCGAGTCGATTGAGAAAGTCTACTTCAGTTTTCTTAAGAGGATGTTCGTCTTTTAGGTCGATCAATTAATCCTCTATTTATCTTTCTTTGTCCCGGTTGGGGGATAACTTCCAGGGTTCTTTCAGATCTGGTTTCCCTCAGGGTATAATTGTGTCCCTTGTTCTCTTTCCTTGTCTTCCGGTAGAGATTTTTTCTCTCTCGTCGGAATACTAATACTTCTTGTGGTAGTGGTGACTTCCAGCGTTTCTACTACAGGTACAGATACAAATGTAACCAACCTTTAGTCTGTTCGGAATCTGCAGTTGGTCTGTCATTTTGGAGAGCCTTCTTCAAAGTTCTGGTTCTATGTGAAGCTCTTGGTCGATTCTCGGCCTTCTGGCCATCGCTTCTTATCGCTGAGGTTTTTATTTCTTTGTGTCTCTTGGTTGGTGTAGAGTTGTTTTCTGTTCATTCTGCTGTTCTCTCCAAACTTCGGGGGGTTTTCCGGTTTGTTCCGGTATTTAGTCTTTCTGATCTAATTTTAATTTTCGCCATTTTGTTTTTCAATGCGTTGATGTTTCCTACACAATTCTTCTTCTTAATGTCAGTTACAGCTTTCCTTTATTCATCAGTGTAAATCCACTTCTGATTTTGAGTCCTCGTTTCTATCTAGTGGTGTTCTCTTTGATCTGTTTCCTATCGTTATATAGAGATTTAAGTCAGAAACATTATAGATCAGTGGTTTTCTGTCTGCAATGACTAGGCCTAGGCCCTTTTCACTTTCCTAAGTCATCATGGAGTCTTTCTCTGGGCGTTTTTCTCTCAACCTCGGCCTGTCCTTGGAGTTCTTTTTCATCAGGCTGAATGTTATTGTCGATCAACTAGTTCGATCTTTTCAGATTCGTCTCACGGAATTGACTTCTTCTTTTTCTTCCGTTTTGAAGATGTTTATCTCTCCCCACACCCAAAGTCGTAGTTTTAGACTCTTTTGTCGATTTAGGACCGTTTGATTTCAACCAATTCTCTTGTTTTCCTCCAAAATCATCTCTCGGCTCCAGGTGTACTTCGACCTGGTCCCAGTTCCAACATGAGTTTCATCATGTGGTTCGTCTTCAACTTCGATACGAACATTCTCAGTTCATTCAGTCATATGATTAGTCGAATCAGTACTCAGACTCTCAGTCGGCACAACAGTTTGGAAACACGGACATTTTCTGGACAGGGGCTTCTGCAGTTTTTGAGCAGATCTTGCCCAAATGTGGTTCAGTTCGTCATACTCAGGCCAAGTCGGCTTCTGTTCAGGCGGTTGGCTCCTTTCAGTACTCCAAACACATGTTGTTTCTACAGACTCCGTCACTTTTTTGTCGGACTCTATTCTTAAATCTGAGAATTTTTCTCCAGGCAGGCAAGGTTGCTAATCTGGAGCAAGGCGCTTCTCGAGGCCTTCCAAGGTGGAGTTTGATAGACTCAGTGTGGTTTTACTGTTCCGTTTGTGACTCTCTAACCAGACTCGTTAGTGGGATTCATGCCTTCGGCGGCCTATCTAGAGATAATGAGTTCTCTTCGGATTCCTCCTCTGTTTCCTTGTCATTCTTCCAGGGGTTAGGGTTAGGATTAGGATTCCTCCTCTGTCTCCTTGTCATTCCTCCAGGGGTTTAGGTCCTAGGGTTAGGGTTAGGATTCCTCCTCTGTCTCCTTGTCATTCCTCCAGGGGTTTAGGTCCTAGGGTTGGGGTTAGGATTCCTCCTCTGTCTCCTTGTCATTCCTCCAGGGGTTTAGGTCCTAGGGTTGGGGTTAGGATTCCTCCTCTGTCTCCTTGTCATTCCTCCAGGGGTTTAGGTCCTAGGGTTAGGGTTAGGATTCCTCCTCTGTCTCCTTGTCATTCCTCCAGGGGTTTAGGTCCTAGGGTTAGGGTTAGGATTCCTCCTCTGTCTCCTTGTCATTCCTCCAGGGGTTTAGGTCCTAGGGTTAGGGTTAGGATTCCTCCTCTGTCTCCTTGTCATTCCTCCAGGGGTTTAGGTCCTAGGGTTGGGGTTAGGATTCCTCCTCTGTCTCCTTGTCATTCCTCCAGGGGTTTAGGTCCTAGGGTTGGGGTTAGGATTCCTCCTCTGTCTCCTTGTCATTCCTCCAGGGGTTTAGGTCCTAGGGTTAGGGTTAGGATTCCTCCTCTGTCTCCTTGTCATTCCTCCAGGGGTTTAGGTCCTAGGGTTGGGGTTAGGATTCCTCCTCTGTCTCCTTGTCATTCCTCCAGGGGTTTAGGTCCTAGGGTTGGGGTTAGGATTCCTCCTCTGTCTCCTTGTCATTCCTCCAGGGGTTTAGGTCCTAGGGTTGGGGTTAGGATTCCTCCTCTGTCTCCTTGTCATTCCTCCAGGGGTTTAGGTCCTAGGGTTAGGGTTAGGATTCCTCCTCTGTCTCCTTGTCATTCCTCCAGGGGTTTAGGTCCTAGGGTTGGGGTTAGGATTCCTCCTCTGTCTCCTTGTCATTCCTCCAGGGGTTTAGGTCCTAGGGTTGGGGTTAGGATTCCTCCTCTGTCTCCTTGTCATTCCTCCAGGGGTTTAGGTCCTAGGGTTAGGGTTAGGATTCCTCCTCTGTCTCCTTGTCATTCCTCCAGGGGTTTAGGTCCTAGGGTTGGGGTTAGGATTCCTCCTCTGTCTCCTTGTCATTCCTCCAGGGGTTTAGGTCCTAGGGTTGGGGTTAGGATTCCTCCTCTGTCTCCTTGTCATTCCTCCAGGGGTTTAGGTCCTAGGGTTGGGGTTAGGATTCCTCCTCTGTCTCCTTGTCATTCCTCCAGGGGTTTAGGTCCTAGGGTTGGGGTTAGGATTCCTCCTCTGTCTCCTTGTCATTCCTCCAGGGGTTTAGGTCCTAGGGTTGGGGTTAGGATTCCTCCTCTGTCTCCTTGTCATTCCTCCAGGGGTTTAGGTCCTAGGGTTAGGGTTAGGATTCCTCCTCTGTCTCCTTGTCATTCCTCCAGGGGTTTAGGTCCTAGGGTTAGGGTTAGGATTCCTCCTCTGTCTCCTTGTCATTCCTCCAGGGGTTTAGGTCCTAGGGTTGGGGTTAGGATTCCTCCTCTGTCTCCTTGTCATTCCTCCAGGGGTTTAGGTCCTAGGGTTGGGGTTAGGATTCCTCCTCTGTCTCCTTGTCATTCCTCCAGGGGTTTAGGTCCTAGGGTTGGGGTTAGGATTCCTCCTCTGTCTCCTTGTCATTCCTCCAGGGGTTTAGGTCCTAGGGTTAGGGTTAGGATTCCTCCTCTGTCTCCTTGTCATTCCTCCAGGGGTTTAGGTCCTAGGGTTGGGGTTAGGATTCCTCCTCTGTCTCCTTGTCATTCCTCCAGGGGTTTAGGTCCTAGGGTTGGGGTTAGGATTCCTCCTCTGTCTCCTTGTCATTCCTCCAGGGGTTTAGGTCCTAGGGTTGGGGTTAGGATTCCTCCTCTGTCTCCTTGTCATTCCTCCAGGGGTTTAGGTCCTAGGGTTAGGGTTAGGATTCCTCCTCTGTCTCCTTGTCATTCC
Organism: Phymorhynchus buccinoides; assembly: GCA_017654935.2. Lineage (NCBI taxonomy): Eukaryota > Metazoa > Mollusca > Gastropoda > Neogastropoda > Raphitomidae > Phymorhynchus > Phymorhynchus buccinoides. The sequence goes on along the minus strand of CM065695.1, from coordinate 54,925,904 downwards.
TCCAGGGGTTTAGGTCCTAGGGTTGGGGTTAGGATTCCTCCTCTGTCTCCTTGTCATTCCTCCAGGGGTTTAGGTCCTAGGGTTGGGGTTAGGATTCCTCCTCTGTCTCCTTGTCATTCCTCCAGGGGTTTAGGTCCTAGGGTTAGGGTTAGGATTCCTCCTCTGTCTCCTTGTCATTCCTCCAGGGGTTTAGGTCCTAGGGTTGGGGTTAGGATTCCTCCTCTGTCTCCTTGTCATTCCTCCAGGGGTTTAGGTCCTAGGGTTAGGGTTAGGATTCCTCCTCTGTCTCCTTGTCATTCCTCCAGGGGTTTAGGTCCTAGGGTTGGGGTTAGGATTCCTCCTCTGTCTCCTTGTCATTCCTCCAGGGGTTTAGGTCCTAGGGTTGGGGTTAGGATTCCTCCTCTGTCTCCTTGTCATTCCTCCAGGGGTTTAGGTCCTAGGGTTGGGGTTAGGATTCCTCCTCTGTCTCCTTGTCATTCCTCCAGGGGTTTAGGTCCTAGGGTTAGGGTTAGGATTCCTCCTCTGTCTCCTTGTCATTCCTCCAGGGGTTTAGGTCCTAGGGTTGGGGTTAGGATTCCTCCTCTGTCTCCTTGTCATTCCTCCAGGGGTTTAGGTCCTAGGGTTAGGGTTAGGATTCCTCCTCTGTCTCCTTGTCATTCCTCCAGGGGTTTAGGTCCTAGGGTTGGGGTTAGGATTCCTCCTCTGTCTCCTTGTCATTCCTCCAGGGGTTTAGGTCCTAGGGTTGGGGTTAGGATTCCTCCTCTGTCTCCTTGTCATTCCTCCAGGGGTTTAGGTCCTAGGGTTGGGGTTAGGATTCCTCCTCTGTCTCCTTGTCATTCCTCCAGGGGTTTAGGTCCTAGGGTTAGGGTTAGGATTCCTCCTCTGTCTCCTTGTCATTCCTCCAGGGGTTTAGGTCCTAGGGTTGGGGTTAGGATTCCTCCTCTGTCTCCTTGTCATTCCTCCAGGGGTTTAGGTCCTAGGGTTGGGGTTAGGATTCCTCCTCTGTCTCCTTGTCATTCCTCCAGGGGTTTAGGTCCTAGGGTTGGGGTTAGGATTCCTCCTCTGTCTCCTTGTCATTCCTCCAGGGGTTTAGGTCCTAGGGTTAGGGTTAGGATTCCTCCTCTGTCTCCTTGTCATTCCTCCAGGGGTTTAGGTCCTAGGGTTGGGGTTAGGATTCCTCCTCTGTCTCCTTGTCATTCCTCCAGGGGTTTAGGTCCTAGGGTTGGGGTTAGGATTCCTCCTCTGTCTCCTTGTCATTCCTCCAGGGGTTTAGGTCCTAGGGTTGGGGTTAGGATTCCTCCTCTGTCTCCTTGTCATTCCTCCAGGGGTTTAGGTCCTAGGGTTGGGGTTAGGATTCCTCCTCTGTCTCCTTGTCATTCCTCCAGGGGTTTAGGTCCTAGGGTTGGGGTTAGGATTCCTCCTCTGTCTCCTTGTCATTCCTCCAGGGGTTTAGGTCCTAGGGTTGGGGTTAGGATTCCTCCTCTGTCTCCTTGTCATTCCTCCAGGGGTTTAGGTCCTAGGGTTGGGGTTAGGATTCCTCCTCTGTCTCCTTGTCATTCCTCCAGGGGTTTAGGTCCTAGGGTTAGGGTTAGGATTCCTCCTCTGTCTCCTTGTCATTCCTCCAGGGGTTTAGGTCCTAGGGTTGGGGTTAGGATTCCTCCTCTGTCTCCTTGTCATTCCTCCAGGGGTTTAGGTCCTAGGGTTGGGGTTAGGATTCCTCCTCTGTCTCCTTGTCATTCCTCCAGGGGTTTAGGTCCTAGGGTTGGGGTTAGGATTCCTCCTCTGTCTCCTTGTCATTCCTCCAGGGGTTTAGGTCCTAGGGTTGGGGTTAGGATTCCTCCTCTGTCTCCTTGTCATTCCTCCAGGGGTTTAGGTCCTAGGGTTGGGGTTAGGATTCCTCCTCTGTCTCCTTGTCATTCCTCCAGGGGTTTAGGTCCTAGGGTTGGGGTTAGGATTCCTCCTCTGTCTCCTTGTCATTCCTCCAGGGGTTTAGGTCCTAGGGTTGGGGTTAGGATTCCTCCTCTGTCTCCTTGTCATTCCTCCAGGGGTTTAGGTCCTAGGGTTGGGGTTAGGATTCCTCCTCTGTCTCCTTGTCATTCCTCCAGGGGTTTAGGTCCTAGGGTTGGGGTTAGGATTCCTCCTCTGTCTCCTTGTCATTCCTCCAGGGGTTTAGGTCCTAGGGTTAGGGTTAGGATTCCTCCTCTGTCTCCTTGTCATTCCTCCAGGGGTTTAGGTCCTAGGGTTGGGGTTAGGATTCCTCCTCTGTCTCCTTGTCATTCCTCCAGGGGTTTAGGTCCTAGGGTTAGGGTTAGGATTCCTCCTCTGTCTCCTTGTCATTCCTCCAGGGGTTTAGGTCCTAGGGTTGGGGTTAGGATTCCTCCTCTGTCTCCTTGTCATTCCTCCAGGGGTTTAGGTCGTGGTGGCCCAACTTCCCGTCTCTCGCTTGTGTGAGTTTACAAATGTTGGTTTGTGTACGGTGGTATATCATTTGCATTATTTTTTGGGGGAGACTATGTATTGATCATGTCGTTTGGTCTAGTTCAGTCGATTGATATGTTTAATCGTTTTCTTGTTCTATGACCTCCTTATTCAAGGGTTTGATGGTCTTCAGTTTAGGCGCATCACCCTCCGCCACGATGGTAATCTGCACATGTTTTAAGTGTTGGTCAGTATGGTTAGAATAGATTGGTAGATTTTAATTAATCTTACCATCTATTTTAACTTAATACTTACCAACACTTAAAACAAAAAGGTTCCCTCCGATCCTCCCTCCAGATGCGGGGTGTAAAAATGTTAGAATGACGTATATTGTAGCCACAGAGGCCACGCCCCACCCGGATGTAGGGGAGGTAACTACCGCCCATATCCGGTGTAGGGGTCAAGGCCTTGGGCTACTTTCGTTTTTCTGTATACTATGGTATAGTTCCACGTTGCTTAGGGCTAATGCACATGTTTTAAGTGTTGGTAAGTATTAAGTTAAAATAGATAGTAAGATTAATTAAAATCTACCAATCTAATTTAATCATACTATACCAACACTCAAAACAACTGCATTAGCCTAAAACAACCTGGAACCTTACCCTAGCACATAGCTAAAACGAAAGTGGCCCCAAGGGACTGCACCCATACCGCAGGGAGTAGCGGGAGTGACTCCCCTTACTTCCGGGTATGACGCGCACCCTTGGGGCACCGGATATGTCTTTCTTAAATTTTCCAGCCTTTCAACCACACCTGGGCCTACCCTGCTCCGCCTTTTCTGACTCTTGTCTATCTGGTGGGTTCGTTCCGTGTTTAGCTTTGTTCTATTCAGTTTCTTGGGAAGGCTGTTAGTCATCCTATCGATATTATTTCATTGTCATTTCTTGGTGTTCGTTTTAGTTGAAAAATTATTTCGTTCACTCTGTTGTTCGTTTTCGGGGTGGCGTCAGCCATTATGGCTTCTTTCACCCCTCGGTTTCCACTTCGGGGAAAGCAGTTTCTCTTCGGTTGTTTTTCTGTTTTCCTAGTCAGTTGACTCTTCTTCTCTCACTAGGGACCCTTTGGGCAGGTTCTCTTAATCTTCTCAAGAAGTTTTCGTCTAATCCCCTCACAAATCCTACGTCTAACGTCCAGTCACAGTCCGTTTCGGTTACACCGGCCTAACCGGTTTCGGAGCCCATTCCAGTTTCTCTCCCTTTGGAGGTTTCTGCTCCTTCTCCTTTTCCGTTGGACTCGCAGGCTTTGTACTACGTCACTTGGACTCTTCGGGTTTCAGGGTTCTCCCTTTCGCATCGACAGAATCTTCCTCCTATTTCGGTTCTATGTTTAGGCCAGAGAGGGTTCCGCCAGTTGTCTCTTCTAACGTGAGACTGTCCCTGGCGCAGCCCTCTCTCCTTCTTCTGTTCACAGGCTTGCCTCCAGGAGGCCCTTGTCCGCTAAGGCCAGCGTCGACCTCAACAGGGATAGGCAATCCCTTTCCACCTCTGGTTTCCGTCCTGTGGGCTTGATGTTTACGGAACAGAGAGGCTCCCCTCCGGGGAGCTTGCCTAGTGACAGAGGTGACTCCTCTGTCACCAGACTGGCCAGTCTGTCAGGCAATCATCCGGTGGTACCTGGGAGGTACCTCCAGGATCGGGAACGGCCTGTTCCCTTTCCTGAGTCCGGGCTCAAATCCTCCACTCAGTTCGAGGGAGAGGTTACCAGGACAGTCAAATCGGTCGGTGCGGGGCACCTTCAATACCGATAAGAGTCCATACCCCCCTCCCGGGGGATGGCTCTCCAGTGATCCTGGCACTGGCGCGGTTGGGGCCTCTTGGCAGTCCCACCGCAACCGGAAATTCGCTTCTCACGGTTGTGAGACGGTTTCCTCCGGTTCTCCCGGTGCTTACCCGGTATTCATCCGGTTTCTCCCGGTTGTCTCCCGGTTGCTTGACCAACGCGGACATACCGGGGGATGGCACGGTTGGAGCCTCTTGGCTTTCCCACCGCAACCGGTTATTTGCCTTTCCCGGTTGCGAGACCGTTTCCTCCGGTTCTCCCGGTGTTTACCCGGTAATCATCCGGTTGTCTCCCGGTTGCTTGGCCAACGCGGACATACCGGGAAAGGGTTCGCCTAGAACCGGAAAATTCCGATGATGAATTTCCGGTTCGTTCCTCCGGTTTGGGTCAACCGGGAATGTCCCGGTCGCACGGAGGACGCCACGTTCTCCCGGTTCCGGCCGGTGTTCAGTGATCCTCTCACTCCCTACCGGCAGAGCCCTCTGCCAGGCATGGCCTCCGGTGGTGTTTGACTCTTGGGCCGCCCTTATCAGAAGCTTCAACGGCCAGACCCCTCCAGGGAATTCTCTGAGTTTCAGTCCGACTTTGAGTCAGACATGGAACTGGACCCTCAGTCGGAGGTCCCTCACTCTCTCACTGAGTCCTCGGTTCAGAATCTTCTCAAGATTTTGTCTCGATCGTGCCCTTACGTGGTACCTGTGCGTTCCTCCCATCAGGAGTCCGCCACTGATCACGCGGTTGGCTCTCTTCTGCAGGCCAAGAGCTCCTTGACTCTCCAAGCCCCCTCCTTCCCGGAGGATTTGGTGGTTAAAGCGGAGTTCACGTTGAGGACCGGCAAGGTCCTTTCGTTGAAACAGATTGCTGAGGCTAATCTGGGGCGTTCTCAGCCGGCCTCGTCTCAGTTCGGTTCCTTTTTGGTACCTGGATTCAGACCTTTCGTCCCCCTACCGACGGAATACCTGCCCTTCCCCTCCGTCTCCAAACCTTCTTCTGAGGAGGTGGAGTCCTTGGGGTCCTGCTGCTGTTCCTCCCGTCACGTTCAAGCCTTCGGCCTTCAAGTCTCTCGAGGAATCTCTGTCTGGTTCTCTCAGGGCTTGTGGCATGGCCACCTCTCTCGTGCAAACCTTGGCGGAGTCTCTAGGCAAATCAGCCTCTGATTCACCGGCGGTTTTTCAGTTCTTTGATCAGGTGGATGAAGCTTCCGTTGGAGTCTCTCTAGCCCTTTTGGGCAATGTGCTACAGAGCCTCTCTGATGTCACGGCTGGTTTGAAGGTTCAAACCTGTGCCTTGGCCCGGGATTCTTTCTGGCGCAGAACAGGTCTCTTTCGTCCAGGGAAAAGGAGCGTTTTGCGCTCTCTTCCCCTTCCGGAGTCGGGCTTGTTCGGGGAAGAATCGGTTCCCCCAGTTCTCGAGTCCTCTTCAAAGAGGAAGTCAGCTGATAGCCAGAAGGCTATCTATCGGGCCCTGTTGAACCAGCCCCGTCCCAACCATTTCGTCCGGGGTACTTCGCGTCCCGCTCTAAGAGTGTGGGATACTCCTCTAGGCCTCCTCCCCAGTTCAAGGCCTTGAGGCCCCCCTTCCCAGTCTTCTCGTGGCAACAGGAGGCCGAGCCTTCCAAGAAACGGCGATCCTGTCCGTTGGAGATCCTCCAGAGGAAGTGGAGGACCTTCTCTTGAAGGGCGCGGGCGCGAGTGAACGATCCCAGTCCGGGTTTCTATTCCCGACTTTTTCAACCGGTCCTGTCAACCGGTTTTATCAAAAATTCCCGACCGTTTTCGGCCCATTCTGACTCTAATTGGCCGGCGATCTCTTAGGCCGTTTAAAGGGTTTTTTGTTCTTCTGTTCTCTACCGTTTCCAAGTCAGTACCGTTGAAATGGGTTTTTTCCACGGTTATCCTGACGTCTCTTGGATACTCTGTTCACAGTCTCAGCCTCGGAGGACACAGGTGGTGTCCGACCTCTCAGTAACGAAGGCGGTCACACTTCGCTGTCCCCTCGGTTTTCTTAGTCTGATGGGGTCGATTTCGGAGCTCCTTCCTCTGGCCTGGGTATACATAGGCCCTTGCAGAGAGAAGTCAGAGTGCGCACTCCTTCTTTCACGGTTTCAACCATGAGTTGTTCAACCTGTTGACTCGTTCGGCCGTTCCAGTCATCCTGTTTCGGACTGGTTCCGTCCCGATCTGGCTTTAACTGTCCGGCTAGCATGATCTTCCCTTCTCAGCCGTCAGATCACCGAACGGCACAGCTTTCAACCTAAAGTTGTTCGACGGGGTGATTTTTGCCTTCCTTCAGGCCCCCCCCCTTTTTGGTCTTCGGCGTCTCGTTCCGACCGTTTTTTATGGTTTAGGTCGAGGTGTGTCATCGTCACGTTTGCACACTGTTTCGCTTTTTGTCTACATGTTTTCCTTTTCGGTGGGGACTTTTCCGCGTCATCTGGTTCGATTTGACGTCATGCGATAGCAACTATGTTGCTGTTGCTGTCTGTTCCTACTTCATAGGCAGTTTTTTATTTTTTATTTTACCTCCCTACCGATCGAATTGTCTCCGCTGGTTTTTCACCCAGTCAACGGGGGTCCCTTTCGTCGGTCTTAGCATGTAGAGTTGGTTACGAAGTGCAGTCGCACATTCGTACCGTGGTTTCTCAGTTTGCTAGGTCAGAGGCTGAATCTGCTGCTCTTGCGGATTCTCATCCTAGTACTAGCTGCCTCTATCCCGCCATCGGTCCTTTGCTTGCCCGACATTCTGAACTAGTCTTGTCCAGTTTGTTTTCTGACCCAGACTCGCCCCTTCGATCGATATTTTCCAGTTCGAAAGGGCGTAGCAGTGTGTAGTGGCCCGGTCCGGCCACTCATAGTCCGTAATGTATCAGGCCTTGGCTGCTCTAGGTGACTCGATGCGGAGTTTGTCTTCTTCAGTATGAGTTCCATGGCCTTAGGTGCTACCGTACCGCTAAGCTGTACGCCACCACTGTCTCGCACTTCTTGCTGAAGTGCATGCCGTTGTATTCCTCCCCTCTGATGGCACTAATCCCCCGGGTGTTGAAGAAGTCCTCCGGGAGCACCCGGACTTGATTCTCGTCACACCAATGTGGCCCACGAGCCATTGGTTCCCAGAGCTCCTCGACATGGCGCAAGACGGTCCTCTTCCGCTCAATCTCACTCCCGCCACTCTTCTTCAGTCAAGAAGCGGGGTCGGACACCCTTGCCCTTCAAGGCTAAACCTGGTCGCATGGCGGCTGTCCGACTAGGCCTTCGCTCTCAGGGGTTTTCCACGCGCACCGTGGATCTGTTGGTCGCCTCTCGGCGTAAGTCTACAAACGATCTGTATGATCTTCGCTGGGCCACCTGGTTTGCGTTTTGTCAGGAGAGAAAGTTTGACCCGCTTCGTCCCTCAACGGTTCAGTTCGTGGAGTTCCTCTCTCACTTGCTTAGAACTAGGAACTCTTCCTCTCAAACCTTGTCAGGTTATAGGGCGGTCTTGATTAGCACGATCTCGTTGTCTTTAGGTTCCAAGTTTACGGGGAATCTCTCGGCTTTGCCAGTTTCTCACTTCCTGGACGCTGTGCGCCTCCAAGCCCCGTCCAGAACGGTCCAGTGTCCTCGGTGGGACATCTTTTTGGTTCTGGTTTTTCTCTGGGTCAAATTTGAACCCCTGGAGTCGTTGTCTCTTAAGCTTCTGACTCTCAAGACAGTTTTTTCTCATTTCTTTCGCCACTCCCGTCGCCTCAGTGGTTTGCATGCTCTGAGAGGTCTCACCAAGGATGTCAGTTCGAGGAGGACTTCTCGTCTGTCTCCCTTTCTTTTCTCCCGGAGTTCCGTGCAAGAACCAGTCTGGTTATGTTTCCTCTCCCTTGGCCTCTTTTTCGAGTCTTCGCTCCGTTCTGGGTCCTGATGATCGTGATATCTTCCTCTGCCCCGTTAGGGCTCTTCGTTCTTCTGGCTCGTACCAAGTCCTTCAGAAGGGCTAAACGTCGCCTGTTCGTCTCCTTTAATCCCAAGTACTGCAGCGATGTGGCTAAGGGTACTGTGTCCCGTTGGTTCCTCGACCTCATTAAGTTGGCCTATGCCCGCTCGCTGGTTAGGTTACCTGATAACCCCATTCGCGCCCACGAGTTGCGGGCCATCAGCTCTTCCCTGGCGGTAGTCAAGGGTGTCCCTCTTGTGAAGGTTATGGCCTCAGCGTTCTGGTAGTCGCAGAACACCTTTCTTCAGTTTTACCTGAGGGATATCTCTGCTCAGGGCGAAGACGACTCCTTTTCCATCTAGAAGGTGGTCGTTTCGCAGGTCCCGGTCTCCTTGTAGTGTGAGTTCCGGTGTTTTTTGTGCCTCTGTTTTTTCTCTGTGTTCTTTGGTATATCATTGACATGACTGTTTGGGGGTATTTTTTTGCATATTTTCAGGGATGTTGTACATCTTTCGGGGGATTCTCTTAGGAGTGTTTCCCCTCTTTTACTGATATGCTTTTGGGGTTGTTGGTGTGTCAGTTGGCACGCATCACCCTCCACCACGGTGGTAATCTGCAGTTGTTTTGAGTGTTGGTATAGTATGATTAAATTAGATTGGTGGATTTTGATTAATCCTACTATCTATTTAATTTAATACTTACCAACACTCAAAACAAAAAATGTTCCCTCCCAGCCTCCCTCCTGATGCGGGGCTGTAAAATTACATGAATGACATATCCGGTGCCCCAAGGGTGCGCGTCATACCCGGAAGTAAGGGGAGTCACTCCCGCTACTCCCTGCGGTATGGGTGCAGTCCCTTGGGGCCACTTTCGTTTTAGCTATGTGCTAGGGTAAGGTTCCAGGTTGTTTTAGGCTAATGCAGTTGTTTTGAGTGTTGGTAAGTATTAAATTAAATAGATAGTAGGATTAATCAAAATCCACCAGTCTGTCCCTCTGTCTCTCTGTCTAGTGTCTGTCTCATCACTTTCAACTTGAAATTGGCGTTGTGTGTTATGCCGTTGTGGTGATAGCGATTGTGAGTGTCTCAGTTCAAATTTGGACCAGAAATGGGACAGTGAAGCAGGAACGACACACAGCTAGGGAAATTCAGGGACCAGAAATGGGACAGTGAAGCAGGAACGACACACAGCTAGGGAAATTCAGGGACCAGAAATGGGACAGTGAAGCAGGAACGACACACAGCTAGGGAAATTCAGGGACCAGAAATGGGACAGTGAAGCAGGAACGACACACAGCTAGGGAAATTCAGGGACCAGAAATGGGACAGTGAAGCAGGAACGACACACAGCCAGGGAAATTCAGGGACCAGAAATGGGACAGTGAAGCAGGAACGACACACAGCCAGGGAAATTAAGGGACCAGAAATGGGACAGTGAAGCAGGAACGACACACAGCCAGGGAAATTCAGGGACCAGAAATGGGACAGTGAAGCAGGAACGACACACAGCCAGGGAAATTCAGGGACCAGAAATGGGACAGTGAAGCAGGAACGACACACAGCCAGGGAAATTCAGGGACCAGAAATGGGACAGTGAAGCAGGAACGACACACAGCTAGAGAAATTCAGGGACCAGAAATGGGACAGTGAAGCAGGAACGACACACAGCCAGGGAAATTCAGGGACCAGAAATGGGACAGTGAAGCAGGAACGACACACAGCTAGAGAAATTCAGGGACCAGAAATGGGACAGTGAAGCAGGAACGACACACAGCTAGGGAAATTCAGGGGTCAGGTCGTGTGTAATCCGAGTAAATACCTAAAAATTGGTCCGAGATTTGTCTATAATTCGCTGAGATTGGTGATGTGAAAACGCAAAGGCCGGGGTTGACTGTTGTTTTATTGGCAAGGATCAAAATTAAGGAATAAACAGCAGCTTATAATTGTAGTTTACAAAATATGGTGTGGCTGGCTGTTTGCCTGCTTGCTTAGTCTGTCTCCCCCCTCTCCCCTGAGCAGCCCCTATTGTGATGTATTGATGGAGTGATCAAACTATTTCTCCCCTCAGCAGCCCCTGTTATGATGTATTGATGGAGTGATCAGACTATTTCTCCCCTCAGCAGCCCCTATTATGATGGAGTGATCAGATTATTTCTCCCCTCAGCAGCCCCTGTTATGATGTATTAATGGAGTGATCAGACTATTTCTCCCCTCAGCAGCCCTGTTATGATGTATTAATGGAGTGATCAGACTATTTCTCCCCTCAGCAGCCCCTATTATGATGTATTGATGGAGTGATCAGACTATTTCTCCCCTCAGCAGCCCTGTTATGATGTATTGATGGAGTGATCAGACTATTTCTCCCCTCAGCAGCCCTATTATGATGTATTGATGGAGTGATCAGACTATTTCTCCCCTCAGCAGCCCTGTTATGATGTATTAATGGAGTGATCAGACTACTTCTCCCATTATTGAATGTTTTGTCAGCGTGGCAGCAGCCACACACCCCGC
>CM065695.1:54882734-54910234 GCA_017654935.2 Phymorhynchus buccinoides | reverse complement strand
AGGCGGTGGAAGGCTTAGTGGAGCACTACATCCCCTCAGCCATCACCTCAGACCAGCAGGAGCTATTGCTTCGGTTCAGGGAGTGTCACCTCATGGTCCTCAAGGGGCTGTCTGATGCCCGCGCCCTGGGTACTGGGTGGGCCCCCAACGAGATCACCCGGTAAACACCTGTCCTCTCTGTCGTAGCTTTACTCTGTGTGTGTGTGTGACTCTGAAAACATCGCACAGTACAGAGCTCTATGAGATCACCAGGTAGACACCTGTCCTTTCAGTCATTGTAGCTTTACTTTGTGTGTGTGTGACTGAAGACATCGCACAGTACAGAGCTCTATGAGATCACCCGGTAAGCACCTGTCCTCTCAGTCATTGTAGCTTTACTTTATGTGTGTGTGTGTGACTCTGAAAACATCGCACAGTACAGAGCTCTATGAGATCACCAGGTAGACACCTGTCCTCTCAGTCATTGTAGCTTTACTTTATGTGTGTGTGTGTGACTGAAGACATCGCACAGTACAGAGCTCTATGAGATCACCCGGTAAACACCTGTCCTCTCAGTCATTGTAGCTTTACTGTGTGTGTGTGTGACTGAAGACATCACACAGTACAGAGCTCTATGAGATCACCCGGTAAACACCTGTCCTTTCAGTCATTGTAGCTTTACTTTGTGTGTGTGTGACTGAAGACATCGCACAGTACAGAGCTCTATGAGATCACCCGGTAAGCACCTGTCCTCTCAGTCATTGTAGCTTTACTTTATGTGTGTGTGTGTGACTGAAGACATCGCACAGTACAGAGCTCTATGAGATCACCCGGTAAACACCTGTCCTTTCAGTCATTGTAGCTTTACTTTGTGTGTGTGTGACTGAAGACATCGCACAGTACAGAGCTCTATGAGATCACCCGGTAAGCACCTGTCCTCTCAGTCATTGTAGCTTTACTGTGTGTGTGTGTGACTGAAGACATCGCACAGTACAGAGCTCTATGAGATCACCCGGTAAGCACCTGTCCTTTCAGTCATTGTAGCTTTACTTTGTGTGTGTGTGACTGAAGACATCGCACAGTACAGAGCTCTATGAGATCACCAGGTAGACACCTGTCCTCTCAGTCATTGTAGCTTTACTTTATGTGTGTGTGTGTGACTGAAGACATCGCACAGTACAGAGCTCTATGAGATCACCCGGTAAACACCTGTCCTCTCAGTCATTGTAGCTTTACTTGTGTGTGTGTGTGACTGAAGACATCACACAGTACAGAGCTCTATGAGATCACCCGGTAAACACCTGTCCTTTCAGTCATTGTAGCTTTACTTTGTGTGTGTGTGACTGAAGACATCGCACAGTACAGAGCTCTATGAGATCACCCGGTAAGCACCTGTCCTCTCAGTCATTGTAGCTTTACTTTGTGTGTGTGTGACTGAAGACATCGCACAGTACAGAGCTCTATGAGATCACCCGGTAAGCACCTGTCCTCTCAGTCATTGTAGCTTTACTTTGTGTGTGTGTGACTGAAGACATCACACAGTACAGAAGCTCTATGAGATCACCCGGTAAGCACCTGTCCTCTCAGTCATTGTAGCTTTACTGTGTGTGTGTGTGACTGAAGACATCACACAGTGCAGAGCTCTATGAGATCACCCGGTAAGCACCTGTCCTCTCAGTCATTGTAGCTTTACTGTGTGTGTGTGTGACTGAAGACATCGCACAGTACAGAGCTCTATGAGATCACCCGGTAAGCACCTGTCCTCTCAGTCATTGTAGCTTTACTGTGTGTGTGTGTGACTGAAGACATCACACAGTACAGAAGCTCAATGAGATGAACGGTAAACACCCAGTCCTCTCAGTCATTGTAGCTTTACTGTGTGTGTGTGTGACTGAAGACATCGCACAGTACAGAGCTCTATGAGATCACCTGGTAAACACCCAGTCCTCTCAGTCATTGTAGCTTTACTTTGTGTGTGTGTGACTGAAGACATCGCACAGTACAGAGCTCTATGAGATCACCTGGTAAGCACCTGTCCTCTCAGTCATTGTAGCTTCACTCTATTCTCAGACTCAAGGATATCACCCAGTAATCTTCAGGTGGTTTTTTCCTTTCGGGAGATCAGTTAGAGCTTGCCAGTAGAGTCACAGTAGTTGAACTGGTTGGCAAAGTCACCAAGCAAACTATGTTCATTATACTGCTTGTCCATTAGTTCACACACAGAACATCCTGTTCACTATACTGCTTGTCCATTAGTTCACACAGAGAACATCCTGTTCACTATACTGCTTGTCCATTAGTTCACACACAGAACATCCTGTTCACTATACTGCTTGTCCATTAGTTCACACACAGAACATCCTGTTCACTATACTGCTTGTCCATTAGTTCACACAGAGAACATCCTGTTCACTATACTGCTTGTCCATTAGTTCACACACAGAACATCCTGTTCACTATACTGCTTGTCCATTAGTTCACACACAGAACATCCTGTTCACTATACTGCTTGTCCATTAGTTCACACACAGAACATCCTGTTCACTATACTGCTTGTCCATTAGTTCACACAGAGAACATCCTGTTCACTATACTGCTTGTCCATTAGTTCACACAGAGAACATCCTGTTCACTATACTGCTTGTCCATTAGTTCACACACAGAACATTCTGTTCACTATACTGCTTGTCCATTAGTTCACACAGAGAACATCCTGTTCACTATACTGCTTGTCCATTAGTTCACACAGAGAACATCCTGTTCACTATACTGCTTGTCCATTAGTTCACACAGAGAACATCCTGTTCACTATACTGCTTGTCCATTAGTTCACACAGAGAACATCCTGTTCACTATACTGCTTGTCCATTAGTTCACACAGAGAACATCCTGTTCACTATACTGCTTGTCCATTAGTTCACACAGAGAACATCCTGTTCACTATACTGCTTGTCCATTAGTTCACACAGAGAACATCCTGTTCACTATACTGCTTGTCCATTAGTTCACACACAGAGAACATCCTGTTCACTATACTGCTTGTCCATTAGTTCACACACAGAACATCCTGTTCACTATACTGCTTGTCCATTAGTTCACACAGAGAACATCCTGTTCACTATACTGCTTGTCCATTAGTTCACACAGAGAACATCCTGTTCACTATACTGCTTGTCCATTAGTTCACACACAGAGAACATCCTGTTCACTATACTGCTTGTCCATTAGTTCACACACAGAACATCCTGTTCACTATACTGCTTGTCCATTAGTTCACACACAGAACATCCTGTTCACTATACTGCTTGTCCATTAGTTCACACAGAGAACATCCTGTTCACTATATTGCTTGTCCATTAGTTCACACAGAGAACATCCTGTTCACTATATTGCTTGTCCATTAGTTCACACACAGAACATCCTGTTCACTATACTGCTTGTCCATTAGTTCACACACAGAACATCCTGTTCACTATACTGCTTGTCCATTAGTTCACACAGAGAACATCCTGTTCACTATACTGCTTGTCCATTAGTTCACACACAGAACATCCTGTTCACTATACTGCTTGTCCATTAGTTCACACACAGAACATCCTGTTCACTATACTGCTTGTCCATTAGTTCACACAGAGAACATCCTGTTCACTATACTGCTTGTCCATTAGTTCACACAGAGAACATCCTGTTCACTATACTGCTTGTCCATTAGTTCACACACAGAACATCCTGTTCACTATACTGCTTGTCCATTAGTTCACACACAGAACATCCTGTTCACTATACTGCTTGTCCATTAGTTCACACAGAGAACATCCTGTTCACTATACTGCTTGTCCATTAGTTCACACACAGAACATCCTGTTCACTATACTGCTTGTCCATTAGTTCACACACAGAACATCCTGTTCACTATACTGCTTGTCCATTAGTTCACACACAGAACATCCTGTTCACTATATTGCTTGTCCATTAGTTCACACAGAGAACATCCTGTTCACTATATTGCTTGTCCATTAGTTCACACACAGAACATCCTGTTCACTATACTGCTTGTCCATTAGTTCACACACAGAACATCCTGTTCACTATACTGCTTGTCCATTAGTTCACACAGAGAACATCCTGTTCACTATACTGCTTGTCCATTAGTTCACACAGAGAACATCCTGTTCACTATATTGCTTGTCCATTAGTTCACACACAGAACATCCTGTTCACTATACTGCTTGTCCATTAGTTCACACAGAGAACATCCTGTTCACTATACTGCTTGTCCATTAGTTCACACAGAGAACATCCTGTTCACTATATTGCTTGTCCATTAGTTCACACAGAGAACATCCTGTTCACTATATTGCTTGTCCATTAGTTCACACACAGAACATCCTGTTCACTATACTGCTTGTCCATTAGTTCACACACAGAACATCCTGTTCACTATACTGCTTGTCCATTAGTTCACACACAGAACATCCTGTTCACTATACTGCTTGTCCATTAGTTCACACAGAGAACATCCTGTTCACTATACTGCTTGTCCATTAGTTCACACAGAGAACATCCTGTTCACTATATTGCTTGTCCATTAGTTCACACAGAGAACATCCTGTTCACTATATTGCTTGTCCATTAGTTCACACACAGAACATCCTGTTCACTATACTGCTTGTCCATTAGTTCACACACAGAACATCCTGTTCACTATACTGCTTGTCCATTAGTTCACACAGAGAGAACATCCTGTTCACTATACTGCTTGTCCATTAGTTCACACAGAGAGAACATCCTGTTCACTATACTGCTTGTCCATTAGTTCACACAGAGAACATCCTGTTCACTATACTGCTTGTCCATTAGTTCACACACAGAACATCCTGTTCACTATACTGCTTGTCCATTAGTTCACACACAGAACATCCTGTTCACTATACTGCTTGTCCATTAGTTCACACAGAGAACATCCTGTTCACTATACTGCTTGTCCATTAGTTCACACAGAGAACATCCTGTTCACTATACTGCTTGTCCATTAGTTCACACAGAGAACATCCTGTTCACTATACTGCTTGTCCATTAGTTCACACAGAGAACATCCTGTTCACTATACTGCTTGTCCATTAGTTCACACAGAGAACATCCTGTTCACTATACTGCTTGTCCATTAGTTCACACAGAGAACATCCTGTTCACTATACTGCTTGTCCATTAGTTCACACAGAGAACATCCTGTTCACTATACTGCTTGTCCATTAGTTCACACACAGAACATCCTGTTCACTATACTGCTTGTCCATTAGTTCACACACAGAACATCCTGTTCACTATACTGCTTGTCCATTAGTTCACACACAGAACATCCTGTTCACTATACTGCTTGTCCATTAGTTCACACACAGAACATCCTGTTCACTATACTGCTTGTCCATTAGTTCACACAGAGAACATCCTGTTCACTATACTGCTTGTCCATTAGTTCACACAGAGAACATCCTGTTCACTATACTGCTTGTCCATTAGTTCACACAGAGAACATCCTGTTCACTATACTGCTTGTCCATTAGTTCACACACAGAACATCCTGTTCACTATACTGCTTGTCCATTAGTTCACACACAGAACATCCTGTTCACTATACTGCTTGTCCATTAGTTCACACAGAGAACATCCTGTTCACTATACTGCTTGTCCATTAGTTCACACAGAGAACATCCTGTTCACTATACTGCTTGTCCATTAGTTCACACAGAGAACATCCTGTTCACTATACTGCTTGTCCATTAGTTCACACAGAGAACATCCTGTTCACTATACTGCTTGTCCATTAGTTCACACACAGAACATCCTGTTCACTATACTGCTTGTCCATTAGTTCACACAGAGAACATCCTGTTCACTATACTGCTTGTCCATTAGTTCACACAGAGAACATCCTGTTCACTATACTGCTTGTCCATTAGTTCACACACAGAACATCCTGTTCACTATACTGCTTGTCCATTAGTTCACACAGAGAACATCCTGTTCACTATACTGCTTGTCCATTAGTTCACACACAGAACATCCTGTTCACTATACTGCTTGTCCATTAGTTCACACAGAGAACATCCTGTTCACTATACTGCTTGTCCATTAGTTCACACACAGAACATCCTGTTCACTATACTGCTTGTCCATTAGTTCACACACAGAACATCCTGTTCACTATACTGCTTGTCCATTAGTTCACACACAGAACATCCTGTTCACTATACTGCTTGTCCATTAGTTCACACAGAGAACATCCTGTTCACTATACTTGCTTGTCCATTAGTTCACACACAGAGAACATCCTGTTCACTATACTGCTTGTCCATTAGTTCACACACAGAACATCCTGTTCACTATACTGCTTGTCCATTAGTTCAGAGAACATCCTGTTCACTATACTGCTTGTCCATTAGTTCACACAGAGAGAACATCCTGTTCACTATACTGCTTGTCCATTAGTTCACACAGAGAACATCCTGTTCACTATACTGCTTGTCCATTAGTTCACACACAGAACATCCTGTTCAATATACTGCTTGTCCATTAGTTCACACACAGAACATCCTGAGAGAGGGCCATTCATTGCTGTCCCTATATGCCCGTACCATTACATTCTTTCATGTTTCAACTGTCTAACAAAACATTTACATTTGGACCCTGAACTCTAAGACATTTACATTTGGACCCTCACTATCTCACTGTACGTCCCTAGATGGAGCTGTGCTAAAAATCAAATCACTGTAGCTTCAACTCTTCTCTCTGTGTGCTTATCTCATGCCTATATGTCTGTGTGTGTTTGTGTTGATGTGTTGTTCATATGTCAGTATGTGTGTGTTATGTTGTCAGTGAATTTGTGTATGTGTTGTCAGTGCGTCTGTGTGTACATGCATTGTCAGTCTGAAAACTTGATTCACACTGCAAGTTGAAGTTTGCCAGCTTTACTTGTAGTGTGCATTACAATATGGAGGGTGGGGGGCTTTTTCTGTTGCTTTGTTTTCCTCATTGTGTCCAAAGTGCAATGCTCCAAATGTGTGACTGCCAGTCAGCACTTCAAAATGCACACACACACCTTGCCAACTTTTCTTTGAAATGATGTGTACAATGAGCTACCAAAACAGCAGACATGAAACAAAGGTGAAAGGATAAAAAAGACATAAAGAGAAAGTATTAGAGACTTTGTTATCAGTCAGGAGACTGTAGAGGCTGCTGATGGGAGGGGGGGTAGGGGGGAGATAGGAGGAGAGAGTATGAAAATAGAACGGGAGGGGGTGAAAGTTTGGCAGCAGATGTCCGGTGCTGTAAGGAAAACAAGTCCAACTTGGAGACTCTAGATAGTAATTATGTGGTGCGAGATAGAGGGGTGAGATGGGAGATAGAGGGGAGACTGGAGATAGTGATTATGTGGTGAGATGGGAGATAGAGGGGAGACTGGAGATAGTGATTATGTGGTGCGAGATAGTGATTACGTTGTGCAAGATGGAGGGAAGATAGTGAGATGTAGGGGTGATGGGAAGATAGAGGGGAGTTTGGAGATAGAGGGAAGACTGGAGATAGTGATTACGTTGTGTGAGATGGAGAGAAGATAGCGAGATGTAGGGGTGATGGGAAGATAGAGGGGAGAGGGAAGATAGAGGGGTGAGGGAAGATAGAGGGGAGTTTGGAGATAGAGGGAAGACTGGAGATAGTGATTACGTTGTGTGAGATGGAGGGAAGATAGTGAGATGTAGGGGTGATGGGAAGATAGAGGGGAGATGGGAAGATAGAGGGGAGATGGGAGATAGTGATTATATTGTGTGAGGTGGAGGGAAGATAGTGAGATGTAGGGGTGATGGGGATATAGAGGGGTGATGGGAAGATAGAGGGGAGATGGGAGATAGTGATTACGTTGTGTGAGGTGGAGGGAAGATAGTGAGATGTAGGGGTGATGGGAAGATAGAGGGAAGATAGAGGGGAGATGGGAGATAGTGATTATATTGTGTGAGGTGGAGGGAAGATAGTGAGATGTAGGGGTGATGGGGAGATAGAGGGGTGATGGGAAGATAGAGGGGAGATGGGAGATAATGATTACATTGTGTGAGGTGGAGGGAAGATAGTGAGATGTAGGGGTGATGGGAAGATAGAGGGGAGAGGGAAGATAGAGGGGAGATGGGAGATAGTTATTACGTTGTGCGAGATGGAGGGAAGATAGTGAAATGTAGGGGTGATGGGAAGATAGAGGGGAGATGGGAAGATAGTGATTAGTTGTGGAGATGGAGGGAAGATAGTGAGATGTAGGGGTGATGGGAAGATAGAGAGGGAGATAGAGGGGAGATGGGAGATAGTTGATTACGTTGTGCGAGATGGAGGGAAGATAGTGAGATGTAGGGGTGATGGGAAGATAGAGGGGAGATGGGAGATAGTGATTACGTTGTGCGAGATGGAGGGAAGATAGTGAGATGTAGGGGTGATGGGGAGATAGAGGGGTGATGGGAAGATAGAGGGGAGAGGGAAGATAGAGGGGAGATGGGAGATAGTGATTATGTTGTGCGAGATGGAGGGAAGATAGTGAGATGTAGGGGTGATGGGAAGATAGAGGGAAGATAGAGGGGAGATGGGAGATAGTGATTATGTTGTGCGAGATGGAGGGAAGATAGTGAGATGTAGGGGTGATGGGGAGATAGAGGGGAGAGGGAAGATAGAGGGGTGATGGGAAGATAGAGGGGAGATGGGAGATAGTGATTACGTTGTGCGAGATGGAGGGAAGATAGTGAGATGTAGGGGTGATGGGAAGATAGAGGGGAGAGGGAAGATAGAGGGGAGATGGGAGATAGTGATTACGTTGTGCGAGATGGAGGGAAGATAGTGAGATGTAGGGGTGATGGGGAGATAGAGGGGAGATGGGAGATAGTGATTACGTTGTGTGAGGTGGAGGGAAGATAGTGAGATGTAGGGGTGATGGGGAGATAGAGGGGTGATGGGAAGATAGAGGGGAGATGGGAGATAGTGATTATGTTGTGCGAGATGGAGGGAAGATAGTGAGATGTAGGGGTGATGGGGAGATAGAGGGGTGATGGGAAGATAGAGGGGAGATGGGAGATAGTGATTATGTTGTGCGAGATGGAGGGAAGATAGTGAGATGTAGGTGTGATGGGAAGATAGAGGGGAGATGGGAAGATAGAGGGGTGATGGGGAGATAGAGGGGAGATGGGGGTTCTTATAGGTGTTTTCTCACAGATGCCTGGTGCTGATGGGGCGTGAGGAAAAGTACAACCTTGAAGCCGTTGAGACGCTGTTGACATAATGGGGAGATGGGGAGATAGAGGGGAGATGGGGGCTCTTATAGGTGTTTTCTCACAGATGCCTGGTGCTGATGGGGCGTGAGGAAAAATACAACCTTGAAGCCGTTGAGACGCTGATGCGTTCTGGTCTGATGATGGCGCCACAGTGCGACAACTTTCTGTCGTCCATGTTGGATCCCCCCTCCTCCCCCATCATCTCCTTCGTCATGTCGGCCATGCAGCGCATCTGTGCCGACGACAAGAACTCACCAAACAGCTTCTCCGAGGTGAGACCTTGTTATTATTATTATTATTATTATTAACAGTTCATCTGTGGTGAGACCATGTTATTATTATGATTATTATTAACAGTTCATCTGTGCCGACGACAAGAACTCGCCAAACAGCTTCTCCAAGGTGAGACCATGTTATTATTATTATTATTATTATTATTATTAACAGTTCATCTGTGCCGACGACAAGAACTCACCAAACAGTTTCTCCAAGGTGAGACCTTGTTATTATTATTATTATTATTATTATTATTATTAACAGTTCATCTGTGCCGACGACAAGAACTCACCAAACAGCTTCTCCGAGGTGAGACCATGTTATTATTATTATTATTAACAGTTCATCTGTGCCGACGACAAGAACTCACCAAACAGCTTCTCCGAGGTGAGACCATGTTATTATTATTATGATTATTATTAACAGTTCATCTGTGCCGACGACAAGAACTCGCCAAACAGCTTCTCCGAGGTGAGACCATGTTATTATTATTATTATTATTAACAGTTCATCTGTGCCGACGACAAGAACTCGTCAAACAGCTTCTCCGAGGTGAGACCATATTATTATTATTATTATTATTAACAGTTCATCTGTGCCGACGACAAGAACTCACCAAACAGCTTCTCCGAGGTGAGACCATGTTATTATTATTATTATTTATTATTAACAGTTCATCTGTGCCGACGACAAGAACTCGTCAAACAGCTTCTCCGAGGTGAGACCATCAAACAGTTATTATTATTATTATTATTATTAACAGTTCATCTGTGCCGACGACAAGAACTCGTCAAACAGCTTCTCCGAGGTGAGGTTATTATTATTATTATTATTATTGAGACCACAGCTTCTAGGTTATTATTATTATTATTATTAACAGTTCATCTGTGCCGACGACAAGAACTCACCAAACAGCTTCTCCGAGGTGAGACCTTGTTATTATTATTATTATTAACAGTTCATCTGTGCCGACGACAAGAACTCGCCAAACAGTTTCTCCAAGGTGAGACCATGTTATTATTATTATTAACAGTTCATCTGTGCCGACGACAAGAACTCGCCAAACAGCTTCTCCGAGGTGAGACCTTGTTATTATTATTATTATTATTATTAACAGTTCTCCGAGGTGAGACCATGTTATTATTATTATTATTATTAACAGTTCTCTGAGGTGAGACATTATTATTATTATTATTAACAGTTCTCTGAGGTGAGACCTTGTTATTATTATTGTTATTAACAGTTCTCCCTTTAGGGAGAATACTATTGCATTCGTCAAAATTCTTCTTTTTTCTTTTTCTTTTTTTTTTTCTTCCCCTTTTTTTGTCCGATTAGGCTGAAATTCTCAGCAAAGTTGCAGGACCTTATGGGTATGTGAAATTTCAAATTTTAAATGATTTCGCCAAATTGTCAGCAAAATATGGCCGGAAAATCGCCAAATTGGGCGAAATTTCAATCTTGAATATCTCAAAAACGGATGCACGGATTTCGTTCATATTTTCAGAATGTACTACAAAATAGATTTGCAACACTTCCGACATAAAACTCAGCCGGAAGTACGAACCAGAAGTGCCACAGCTATGGTCAGGCAGCTTTTATTTGGTTCACGGAATAGCCAAAACCGGAAGTGCCATCACAAAATTAACTATTGAATATTGTAGCCCTTATGTTGGCTCAGGTCTGAAAGGAGTTTGTTGACGATAATGTTAAATAGTTTGGAAGTTATTCAAATATATGTACATTTGGTTGACCTACTTTCACTATGTTTTTTACTTTTCAACCGATTTCGCTTAAATTCACAGGAAAATTGACGGACACTATTCTCATGCTCAATATCCAATATTATACCGATTGGCCAAATGTTGGCCGAAATATGGGCTAAAAATGGCCAAATTCGGCCAATATTCAATCTTGAATAACTCAAAAACGGCTTCGCGGACTGTATTCACATTTTCACTGTTTCTTAAGGAATATGTTTGGAACACTTCCGATATCAAAATGAGCCAGACTGGAAGTGGGGACAAACATTTTCAAATTTATTTACTCAAAAACCCTTCGACAAAATGCATAGAGTGCTATTTAGAGTATGTCATAGTAGTGTTACAATGACGCAAAGTGACACTGACGTCATTGGTGTCTTGAGGTAAGCTGATACGTATAGTAGCTTATGAAATTGCGATAGGCCACAACAATATCGCCACAGAAAGAGAGAGAGAGAGAACAATGAACAACAACAATATTTGACTGAAGGGGACAGCGGGGTAGGGTCATCAGCAAATAAGAAAGAGAGAGAAAGAGAGAGAGAGATTAGAATGACGAAAAATAGAAGCTGAGGTACTTGATTGAAGATGATGGAAAGATGGTTGATGAAAAGGGAGAATCCTGTCATGTTTGTCTTAAATATAAGCCATCTAGTTATTATTATTATTATTATTATTAACAGTTCTCTGAGGTGAGACCTTGTTATTATTATTAGTATTAACAGTTCTCTGAGGTGAGACCTTGTTATTATTATTATTATTATTATTATTATTAACAGTTCTCTGAGGTGAGACCTTGTTATTATTAGTAGTATTAACATACAGCAAACAAACAACTACACGACAAGTGCAAAGTGACGTTATTTTATTCACAAGAGACAAAACAAAACTACTGGATATTTCGGCGAATGCGCCTTTATCAACACAGACAAGCAATTAAACAGCAAACAGCAAATATAGCAAAAGGAGCAAAAAGTAGGCAACAGAAGGAGCAAAAAAAACCCACACACATCAAGATCAAAATAAAAACAATACTTCCCCTCTACAGTCCAACGTGTTTTTATTTTGATCTTGATGTGTGTGGGGTTTTTTTTTGCTCCTTCTGTTGCCTACTTTTTGCTCCTTTTGCTATATTTGCTGTTTGCTGTTTAATTGTTTGTCTGTGTTGATAAAGGCGCATTCGCCGAAATATCCAGTAGTTTTGTTTTGTCTCTTGTGAATAAAATAACGTCACTTTGCACTTGTCGTGTAGTTGTTTGTTTGCTGTATGTTCCAGTGACGTTGCAGTCTGTTTCATTTTTTTAGTAGTATTAACAGTTTCACCGCCAAAGTCGCATTTTAGCAGCAGTGATTATTGTCTTAGTATTGGGAAGTAAGACCATACCTTATTTTATATATGTCACAGAAGAATCCCCAATACCGCGGATGGATTTTGTTCTCTACCCAGTAGATTTCATGGACATTTTTGGCTGAAATATGGCTGGCAGTGAAAGGGTGAATGTGATTTGTGTGAGAGAAATTGTGTATATTTCATGTCATTAATGCAGCGAAACTGTGCCGATCACAAGAATTCCCCAAACAGCTTCTCTGAGGGGAGAAGGTGTATGATTATGTAAAGTGGGTTGATTATTTAGATATTTTTGTGAGTTCTGAACAATCGATATTGTGACAAACCATGGTATTGAAGGAAGTGTAACTGTGGCTGTTAGGGTCCTCAGTGTACATGTGAATGATGACACATTTTGTTACTTTCTTGTTATTAATTGTCTTGTTGGATCTTGTGTTTATTATTGATCTTTATTTTTACTTATATATTGTATGATGATTTGTTGCCACAGAACGACTTTCCCCAGACAGTGGAAGCTCTGAACAGTCTTGACACGTGTTGTTGATGTTGTTGGTAATGATATGTGAATCCATATTCATTGATATATGTTGTTATGATTTGCTCTGCAGAATGACTTTCCCCAGACAGTGGAAGCTCTGAACAGTCTTGACACGTGTTGTTGATGTTGTTGGTAATGATAATGTGAATCCATATTCATTGATATATGTTGTTATGATTTGCTCTGCAGAACGACTTTCCCCAGACAGTGGAAGCTCTGAACAGTCTTGACACGTGTTTATGTTGTTGGTAATGATAATGTGAATCCATATTCATTGATATATGTTGTTATGATTTGTTCTGCAGAACGACTTTCCCCAGACAGTGGAAGCTCTGAACAGTCTTGACACGTGTTGTTGATGTTGTTGGTAATGATATGTGAATCCATATTCATTGATATATGTTGTTATGATTTGTTCTGCAGAACGACTTTCCCCAGACAGTGGAAACTCTGAACAGTCTTGCTGCCCGGTCCAGGCAGTCGCCCGAAGGGTACGACCACCCTCTGTTCATCCCTAGGCTAGCGTGCAGGACGCACGCCCCTCTATGTTTTGGAAGGGCGGGGGGGGGGGGGGGGGGGGGGGGGGGGGGGGGGGGGGGGGTATGCCTGTGGGCGGAAGGGTACGACCACCCTCTGTTCATCCCTAGGCTAGCGTGCAGGACGCACGCCCCTCTATGTTTTGGAAGGGGGGGGGGGGGGTATGCCTGTGGGCGGAAGGGTACGACCACCCTCTGTTCATCCCTAGGCTAGCGTGCAGGACGCACGCCCCTCTATGGGGGGGGGGGGGGGGGGGTATGCCTGTGGGCGGAAGGGTACGACCACCCTCTGTTCATCCCTAGGCTAGCGTGCAGGACGCACGCCCCTCTATGTTTTGAAAGGGGGGGGGGGGGGGGGGTATGCCTGTGGGCGGAAGGGTACGACCACCCTCTGTTCATCCCTAGGCTAGCGTGCAAGATGCACGCCCCTCTATGTTTTGAAAGGGGGGGGGGGGGTATGCCTGTGGGCGGAAGGGTACGACCACCCTCTGTTCATCCCTAGGCTAGCGTGCAGGACGCACGCCCCTCTATGTTTTGGAAAGGGGGGGGGGGGGGTATGCCTGTGGGCGGAAGGGTACGACCACCCTCTGTTCATCCCTAGGCTAGCGTGCAAGATGCACGCCCCTCTATGTTTTGAAAGGGGGGGGGGGTATGCCTGTGGGCGGAAGATTGGAAATGGGGGAGGCAGGCAGTTACTAGATTGTCACTGAACAAAAAGTTAACATTTTACTGACATATCTGTTATTTGCAAGACATGATATGAATGTGAAAATGTTTTAATTGGTGTTATGAATTATAAAGTTAGTATTTTACATTTCTGTTATTTGCAAGACATGATATGAATGTGAAAATGTTTTAATTGGTGTTATGAATTATAAAGTTAGTATTTTGGTTTCTATAACTGCGTTTCGAACGCCTTGATGTTCTTCAGTTTTGTCGCATTTCTGTTGTGTTGTTGCACCTAACGTGGATTTCTGTTTTTGAGATAATGAAATGGATTTGGATTAGGAAAGTCTTAAGCCAAATCTGTGAACGGTGCCTCAAACTATTTCTGTTGTTTTGGATGAAATACTGTTATTAAAAATTTGTGGTCTTTTGAAACTTTTATCATAAGAGAAAGAAGTGGGGGGGGGGGGGGGGGAGAGAGTAGGGGTGTATTGGGAGGTCTAATAGATGAGAGGGAAGAATGGAGATGATGTGGAGTTAGTTAGCAATGCACTCGATGACTCCATGTTGCTTTTCTTGTGCTGTGCGGGTGAAAGAAGCTATTGTGGCCCAATGTTGTTTCAGTTCTCCTTGCTTTCAGTCACAATTCCTTGGCTGTGCCTCGTGTGTGAGAGACCATTGCATATATGGAGCTTTTCTCTGACAATGTTCTGGCATTTGGTGGTTTCTTCTGCACTAAGTGTGAGAGACCATTGCATATATGGAGCTTTTCTCTGACAATGTTCTGGCATTTGGTGGTTTCTTCTGCACTAAGTGTGAGAGACCATTGCATATATGGAGCTTTTCTCTGACAATGTTCTGGCATTTGGTGGTTTCTTCTGCACTAAGTGTGAGAGACCATTGCATATATGGAGCTTTTCTCTGACAATGTTCTGGCATTTTATGGTTTCTTCTGCACTAAGTGTTATGTGTAGAACAAAATCAAGGGTTTTTTGGGGGGGTTTGACTTTTTTGGGGTTCAAAAGTGAGGTTGGTGTTTTAAAAAGTTTTGAGAAATATGGTTTTGATATTTTGTTTGTTAGGGTCTATATCTCTTTCTGACTATCTTTCTGTCTGCTTTTCTTACCCTTTCTCTCTCTCTCTCTCCCTGCCTCTCTCTCTCTCTCTCTCTCTCTGTCTCTCTCTCTCTCACACATCCTACTCTTTTTGTTTGTTTCCAGTCTGTGTTTTGCTAGTTTTTGACTTTGTTGCCAAGTGTTTCAACACTTTTTCGCCAGCATATTTTGTGTTTCAAGAAATGAGGGAGAGAGTATGAACTGAGAGCTTGGCAATGTAGATCAAAGGGCCAATGGCCTGTCCACTTCAGGACAAATGGTGTCAACAGTCATGGAAAATAATAGTAAAATAATACTTTTTTGTTTAATTTTATAGGATTTCACATAAGAGAGAAAAGAGTGTGTGTGTGTGTGTTAGTGTCTATTTAATTAGTTTTTTCTGACCATTTAGGGTGGCTTTTAGAAGTTGAATGCTTGGTGAAATTAGCATTGTTATTGATATAATGTAGTTGATTGTTATTGATATAATGTAGTTGATTGTTATTGATATAATGTAGTTGATTGTTATTGATATAATGTAGTTGATTGAAACATTCACTGATTCTGTAAAGTTGACACTGTTATTATTATAGATTGATTCACTGAATCCTCTACAAATTGATGTAAATGATTGATTGTTGATGGATTAACTGATTGATCTGATGGATTAACTAACTGATTGATTAGTCAATGGTTTCTTTAAGTGACTGATTTCCCACAGACTCTATACCTGTGCATTGATAGTTGACTGATTGATTCGTTGATTGATTCATTCATTCATTAATTGATTCCCCAGACGTGCGTTGCTTGATCAGTTGACTGATTGATTGATTGATTTCCCTGCAGACTGGAGGGTCTGATGAGCAACCTTCGCATGCCCGCCACCGATGGTTCGGGCATGTCAGGCATGGGCAGCAGTGGTCCGGGCAATGCATCCACCATGATGCAGTCGGGCATCACGCAGGCTCGGGAATTCGACGACCCTCCGGGACTCCACGAGAAAACGGAGTATCTGCTGAGAGAGTGGGTCAACATGTACCACTCCCCTGCTGCTGGGAGGGACTCTACCAAGGCTTTCACCCACTTTGTGCAACAGGTAGTGATTAGAATAATGATGCATAAATTATGATAATGTGTAGAGAGAGTGGGTCAACATGTACCACTCCCCTGCTGCTGGGAGGGACTCTACCAAGGCTTTCACCCACTTTGTGCAACAGGTAGTGATTAGAATAATGATGCATAAATTATGATAATGTGTAGAGAGAGTGGGTCAACATGTACCACTCCCCTGCTGCTGGGAGGGACTCTACCAAGGCTTTCACCCACTTTGTGCAACAGGTAGTGATTAGAATAATGATGCATAAATTATAATAATGTGTAGAGAGAGTGGGTCAACATGTACCCAGGGTTCGCACGGTCTTTTAAGGTCTTTGAAAGTCTTTGAAATTTGACTTTGGTCTGTGAAAATTGTGAAACGGTTTGTGAAAAAGTCACTACCGCCTAAAAAAGTAATTGACGCCGTCCAAAAATTTGTGTCTGACTAAAATTGATAAAGTAGCAATTTAATTTCACTTACTTTCCGACATCGGCAATTCTTTGCGATCTATCTCTTGTAGCAGACGCCATCGATTTGTTTAGAGTTATCTCCCGTCTCTACATACGGGTATTACGGCTATGCCTACTCCTTTGCAACTGAGCGCCATTCAAGTTCGACGAAGTAATCAGTAAATGAGAAATGCTAGAAAATGCCATTTTAACGAAAGTTGGCTGGACAAACCAGAATACAAATAGTGGCTGCGAAAGAACGAAGATGACTATGTACAGGTATTGACACGCTGTGCAAAACATCGATCAGTTTGTCCACGATGGGTGAAGGCGCACTGACTTCGCACAAGAAAGGCACGTTGTCGTGACGTACACTAGTCTTGTGATTGCCCATTTGTGCTGTTATACACACACACACACACACTCTCTCTCTCTCTCTCTCTCTCTCTCTCTCTCTCTCTCTCTCTCTCTCTCTCTCTCTCTCTCTCATTTCAAGTCTTCAAATATTCTTCGTCATGCTGTCTCATCCTAGACTTTAAGTGACTAAGGGATGCACATTGCCGGGGGGGGGGGGGGGGGGGGGGGGGGATCGGGAGATGACTTTTTTTTCTTTCTTTTTTTTTCTTTAAAAATTGTTTCTTGGACCATAGACCTTTTGCAGCATCTAGGCAGGACCAATCCGGCTACCGTAGCAGTCCCTCTCACTCTGCAATCCTGATTTGGCTTGAAACAATGTTTTGTCTCTCCCTCACACATACACACACACACACACACGCACTTTTATAGACACAAATCTATATCTGTGTCTCTCAAATATAGACACACTTGCTTGCACACACATATACCCACCACACACACACACACACACACACACACACACACACACACACATGTCATAAGGGGTCTTTGAAATTAAGATTTAGGTCTTTGAAAAGGTCTTTGAAAGTTTGTGAAATTTGCAATGAAAAATCTGTACGAACCCTGTTTAAAACACTCCCCTGCTGCTGGGAGGGACTCTACCAAGGCTTTCACCCACTTTGTGCAACAGGTAGTGATTAGAATAATGATGCATAAATTATGATAATAATGTGTAGAGAGAGTGGGTCAACATGTACCACTCCCCTGCTGCTGGGAGGGACTCTACCAAGGCTTTCACCCACTTTGTGCAACAGGTAGTGATTAGAATAATGATGCATAAATTATGATAATAATGTGTACAGAGAGTGGGTCAACATGTACCACTCCAAGGCTTTAACTCATTTGTCCAACAAATAATTATTAATTTTATACTATATGATTAGTTGGGGGGGGGGGGGGGGGGGGGGGGGGGGTTACTCTTTTTTTTTTCTCCCCTCAATCCTCTCTGTTTCTCTTCTCCTTCTGTCCTCAATTATTGCCTTATCATATCCATTGTCTCTCTCTTCTCCTTCTGTCCTCCTCAATTATTGCCTTATCATATCCATTGTCTCTCTCTTCTCCTTCTGTCCTCCTCCCCAATTATTGCCTTATCATATCCATTGTCTCTCTCTTCTCCTTCTGTCCTCCTCCCCAATTATTGCCTTATCATATCCATTGTCTCTCTCTTCTCCTTCTGTCTCCTCCTCAATTATTGCCTTATCATATCCATTGTCTCTCTCTTCTCCTTCTGTCCTCCTCCTCCCCAATTATTGCCTTATCATATCCATTGTCTCTCTTCTCCTTCTGTCCTCCTCCCCAATTATTGCCTTATCATATCCATTGTCTCTCTCTTCTCCTTCTGTCCTCCTCCCCAATTATTGCCTTATCATATCCATTGTCTCTCTCTTCTCCTTCTGTCCTCCTCCTCAATTATTGCCTTATCATATCCATTGTCTCTCTCTTCTCCTTCTGTCCTCCTCCTCAATTATTGCCTTATCATATCCATTGTCTCTCTCTTCTCCTTCTGTCCTCCTCCTCAATTATTGCCTTATCATATCCATTGTCTCTCTCTTCTCCTTCTGTCCTCCTCAATTATTGCCTTATCATATCCATTGTCTCTCTCTTCTCCTTCTGTCCTCCTCCTCAATTATTGCCTTATCATATCCATTGTCTCTCTCTTCTCCTTCTGTCCTCCTCCTCAATTATTGCCTTATCATATCCATTGTCTCTCTCTTCTCCTTCTGTCCTCCTCCTCCTCAATTATTGCCTTATCATATCCATTGTCTCTCTCTTCTCCTTCTGTCCTCCTCCTCCTCAATTATTGCCTTATCATATCCATTGTCTCTCTCTTCTCCTTCTGTCCTCCTCCTCAATTATTGCCTTATCATATCCATTGTCTCTCTCTTCTCCTTCTGTCCTCCTCCTCAATTATTGCCTTATCATATCCATTGTCTCTCTCTTCTCCTTCTGTCCTCCTCCTCCTCAATTATTGCCTTATCATATCCATTGTCTCTCTCTTCTCCTTCTGTCCTCCTCCTCAATTATTGCCTTATCATATCCATTGTCTCTCTCTTCTCCTTCTGTCCTCCTCAATTATTGCCTTATCATATCCATTGTCTCTCTTCTCCTTCTGTCCTCCTCCTCAATTATTGCCTTATCATATCCATTGTCTCTCTCTTCTCCTTCTGTCCTCCTCCTCAATTATTGCCTTATCATATCCATTGTCTCTCTCTTCTCCTTCTGTCCTCCTCAATTATTGCCTTATCATATCCATTGTCTCTTCTCCTTCTGTCCTCCTCCTCCCCAATTATTGCCTTATCATATCCATTTTCCTTTTTCCATACCATAGTTTTAGTTGTTCATGCTTAGTTGTCTGTATCCACCAATGATTTGTGTGTGTGCGTTTGTGGTGAGAGCATGGGGAGATATGTCTTATTTTGTCTTTCTACAAAGGCACCACTAAGGCAGCAGTACATTGGTGCACTACGTGTTGATATCTTTGCTGTTGTCGGTTGACATGATGTCTGAGGGGAGTGTTACACAGGGCTGTTACAGGAGTATGATATGAGGTGTGTGAGTGTGACAACAGACATTTTTGCATTTTTCTTCTTTGTATTGCTGTTATTATCATCATATATGATTTGTTTCTCTGACCGACTCACCAGTCTTATTAGTACTAGCTTTGTTTATTATTAGTGCTAGCATTGTTTATTATTAGTACTAGCATTGTTTATTATTAGTGTTAGCAATGTTTATTATTAGTGCTAGCATTGTTTATTATTAGTGCTAGCATTGTTGTAACCATTCATATGTTTCTGTTTATCTGACAGATGCACCAGCAAGTCATACTGAAGACTGAAGATTTGATCACGCTGTTTATATTACTGTTCTTACAATCATATGATTTCTTTTTCTGACAGATACACCAGCAAGGCATACTGAAGACAGAAGATCTGATCATATGATTTCTTTACATGACAGATGCACCAGCAAGGCATACTGAAGACAGAAGATCTGATCATATGATTTCTTTACATGACAGATGCACCAGCAAGGCATACTGAAGACAGACGATCTGATCACACGTTTTTTCCGGCTGTGCACGGAGATGTGCGTTGACCTGTGTTACCGCGCGCTGGGTGAGCAGTCCCACAGTCCCACACTGGTGCGTGCCAAGTGCTTCCACACGCTCGACGCTTTCGTGCGGCTGATCGCATTGCTGGTGAAACACTCTGGGGACAACAGCAACACTGTGACCAAGATCAACCTTCTGAACAAGGTCAATGATAGTATTGTATGGTAATGTATAGTATGGTATAGTATGGTATAGTAATGTATAGTATAGTGATGTATTATCTAGCTGATGGCACTGCTGGTGAAACACTCTGGGGACAACAGCAACACTGTGACCAAGATCAACCTTCTGAACAAGGTCAATGATAGTATTGTATGGTAATGTATAGTATGGTATAGTAATGTATAGTATAGTGATGTATTATCTAGCTGATGGCACTGCTGGTGAAACACTCTGGGGACAACAGCAACGCTGTGACCAAGATCAACCTTCTGAACAAGGTCAATGATAGTAGTGTCGTATAGTAATGTGTAGTATGGTATAGTATAGTGTAGTAATGTATGGTATAGTGTAGTGTAGTATAGTAATGAGTAATGTATTGTACTGTATTATCTAGCTGATTGCACTGCTGGTGAACACTCTGGGGACAACAGCAACGCTGTGACCAAGATCAAACTTCTGAACAAGGTCAATGATAGTATAGTGTAGTAATGTATTGTAATGTATGGTATAGTGTAGTGTAGTATAGTAATGTATTGTACTGTATTATCTAGCTGATGGCACTGCTGGTGAACACTCTGGGGACAACAGCAACGCTGTGACCAAGATCAACCTTCTGAACAAGGTCAATGATAGTATTGTATGGTAATGTATAGTATGGTATAGTAATGTATAGTATAGTGATGTATTATCTAGCTGATGGCACTGCTGGTGAAACACTCTGGGGACAACAGCAACACTGTGACCAAGATCAACCTTCTGAACACCCCCATCTCCATGTGCACATGTGTGTGTGTACACACGCGCGTATGTTTGTGTGCATGCGTGCGTACGTGTGTGATTGTGCGATGTGTGTGTGTGATTGTGCGATGCATGTCCGTATATTTGTATGTATGTATGTAATTTGTGTATGTGTGCATGTGTATGTATGTAATTTGTGAGCGTGTGCGCAAATGTGAGTGTGCGCTTCCAAGCAGGTGAGTGTTTTGTGTGTTCTGTGTGGGTATATCTGCTTGCATGTGTATGCGTGCGCAGGAGAGATTGTGTTCGGCTAGAGGCCGGGGGGGGGGGGGGGGGAGTGTATGCAAGCATGTGAGTGTGAGTACACGTGAGTGTCTTTGTGTATGTGAGTGCGCGCGTGTGCGCATGTTTGTACAAGTGTATGTTTGTGTGGGTTTCAGTGAGAATGTGTTTCTCTGTGTGTGTGGGGATGTGTGTGTATGTCTGTGTGCAAGAACGCGTTCACTCTCGTGCGTGCACGTACATGCGTGTGTGTCTGTTGTGCGTGTGTGAGTTGCTGTTGTCGGTTGACATGATGTCTGAGGGGAATGTTACACAGGGCTGTTACAGGAGTATGATATGAGGTCTGGTGCACTACGTGTTGATATCTTTGCTGTTGTCGGTTGACATGTCTGAGGGGAGTGTTACACAGGGCTGTTACAGGAGTATGATATGAGGTCTGGTGCACTACGTGTTGATATCTTTGTTGTTGTCGGTTGACATGATGTCTGAGGGGAGTGTTACACAGGGCTGTTACAGGAGTATGATATGAGGTCTAGTGCACTATGTGTTGATATCTTTGCTGTTGTCGGTTGACATGATGTCTGAGGGGAATGTTACACAGGGCTGTTACAGGAGTATGATATGAGGTCTGGTGCACTACGTGTTGATATCTTTGTTGTTGTCGGTTGACATGATGTCTGAGGGGAGTGTTCACAGGGCTGTTACAGGAGTATGATATGAGGTCTGGTGCACTACGTGTTGATATCTTTGTTGTTGTCGGTTGACATGATGTCTGAGGGGAGTGTTACACAGGGCTGTTACAGGAGTATGATATGAGGTCTAGTGCACTATGTGTTGATATCTTTGCTGTTGTCGGTTGACATGATGTCTGAGGGGAATGTTACACAGGGCTGTTACAGGAGTATGATATGAGGTCTGGTGCACTACGTGTTGATATCTTTGTTGTTGTCGGTTGACATGATGTCTGAGGGGAGTGTTACACAGGGCTGTTACAGGAGTATGATATGAGGTCTGGTGCACTACGTGTTGATATCTTTGTTGTTGTCGGTTGACATGATGTCTGAGGGGAGTGTTACACAGGGCTGTTACAGGAGTATGATATGAGGTCTGGTGCACTACGTGTTGATATCTTTGTTGTTGTCGGTTGACATGATGTCTGAGGGGAGTGTTACACAGGGCTGTTACAGGAGTATGATATGAGGTCTGGTGCACTACGTGTTGATATCTTTGCTGTTGTCGGTTGACATGATGTCTGAGGGGAGTGTTACACAGGGCTGTTACAGGAGTATGATATGAGGTCTGGTGCACTACGTGTTGATATCTTTGCTGTTGTCGGTTGACATGATGTCTGAGGGGAGTGTTACACAGGGCTGTTACAGGAGTATGATATGAGGTCTGGTGCACTACGTGTTGATATCTTTGTTGTTGTCGGTTGACATGATGTCTGAGGGGAGTGTTACACAGGGCTGTTACAGGAGTATGATATGAGGTCTAGTGCACTATGTGTTGATATCTTTGCTGTTGTCGGTTGACATGATGTCTGAGGGGAGTGTTCACAGGGCTGTTACAGGAGTATGATATGAGGTCTGGTGCACTACGTGTTGATATCTTTGTTGTTGTCGGTTGACATGATGTCTGAGGGGAGTGTTACACAGGGCTGTTACAGGAGTATAATATGAGGTCTAGTGCACTATGTGTTGATATCTTTGCTGTTGTCGGTTGACATGATGTCTGAGGGGAGTGTTACACAGGGCTGTTACAGGAGTATGATATGAGGTCTGGTGCACTACGTGTTGATATCTTTGTTGTTGTCGGTTGACATGATGTCTGAGGGGAGTGTTACACAGGGCTGTTACAGGAGTATGATATGAGGTCTAAGTGCACTACGTGTTGATATCTTTGCTGTTGTCGGTTGACATGATGTAACATTGAGGGGAGTGTTACACAGGGCTGTTACAGGAGTATGTAAACACTTATATACCAAAAAGGAAAAAAAAGAACAGAAAAAAAGAAAATACACAACAAAATGAAGTAAATCTAATCTACATGAATTGTAGGGGCAATATAAAACATAATATGAGGTCTGGTGCACTACGTGTTGATATCTTTGTTGTTGTCGGTTGACATGATGTCTGAGGGGAGTGTAGCACAGGGCTGTTACAGGAGTATGATATGAGGTCTGGTGCACTACGTGTTGATATCTTTGTTGTTGTCGGTTGACATGATGTCTGAGGGGAGTGTTACACAGGGCTGTTACAGGAGTATGATATGAGGTCTGGTGCACTACGTGTTGATATCTTTGCTGTTGTCGGTTGACATGATGTCTGAGGGGAGTGTTACACAGGGCTGTTACAGGAGTATGATATGAGGTCTGGTGCACTACGTGTTGATATCTTTGCTGTTGTCGGTTGACATGATGTCTGAGGGGAGTGTTACACAGGGCTGTTACAGGAGTATGATATGAGGTCTGGTGCACTACGTGTTGATATCTTTGCTGTTGTCGGTTGACATGATGTCTGAGGGGAGTGTTACACAGGGCTGTTACAGGAGTATGATATGAGGTCTGGTGCACTACGTGTTGATATCTTTGTTGTTGTCGGTTGACATGATGTCTGAGGGGAATGTTACACAGGGCTGTTACAGGAGTATGATATGAGGTCTGGTGCACTACGTGTTGATATCTTTGCTGTTGTCGGTTGACATGATGTCTGAGGGGAGTGTTACACAGGGCTGTTACAGGAGTATGATATGAGGTCTGGTGCACTACGTGTTGATATCTTTGTTGTTGTCGGTTGACATGATGTCTGAGGGGAGTGTTACACAGGGCTGTTACAGGAGTATGATATGAGGTCTGGTGCACTACGTGTTGATATCTTTGTTGTTGTCGGTTGACATGATGTCTGAGGGGAGTGTTACACAGGGCTGTTACAGGAGTATGATATGAGGTCTGGTGCACTACGTGTTGATATCTTTGCTGTTGTCGGTTGACATGATGTCTGAGGGGAATGTTACACAGGGCTGTTACAGGAGTATGATATGAGGTCTGGTGCACTACGTGTTGATATCTTTGTTGTTGTCGGTTGACATGATGTCTGAGGGGAATGTTACACAGGGCTGTTACAGGAGTATGATATGAGGTCTGGTGCACTACGTGTTGATATCTTTGCTGTTGTCGGTTGACATGATGTCTGAGGGGAGTGTTACACAGGGCTGTTACAGGAGTATGATATGAGGTCTGGTGCACTACGTGTTGATATCTTTGTTGTTGTCGGTTGACATGATGTCTGAGGGGAGTGTTACACAGGGCTGTTACAGGAGTATGATATGAGGTCTGGTGCACTACGTGTTGATATCTTTGCTGTTGTCGGTTGACATGATGTCTGAGGGGAGTGTTACACAGGGCTGTTACAGGAGTATGATATGAGGTCTGGTGCACTACGTGTTGATATCTTTGCTGTTGTCGGTTGACATGATGTCTGAGGGGAGTGTTACACAGGGCTGTTACAGGAGTATGATATGAGGTCTGGTGCACTACGTGTTGATATCTTTGTTGTTGTCAGTTGACATGATGTCTGAGGGGAGTGTTACACAGGGCTGTTACAGGAGTATGATATGAGGTCTGGTGCACTACGTGTTGATATCTTTGTTGTTGTCGGTTGACATGATGTCTGAGGGGAGTGTTACACAGGGCTGTTACAGGAGTATGATATGAGGTCTGGTGCACTACGTGTTGATATCTTTGTTGTTGTCAGTTGACATGATGTCTGAGGGGAGTGTTACACAGGGCTGTTACAGGAGTATATGAGGTCTGGTGCACTACGTGTTGATATCTTTGCTGTTGTCGGTTGACATGATGTCTGAGGGGAGTGTTACACAGGGCCAGACCTGCCGTTCACCCCGATTTCGGCGGGTAAACAACGATTTTTTTGGCTTCATTTTTTGAGAGCCGTCAAGCAACGTTGTTTAGTCATATTGCTAAGGAAGTGAGAGCTCTCTAATGCAGAAGGGAAGCTTTAACGACAGCCGGAAAGCATTCGACTTCCTGTTTCTATGGCCGCCATTGTGCACGGAGCTCGATTGAAGCCTAATTTTGATCACTTTTCTTCGAATGTTTGGTGGAAAAAAAATTTCATCAAAATGGCGGCGTTCCAAGCGATAGACGACGATGTTATCGATGTTTTTACCCATAAATTGTGTGCCAATCATGCTTTTGGACTTAGTTATAGGGGCCAGAGTGAAGTGACTGTTGAGACTCATGCTAGTGCATGTCGACTGGTCATCTGCCGAGGATTCCGACACTATTTTAGACAGTGAATTGGATAGTTTCATTGATTTTTATCGGACTTAGAGTGGTTTAACACTTTATACAAAGCATAGAGATACTTTTCACACGAAAACGTCGATCGCGAATGATCGGCAATGAGACCGACAGGTGTGCGTATCCGAACATAATTTTTACCTGTTGATTGCATTACTAAAATAACCCTTACAGAAAGGCAAGTACTAAGTTTATTTTGAGCTTTTAATGTTTCTCTGATCATGTAAGTGACTTGTGTCTGCAATGTTTTAATAATAAACACACCACACATTTTTTGTTCACATCTTTGTTGAACACACATTTTTTGGTATATTTCGATTTTCGTAATAATCAATAAAATAAAAAAATAAACAAACACAAAATGTCAAATTGGCAAAAATAACATTGTCAACAGTTGAACACAGAAAACAATATCATAGCAAGATTACTACAAAGTTTCATTAACTTTTATTCACAAATAATTTCAATATAAATAATGTTTTGAATAAGCATACCCATTTCTACTAATTATAGTTCATTCTGCCAAATCCTTACAGGATTGTGGGCTTGGCTCAGCCACTTCTTTATAGGATGCTATGTGCTTTTCCATGCTTTCTGGGGTACTTTTCTGCTCACTAATCATTAAAAAGTCTTCAGCTTCAGGGGTGTTGCCCCCTGACCCCCAGCGAGGCGTTTCCCCTGTGCCCCCCACTAGGGGCCTACGCCGACCCCCACCCCTCTTTTTCATTTCTAAAATGTGGCAGGTCTGAAGACGTTTCGCGAAAACGGTTTCGGGTCACGGGTATCGGAGTTGTTGCCCCTAGTTTGCGCATGCTTAAAAAGACCTTTGTCGGCCATCTTTGTGTGAGTGAGCCATACAGATTCAAAAAATGCCACCATCAGCGAAGAAGCGCTTGCATGAGAGCGAATACCGAGGATGAGATGGAAAGTTGCTGAAACAGAGCAAACTTTCCTCAACGCATACACCACAACTTGGAAGTGTCTAGTCCCCAGCTCCAAACGATCGTCTTTCGTGTGGTGCACTTTGTGCAAATCGGATTTCAGTTGTGCTCATGGAGGGCGCAACGACTGCAAGAAGCATGTAGGGTCCTAAGGGCACAAGAGACTCTCAGAAATGGCGAAATGAACACCTTCTATTAAAGATGCTTTCAGTAAGGCACAGGCGAAGTCTAGTAGGGATCTGGAGCAGCAGGTGACAAACGCCGAGGCGATGATGTGCAGACTGGTGGCTCATGCCAATCTCTCTCTCTCAATGGCGGATCATCTTGTTCTATTGTTGAAGAAGATGTGATAGGCAAGGGAGGTACAGGGCGGGGCAGGTACAGGACGTTGCCGGCAAAGGACATATCTGCCGCTCGGCGATGCCCTTGTATGTTTTGTTGTTCAGGTCCTAGGCATCGTGGCTGGTGTCCTCAGGACCATGA
>CM065695.1:54830234-54880234 GCA_017654935.2 Phymorhynchus buccinoides | reverse complement strand
TTGATGATATTGTTGTTATTATAATTACAGTCATGTGTTCCACATCCTACGACCCACCAAGGCCCTAGCCTATGTTATTATTGTTATTGTGTTGGTATATTACATCTTGATGATATTGTTGTTATTATAATTACAGTCATGTGTTCCACATCCTACGACCCACCAAGGCCCTAGCCTATGTTATTATTGTGTTGGTATATTACATCTTGATGATATTGTTGTTATTATAATTACAGTCAGGTGTTCCATATCCTACGACCCACCAAGGCCCTAGCCTATGTTATTATTGTGTTGGTATATTACATCTTGATGATATTGTTGTTATTATAATTACAGTCATGTGTTCCACATCCTACGACCCACCAAGGCCCTAGCCTATGTTATTATTGTTATTGTGTTGGTATATTACATCTTGATGATATTGTTGTTATTATAATTACAGTCAGGTGTTCCACATCCTACGACCCACCAAGGCCCTAGCCTATGTTATTATTGTTATTGTGTTGGTATATTACATCTTGATGATATTGTTGTTATTATAATTACAGTCAGGTGTTCCACATCCTACGACCCACCAAGGCCCTAGCCTATGTTATTATTGTTATTGTGTTGGTATATTACATCTTGATGATATTGTTGTTATTATAATTACAGTCAGGTGTTCCACATCCTACGACCCACCAAGGCCCTAGCCTATGTTATTATTGTTATTGTGTTGGTATATTACATCTTGATGATATTGTTGTTATTATAATTACAGTCAGGTGTTCCACATCCTACGACCCACCAAGGCCCCGGCCTTTGCCTTTGCCTGGATGGAGCTGATTTCACACCGTGTGTTCATTGGACGACTGCTGGCCCTCACTCCAGGCCAGAGGGTAAGAACATTACGCATTGTGGGGAGGGGGATAGAGGGTAGGAACATTACACATTGTGGGGAGGGGGATAGAGGGTAAGAACATTACGCATTGTGGGGAGGGGGATAGAGGGTAAGAACATTACACATTGGGGGGGGGGGGGGATAGAGGGTAGGAACATTACGCATTGTGGGGGGGGGGATAGAGGGTAAGAACATTACACATTGTGGGGGGGGGGATAGAGGGTAAGAACATTACACATTGTGGGGGGGGGATAGAGGGTAAGAACATTACACATGGGGGGGGGGGGGGGGGGGGGGGGGATAGAGGGTAGGAACATTACACATTGTGGGGAGGGGGATAGAGGGTAAGAACATTACACATTGTGGGGAGGGGGATAGAGGGTAGGAACATTACACATTGTGGGGAGGGGGATAGAGGGTAAGAACATTACACATTGTGGGGAGGGGGATAGAGGGTAAGAACATTACACATTGTGGGGAGGGGGATAGAGGGTAAGAACATTACACATTGTGGGGAGGGGGATAGAGGGTAAGAACATTACACATTGTGGGGAGGGGGATAGAGGGTAAGAACATTACACATTGTGGGGAGGGGGATAGAGGGTAAGAACATTACACATTGTGGGGAGGGGGATAGAGGGTAAGAACATTACACATTGTGGGGAGGGGGATAGAGGGTAAGAACATTACACATTGTGGGGAGGGGGATAGAGGGTAAGAACATTACACATTGGGGGGGGGGGGGGGATAGAGGGTAAGAACATTACGCATTGTGGGGAGGGGGATAGAGGGTAAGAACATTACACATTGTGGGGGGGGGATAGAGGGTAAGAACATTACACATTGGGGGGGGGGGGGGGGGGGGATAGAGGGTAAGAACATTACGCATTGTGGGGAGGGGGATAGAGGGTAAGAACATTACACATTGTGGGGAGGGGGATAGAGGGTAAGAACATTACGCATTGTGGGGAGGGGGATAGAGGGTAAGAACATTACACATTGGGGGGGGGGGGGGGGGATAGAGGGTAGGGTAGGAACATTACGCATTGTGGGGGGGGGGGATAGAGGGTAAGAACATTACACATTGGGGGGGGGGGGATAGAGGGTATGAACATTACGCATTGTGGGGAGGGGGATAGAGGGTAAGAACATTACACATTGGGGGGGGGGGGATAGAGGATAGGGTAGAACATTACACATTGTGGGGAGGGGGATAGAGGGTAAGAACATTACACATTGTGGGGAGGGGGATAGAGGGTAAGAACATTACACATTGTGGGGAGGGGGATAGAGGGTAAGAACATTACACATTGTGGGGAGGGGGATAGAGGGTAAGAACATTACACATTGTGGGGAGGGGGATAGAGGGTAAGAACATTACACATTGTGGGGAGGGGTGGGATAGAGGGTAAGAACATTACACATTGTGGGGAGGGGGATAGAGGGTAAGAACATTACACATTGTGGGGAGGGGGATAGAGGGTAAGAACATTACACATTGTGGGGAGGGGGATAGAGGGTAAGAACATTACACATTGTGGGGAGGGGGATAGAGGGTAAGAACATTACACATTGGGGGGGGGGGGGGGGGGATAGAGGGTAAGAACATTACGCATTGTGGGGAGGGGGATAGAGGGTAAGAACATTACACATTGTGGGGGGGGGGATAGAGGGTAAGAACATTACACATTTGGGGGGGGGGGGGGGGGGATAGAGGGTAAGAACATTACGCATTGTGGGGAGGGGGATAGAGGGTAAGAACATTACACATTGTGGGGAGGGGGATAGAGGGTAAGAACATTACACATTGTGGGGAGGGGGATAGAGGGTAAGAACATTACACATTGTGGGGAGGGGGATAGAGGGTAAGAACATTACACATTGTGGGGAGGGGGATAGAGGGTAAGAACATTACACATTGTGGGGAGGGGGATAGAGGGTAAGAACATTACACATTGTGGGGAGGGGGATAGAGGGTAAGAACATTACACATTGTGGGGAGGGGGATAGAGGGTAAGAACATTACACATTGTGGGGAGGGGGATAGAGGGTAAGGATAGAGGGTAAGAACATATGGGGGGGGGGGGGGGGGTAGAGGGTAAGAACATTACACATTGGGGGGGGGGGGGGGGGGGGGGGGATAGAGGGTAAGAACATTACACATTGGGGGGGGGATAAAGGGTAAGAACATTACACATGGGGGGGGGGGGGGATAGAGGGTAAGAACATTACGCATTGTGGGGAGGGGGATAGAGGGTAAGAACATTACACATTGTGGGGAGGGGGATAGAGGGTAAGAACATTACACATTGTGGGGAGGGGGATAGAGGGTAAGAACATTACACATTGTGGGGAGGGGGATAGAGGGTAAGAACATTACACATTGTGGGGAGGGGGATAGAGGGTAAGAACATTACACATTGTGGGGAGGGGGATAGAGGGTAAGAACATTACACATTGTGGGGAGGGGGATAGAGGGTAAGAACATTACGCATTGTGGGGAGGGGGATAGAGGGTAAGAACATGGGGGGGGGGGGGGGGTAGAGGGTAAGAACATTGCACATTGTGGGGGGGGGGGGGGGATAGAGGGTAAGAACATTACGCATTGTGGGGGGGGGATAGAGGGTAAGAACATTACACATTGGGGGGGGGGGGGGGATAGAGGGTAAGAAACAGTCCCGTTAGGGCTGGGTCAAGGGTAAATGACGTACTTTGATGGCGCGAATTGCGGGAAGTCCAAAGTACGATCCCGGAATACCGGTCTCTCGGATTGAAAGGAGTTATTTCTTCCAGAACGGTTTTCCGTTCTCCAGGATTGAAAGGTATTAAGCCTTGAAACCGGAAAACCGGTCTGCAGGATTGAAAGAGTTAATATGATTATTGAATATTGTCAATGTGGTGTATCAATATCAATGGCATGTTTATAACACTTCACAGGGTTGGGGCATGTACGCTCAGCTGATGATAGTATTTCATTATTGTTGTCAATGTGGTGTAGTATTATTATTATTTGTATCATTATGTTAATGCACAGGGCTGGGGTATGTACCCTCAGCTGATGATGGTATTTCATTATTGTTGTCAATGTGGTGTATTATTATTATTATTATTATTTATATTAGGGCTGGGGCATGTACGCTCAGCTGATGATGGGTCTGTTCAAGTTCCTGGCTCCTTTCCTGAGAAACGCAGAGCTCAGCAAGTCAACACAGCTACTGTACAAGGTAAAATATATCAGTTATATACCATCATAATAATAATTTTATTTGCTATGCCGCTAACATTCCACACTAGAAGCATGCTCTGTGCGCTTTACAAATTGAAATATAAATATTAGAATATCAAACATGAAGTGAAATCAGAGAATAACAAATAACATACACTTGATAGGGACATACAAAAGAGAAACTACAAACAAGATAACATGGTCCACATACCGCAAACGGCAACACATTCGTAAGATAGCAACAGATTAAAACATGCTTACTAAAACATAATGGGCATATGCCATACACTTCGTAATAGCACACATAAAAACACAAGACAACATGATTCACAAACTTACAATAGACGACATATTCTGAAGATAACAACAGATAAAAACTAACTCGTTAAAGCATCATTAACATAATTGGCCATTTTATCGAAGCCGGTTTGCAAGAGTGAATGCGCTTGTTTATCTCTAGCGCGCAGAGTCGCGAAAAGTGATCTCACTCACTTCCGAGCCGATGGGGCTGAATGTTTGCCTGACGACAAGTAACGGGCAAGGAACAACCAAAGATGTGCGTGCAGCTTGCAGATCTCGCATTGAATCTCTGACACACAATTTTGTTCACTGATTAAAAAACAAATAATCAGCTCCCCTTTTAGGCAACACTGTGTGTTTCTCATCACAGATTACGATCTCCTTATTTGTTTGGCTCAGTTGTGATTATTTGATCACAAACACTGCAACTGAGCAAACTCATACTGTCTTGCACGAAAAAGCCACAGAACATCTTGTTTTTCATTAGCTTAGGCGGTTCCTGTTCAATATGTTTTCATAATGTTGGGTGTCCGCTGATCGGGACCTGACTGGCTGGGTCACATAGCTTAGAGTGAAGGTAGCTATGGTACCTCCATTCAGCATCACGTTGGGTGTCCGCTGAAAGGGTCCTGACTGGCTGGGTCACTTAGCTTAGGGTGATGGTGCTCTCTCTCTCTCAGTGCTTAAAATCAGTGCTTATCCCAGGATAGTTTAGTAAATCTTTCCCCAAAAAGGGGAGGGAAGGGGGCAGTTAGGTAGGCTTAGTTTTTTCTCAAAACGGTTTTGGTAAAAGTGAAATACATTTGCCTGCTATTG
The DNA here is from genome assembly GCA_017654935.2 of Phymorhynchus buccinoides. Classification (NCBI taxonomy): domain Eukaryota; kingdom Metazoa; phylum Mollusca; class Gastropoda; order Neogastropoda; family Raphitomidae; genus Phymorhynchus; species Phymorhynchus buccinoides. The sequence goes on along the minus strand of CM065695.1, from coordinate 54,875,012 downwards.
TGATGAACCACGCAAAACAAATGACATACCCGCCGGTACATGTTTGCCTAGTAAACACTCTGCAAAACAAATGACATACCCGCCAGTACATGTTTGCCTATTCAACATGTTTGCCTAGTAAACTTTCTGCAAAACAAATGACATACCCGCCGGTACATGTTTGCCTATTCAACATGTTTGCCTAGTAAACACTCTGCAAAACAAATGACATACCCGCCGGTACATGTTTGCCTATTCAACATGTTTGCCTAGTAAACACTCTGCAAAACAAATGACATACCCGCCGGTACATGTTTGCCTATTCAACATGTTTGCCTAGTAAACACTGCAAAACAAATGACATACCCGCCGGTACATGTTTGCCTATTCAACATGTTTGCCTAGTAAACACTGCAAAACAAATGACATACCCGCCGGTACATGTTTGCCTATTCAACATGTTTGCCTAGTAAACACTGCAAAACAAATGACATACCCGCCGGTACATGTTTGCCTATTCAACATGTTTGCCTAGTAAACACTGCAAAACAAATGACATACCCGCCGGTACATGTTTGCCTAGTAAACACTCTGCAATTTAAAAAAACATTAAAAAGTGAGGAAGGGGGGAGGTTCCTACAAAAAGGTTTTGAGACTTTCGGGGCTGGTATGATTTTGTTCAAAATGAATGCGCATGCACAGGTGTACTTTACTTTGTAACAGCATTAAATACAAACACACCGACACAACGAAGAAAGACAGCATTAAATACAAACACACTGACAACAAAGAAAGAAAGACAGCATTAAATACAATACACACACCGACACAACAAAGAAAGACATACAGCATTAAATACAAACACACTGACACAACAAAGAAAGACAGACAGCATTAAATACAAACACACTGACACAACAAAGAAAGACATACAGCATTAAATACAAACACACTGACACAACAAAGACATACAGCATTAAATACAAACACACTGACACAACAAAGAAAGACATACAGCATTAAATACAAACACACTGACACAACAAGAAAGACATAAGAAAGACATACAGCATTAAATACACTGACACACATTAAATGACACAACAAAGAAAGACATACAGCATTAAATACAAACACACACAGCATTAAATACAAACACACTGACACAACAAAGAAAGACATACAGCATTAAATACAAACACACTGACACAACAAAGAAAGAAAGACAGACACAACAAAGAAAGACAGACAGCATTAAATACAAACACACTGACACAACAAAGAAAGACATACAGCATTAAATACAAACACACTGACACAACAAAGAAAGACAGCATTAAATACAAACACACTGACACAACAAAGAAAGACATACAGCATTAAATACAAACACACTGACACAACAAAGAAAGACATACAGCATTAAATACAAACACACTGACACAACAAAGAAAGACATACAGCATTAAATACAAACACACTGACACAACAAAGAAAGACATACAGCATTAAATACAAACACACTGCATTAAATACAAACACTGTTTTTACACAACAAAGAAAGACAACAGCATTAAATACAAACAAAGACAGCATTAAATACAAACACACTGACAACAAACAAAGAAAGACAGCATTAAATACAAACACACTGACAACAAAGAAAGACAGCATTAAATACAAACACACTGACACACTGACAGCATTAAATACAAACACACAAAGAAAACAGCATTAAATACAAACACACTGACACAACAAAGAAAGACAACAAAGAAAGACATACAGCATTAAATACAAACACACTGACACAACAAAGAAAGACATACAGCATTAAATACAAACACACTGACACAACAAAGAAAGACATACAGCATTAAATACAAACACACTGACACAACAAAGAAAGACATACAGCATTAAATACAAACACACTGACACAACAAAGAAAGACATACACAGCATTAAATACAAACACACTGACACAACAAAGAAAGACATACAGCATTAAATACAAACACACTGACACAACAAAGAAAGACAGACAGCATTAAATACAAACACACTGACACACACTGACACAACAAAGAAAGACATACAGCATTAAATACAAACACACTGACACAACAAAGAAAGACATACAGCATTAAATACTGAACACACTGACACAACAAAGAAAGACAGCATTAAATACAAACACACTGACACAACAAAGAAAGACATACAGCATTAAATACAAACACACTGACACAACAAAGAAAGACATACAGCATTAAATACAAACACACTGACACAACAAAGAAAGACATACAGCATTAAATACAAACACACTGACACAACAAAGAAAGACATACAGCATTAAATACAAACACACTGACACAACAAAGAAAGACATACAGCATTAAATACAAACACACTGACAACAAAGAAAGACAGCATTAAATACAAACACACTGACACAACAAAGAAAGACATACAGCATTTACAACTGACACAACAAAGAAAGACATACACAAACACACTGACACAACAAAGAAAGACATACAGCATTAAATACAAACACACTGACAACAAACAAAGACATACAGCATAAATAAATAGCATTAAATACAAACACACTGACACAACAAAGAAAGACAGCATTAAATACAAACACACAGACACAACAGCATTAAATACAAACAGAAAGACTACAGCATTAAATACAAACACACTGACACAAAGAAAGACATACAGCATTAAATACAAAGAAAACACTGACAACAAAGAAAACAAAGACATACAGCATTAAATACAAACACACTGACACAACAAAGAAAGACAAAGAAACTGAGAAATACAGCATTAAATACAAACAACTGACACAACAAAGAAAGACTACAGCATTAAATACAAACACACTGACACAACAAAGAAAGACAGCATTAAATACAAACACACTGACACAACAAAGAAAGACATACAGCATTAAATACAAACACACTGACACAACAAAGAAAGACATACAATTAAATACAAACACAAAACAACAAAGAAAGACATGCATTAAATACAAACACACTGACACAACAAAGAAAGACATACAGCATTAAATACAAACACACTGACACAACAAAGAAAGACAGCATTAAATACAAACACACTGACACAACAAAGAAAGACATACAGCATTAAATACAAACACACTGACACAACAAAGAAAGACATACCCACCTTAGTTTAACCAACACTATCCCCACATCCTCTCAATTTCAGACAACATTTAAAAATAATTTGTATGATTCAATCTCATTCCCAGTATGTTGCACTACCAATGATGTCAATTATTCACTGATTCTCATGTTCCCTCCCATGTGCCTGTAATCACTGATTGTCATGTTCCCTCCCATGTGCCTGTAATCACTGATTGTCATGTTCCCTCCCATGTGCCTAATCACTGATTGTCATGTTCCCTCCCATGTGCCTGTAATCTTTAGGACTGCAGGATGTAAAGGAGAAATTTGCTATTCACGCTTTTTTTTAAAAAGTGGTTAATTTTGGATTTTCAAAGGGTATACAAACAGCAAGTTTGTAACAAGAAAGTGTACTGCATACTGATATTTCTCCTGGGGCGTTGAAATGGTGTGCAAATTATGAAATGTGTAGTAAGAAATGTACTTTACTTCCACCCCTCTCCCAGTGCTTGAAATAAGAAAGTGTGCATAAGCCATCACCCCAACAACCTGGGATAGTGCACCCACTACTCAGAAGTCAAATAGTACATGCTAAGACATTGTTTGGCCTGCACTGGATCTATTTATTTAAAAACAAACAATAATAATAAAATAAATAATAAATAATGTTTTAAAATAACTTAATCAGCTTTTAAGCCCAAAAAAACACGGGTCACTCTTTCCATTACAACATAACTGTTAACATAAGTATAAAATAAAACAACATATCAAATTAAATTACATGGTTATGGAATCCACAACAATTTACTTAAATGGATAGAAGACTTTTCAAGTAACAGAACTCAGTATTGTAATAGTAAAGATGTGAAATCTCAGTCTGTAGGCTGCACATGTTAGCAGTAGTGTTCCTCAAGGTAGTATTCTAGGTCCTCTTTTTACTTATTTTACAGATGCCTAGGTTCTGTCACTGCTTCACAGCTTCTATCCAGCCCTGTAGCTTCTAAGAAAGAATAGTTGTGGAGCTTTATCTGCTATGTGAAAAGTCATAGTCAGTGCTTGGGCTGGACTCAAGCATCAATGACTTCCACGCACTATCGCACACGCACACTTTGTGCACACTCTATCACACACAGTGCAAGCGCGCACACACACACATGATAAATTGTTTGTCTTATTTTAAATATTGATGCCTAGGTGTCCATCACAGCTTCTATCACCTACCACCACTGAAAACAAATTTCAGTCCACTGAGCCCTGTAGAAGTAGAATAGCAGTCGCTTTATCTGCTATGCTAAAGTCATAGACAAGTCAGTGACACACACACGCACGCACTTTATAAATTCCCATTATTATTATGATAAATTGTTTGTCTTTACAATATATGACTGTACCCTCTCGACCTTCGTTTGTGTGAGTTGTGTGTGTGTATGTGAGTTGTGGTGTGTGAGGGGGTGACCCAGTATTTCTCACGAGCGTGCGAGCCCCTTCCCCCATCCGCCCAACTTTACTTCTACCCATTCCCAAATGGCAATCCTTCATCCACGACCCCACCCACCCTCTAGTATAATCCCCCGTTTGCTTGCATGCCCCCTTTCCCCTCAACCATATCAAAATTCAAACTCAAATTATTTTTTTTGTCGTAAAACCATCAAAGGACTTATGGAACAAACCAAAACATATGGCGCTCTCGCCACACTGGAATTATTGACACAGATGTGGTAAACAGTAAACACATACCACGAAAAGAAAAAAAACAAAAAGCGCAAGGTAATGATGGTGACAAAGTAAATGTTATTGTTATTGTAGCAAATAAGGAGTAGTAAAACTCGCCTAATCATGTACAGGGACAGCAAAACATTAATGTTCGTATCAACATCGCGATTTATCCAGACGTATCCAGACAGAAACAGAAACGTCGATCTACTAGGCCTATCTACTGTATCGACTGCCCAACTCACCACCGGAAGTTATAGCAAACAAGGGGATTGTATCAGTGAGCCACATACCAAGGGAAGTAACAACCCGACCTAAAACGGCCAATAGACAAAATAACATGATTTACAAACTTACAATAGACCACACATTCGGGAGATAGTTAAATCTTGCATGTTGAAACAGAATAACTATATAGACTACATTTCATAGGATCATACACAAACAATATAACATGATTCACATACCCACAATAGACAAGACATTCGTAAGATAACAACAGATTAAGACAAGCCGACTAAAAACATAAGAATGCAAAAGTGCAGCCCCACACCAAGAGATGCAGGCGTACACATTTACCCCCCAAACAAACGCACACGCACACACACGAGCCATCGTTTTCCTCACTCTGGTGGATCAGTCGAGGTATTTATGGAAGAGGTAGGTTTTCAGCTGAGATTTGGAGGTTTGGAGGGAGGGTTTTTTTTCTGATAGAAAGAGGTAGAGAGTTCCAAGTTGGAGGTCCAGACACAGAGAAAGATTTTTTACCACAGGAATTCAGAGTATCTAGGGACAGTAAGCAGAGAAGAGTCTTGCGATCTCAGTGCTCTAGAAGGCATGTAAGGCTGAAGGAGGTCAGAAAGATATGAGGGCACAGATTCAGAGTTGAGGCATTGAAAGCAGAGAGTGGCGAGTTTGTACTCAATTCTGGCCTTAACAGGCAGCCAGTGAAGGGCGCGCAGAAGAGGGGTTGCACGATGATGTCTCCACTTTCGCAAGACAAGGCTTGCAGGATGATTTTTTTATTTTTAAAGTTTAAACAGTTTGTCATTAGAAAGACCTACGAGCAGAGAATTGCAGTAGCCAACAGCGAGTTTGTTAGCAGCGTCAACAGACAGGAAAGGGCGGATTTTACTTAATTTGCGAAGCTGAAAATGGAGAGCCTTACATAACTGGTTAACGCGAGTGTCCATGGTAAGAGATGAATCCAGATATGCACCCAGATTGCAGACCGAAGATGAAAATAGAATTTCACAACCGGACACAACAACGGAACTAACAGGAGTTTGCTCAAGTTTGTGTTTGGTTCAAATCAAAATCAGTTCGTTTTTATCGTCATTCATTTTTAGTTTGTTATCTTTCATCCATGATGCTGCATTCTCCATACAAGATGTAATGTTAGAGGTTAGGCGAGGAATATCAGGAGAGGCAGAATCATGAATTTGTGAATCGTCGGCAAAGAAATGGTAATGAGATAATGTCTGTCTAATAACTAGACTAAGCTGCTGTGTGTACATAGTGAACAAGACTGGGCCCAAGACTGATCCCTGTGGCACTCCATACTTTAATACTGAGGGGCTGGATTTATGCTGTTTTATAAACGGACTGAGTGCGACCACACAAGTATGACCTGAACCAGTCCATAACAATACCATCACACCCAAACGTAGCATGCAATCTGTTCACAAGAATATCATGGTCTATCGTGTCGAACGCAGCAGATAGGTCACACTCCTGTCATTGACCACGCACAGCAAGGCTGTTTCTGTACTATGACCCTTACGATATGCTGACATCGTGTGAGCAACGAGAGGATGGATACCTTTCCTGCATCGCACTCCTGTAAGAGGTCATTGACCACGCGCAGTAAGGCTGTTTCTGTACTATGACCCTTACGATATGCTGACATCGTGTGAGCAACGAGAGGATGGATACCTTTCCTGCATCGCACTCCTGTAAGAGGTCATTGACCACGCGCAGTAAGGCTGTTTCTGTACTATGACCCTTACGATATGCTGACATCGTGTGAGCAACGAGAGGATGGATACCTTTCCTGCATCGCACTCCTGTAGGAGGTCATTGACCACGCGCAGCAAGGCTGTATATAAAAGGTTTACTAAAAAAAAGTCCACAGAAAATTTAGTAAACCCATAGAATTTCTGTATAAAGTTTCACCAAGATTGTTGATGATGAGGTTAAAACTAAGGCTGAATAAGATGCTCCTCCTGCTCATATTGCTGATGATGACAATGATAATGATAATGATGATTATGATGATGATTGTATTACAGGGCACCCTTCGAGTTCTGTTGGTACTGCTACACGATTTCCCAGAGTTCCTGTGTGACTACCACTACACGTTTTGCGACGTGATTCCACCCAACTGCATCCAGATGCGCAACCTGATCCTGAGCGCCTTTCCCCGAAACATGCGTCTGCCCGACCCCTTCACCCCCAATCTGAAGGTGGACAGTCTGCCAGACATCGCTCAGGCCCCAAGGATTCTGAGCAACTATGTCAATATCATTGGGCCTGCCTCCTTTAGAAAGGTGAGATTCGGATTCGGAAAGTTTATTCACATAGGCCATGGCCCCTCGTGAAGGGGGTATTGTACACACGCGTACATTAAAACAGCAATTATTATGGACAAACAGTGAACAACAATAAATACCATATTTAACAATCATCTCAATTTGGGTAGAAGAAGGAATTTACCAAGTAAAAGATTTATTGAACGAAGAAGGCAATATCTGTTCATTTGACTATTTTTGCAGGAAATATCCAAGGCTCAATGCTAATTTTCTGCTATGTATGGGGATTGTCAAAGCAATAAAAAAAATGATCAACTAAAGCTACGAATTACAATGACATCTAGATATAAATTATTGGAACCAAAAGTCTGGACACTAGTTTTTAAGGGGAACAAGCATATATATTCATTCCTTGTTGATTCAAATGTTTCTCCTGCAGGTATTAAAAAATGGAATAGATATTACGAAAACTTATCGTGGACAAAAAATTTGAGAAATGCATTAGTTCAACAAATGATACACAATTAAGGTAGTTCCAGTTCAGAATCATACATAGAATTATTCCGACAGGTAGATATTTATTTCTTCTTAGTCATTGAGTCACCATCATGCGCCTTCTGTGGTGATGAAGAAGAAACCATAACACACTTATTCTGGGAATGCAGCGCCACTCAAACTTTCTGGTGTAGCTTTGAAAGACTTATAAAGAATGCTTGTGATATTTATTCCAATTTATTTTTTTCAGAAAGTTTTATATTATTCCTGTGTGTAATGTTTATTTGCTGTTTTTCCAGTGTGTAATGTTTATTGTTTTTTCCAGTGTGTAATGTTTATTTGTAGTTTTTCCAGTTGTTTTTCCAGTGTGTAATGTTTATTTGTGTCCAGTGTGTAATGTTTATTTGTTTCAGTGTGTAATTAGTTTTCCCAGTGTGTAATGTTTATTTGTTGTTTTTCCAGTGTGTAATGTCAGTGTGTAATGTTTATTTGTAGTTTTTCCAGTGTGTGTAATTTGTTGTTTTTCCAGTGTGTAATGTTTATTTGTTGTTTTTCCAGTGTGTAATGTTTATTTGTTGTTTTTCCAGTGTGTAATGTTTATTTGTTGTTTTTTCCAGTGTGTAATGTGTATTTGTTGTTTTTCCAGTGTGTAATGTTTATTTGTTGTTTCCAGTGTGTAATGTGGATGTGTTTTTCCGGTGTGAAGACTCAGGCTGGACTCCTACCTGATCACCGCTTCCCCATCACCTTCCTGTCTGACCTCAAGAGCAACCTGCAGGTAAATACATCTGAAGTACCATTGTGCTCTGTTCAGTAGTTTGTGCTGTGCTGATGTGTGTTGTGGTAATAGTTTTCTTCAATATCTAGAGATCTATTCTTCCATTATTCACCTTCCTGTCTGACCTGAAGGTAGCAGCCTGCGGGTAAACCTCGCTGTTGTGGTCATGTTCCTTTGTGCAGTTTATACATGTTTTATTGGTATGTCATGACAGGGCTGTTCTTTGCCCCTATGTTGGTACCATATTTTTGGTGTGTAGTTTATACATGTTTTATTGGTATGTCATGACAGGGCTGTTCTTTGCCCTTATGTTGGTACCATATTTTTGGTGTGTAGTTTATACATGTTTTATTGGTATGTCATGACAGGGCTGTTCTTTGCCCCTATGTTGGTACCATATTTTTGGTGTGTAGTTTATGCATGTTTTATTGGTATGTCATGACAGGGCTGTTCTTTGCCCCTATGTTGGTACCATATTTTTGGTGAGAGTTTATACATGTTTTATTGGTATGTCATGACAGGGCTGTTGAAACAGAAGAGTTGGTACCATATTTTTGGTGTGTAGTTTAATGTTTTATTGGTATGTCCAAGAGATGGAACATTAAAACAGAAGAGATGGAACATTAAAACAGAAGAGAGGGAACGTTGAAACAGAAGAGGGGGACATTAAAACAGAAGAGGGGAACGTTGAAACAGAAGAGAGGGAACGTTGAAACAGAAGAGGGGGAACATTGAAACAGAAGAGAGGGAACATTGAAACAGAAGAGAGGGAACATTGAAACAGAAGAGAGGGAACATTGAAACAGAAGAGGGGGAACATTGAAACAGAAGAGAGGGAACATTGAAACAGAAGAGAGGGAACATTGAAACAGAAGAGGGGAACATTGAAACAGAAGAGAGGGAACATTGAAACAGAAGAGAGGGAACATTGAAACAGAAGAGAGGGAACATTGAAACAGAAGAGGGGAACATTGAAACAGAAGAGAGGGAACATTGAAACAGAAGAGAGGGAACATTGAAACAGAAGAGGGGAACATTGAAACAGAAGAGAGGGAACATTGAAACAGAAGAGGGGAACATTGAAACAGAAGAGGGGAACATTGAAACAGAAGAGAGGGAACATTGAAACAGAAGAGAGGGAACATTGAAACAGAAGAGAGGGAACATTGAAACAGAAGAGAGGGAACATTGAAACAGAAGAGAGGGAACATTGAAACAGAAGAGAGGGAACATTGAAACAGAAGAGAGGGAACATTGAAACAGAAGAGAGGGAACATTGAAACAGAAGAGGGGAACATTGAAACAGAAGAGAGGGAACATTGAAACAGAAGAGAGGGAACATTGAAACAGAAGAGAGGGAACATTGAAACAGAAGAGAGGGAACATTGAAACAGAAGAGGGGAACATTGAAACAGAAGAGGGGAACATTGAAACAGAAGAGAGGGAACATTGAAACAGAAGAGGGGAACATTGAAACAGAAGAGGGGAACATTGAAACAGAAGAGAGGGAACATTGAAACAGAAGAGGGGAACATTGAAACAGAAGAGAGGGAACATTGAAACAGAAGAGAGGGAACATTGAAACAGAAGAGAGGGAACATTGAAACAGAAGAGAGGGAACATTGAAACAGAAGAGGGGAACATTGAAACAGAAGAGAGGGAACATTGAAACAGAAGAGAGGGAGCATTGAAACAGAAGAGAGGGAACATTGAAACAGAAGAGAGGGAGCATTGAAACAGAAGAGAGGGAGCATTGAAACAGAAGAGAGGGAACATTGAAACAGAAGAGAGGGAGCATTGAAACAGAAGAGAGGGAGCATTGAAACAGAAGAGAGGGAACGTTGAAACAGAAGAGAGGGAACATTGAAACAGAAGAGAGGGAACATTGAAACAGAAGAGAGGGAACGTTGAAACAGAAGAGAGGGAGCATTGAAACAGAAGAGAGGGAACGTTGAAACAGAAGAGAGGGAACGTTGAAACAGAAGAGGGGGAACATTGAAACAGAAGAGAGGGAACATTGAAACAGAAGAGAGGGAACGTTGAAACAGAAGAGAGGGAACGTTGAAACAGAAGAGAGGGAACATTGAAACAGAAGAGAGGGAGCATTGAAACAGAAGAGAGGGAGCGTTGAAACAGAAGAGAGGGAACATTGAAACAGAAGAGAGGGAACATTGAAACAGAAGAGAGGGAGCATTGAAACAGAAGAGAGGGAACGTTGAAACAGAAGAGAGGGAGACGTTGAAACAGAAGAGAGGGAACATTGAAACAGAAGAGAGGGAGCATTGAAACAGAAGAGAGGGAGCATTGAAACAGAAGAGGGGAACGTTGAAACAGAAGAGAGGGAGCGTTGAAACAGAAGAGGGGGAGCATTGAAACAGAAGAGAGGGGCGTTGAAACAGAAGAGAGGGAGATTGAACAGAAGAGAGGGAACGTTGAAACAGAAGAGGGGAGCATTGAAACAGAAGAGAGGGAGCATTGAAACAGAAGAGAGGGAGCATTGAAACAGAAGAGAGGGAGCATTGAAACAGAAGAGAGGGAGCCTTGAAACAGAAGAGAGGGAGCCTTGAAACAGAAGAGAGGGAGCATTGAAACAGAAGAGAGGGAGCATTGAAACAGAAGAGAGGGAACATTGAAACAGAAGAGAGGGAGCATTGAAACAGAAGAGAGGGAGCATTGAAACAGAAGAGAGGGAGCATTGAAACAGAAGAGAGGGAACATTGAAACAGAAGAGAGGGAGCATTGAAACAGAAGATGGGGGGAGCATTGAAACAGAAGAGAGGGAGCATTGAAACAGAAGAGGGGAGCATTGAAACAGAAGAGAGGGAGCATTGAAACAGAAGAGAGGGAGCATTAAATCAGAAGAGAGGGAGCATTGAAACAGAAGAGAGGGAGCATTGAAACAGAAGAGGGGGAGCATTGAAACAGAAGAGAGGGAGCATTGAAACAGAAGAGAGGGAACATTGAAACAGAAGAGAGGGAACATTGAAACAGAAGAGAGGGAGCATTAAAACAGAAGAGGGGAACGTTGAAACAGAAGAGAGGGAACGTTGAAACAGAAGAGGGGAACATTGAAACAGAAGAGAGGGAACATTGAAACAGAAGAGAGGGAACATTGAAACAGAAGAGAGGGAACATTGAAACAGAAGAGAGGGAACATTGAAACAGAAGAGAGGGAACGTTGAAACAGAAGAGAGGGAACATTGAAAACAGAAGAGAGGGAACGTTTGAAAACAGAAGAGAGGGAACGTTGAAAACAGAAGAGAGGGAACGTTGAAACAGAAGAGGGGAACATTGAAACAGAAGAGAGGGAACATTGAAACAGAAGAGAGGGAACATTGAAACATGTCGTCTTTGTTTTTAAGAAATAATGTGTCGTCGGCTAGTTCTTTGACTTTTAAGCATGTTGCCCCCGATTATCAGCAGATGGGGTTTGGATTCCTAGGGTTAGATTATCGGCAGATGGTGTTTGGATTCCTAGGGTTAGATTATCGGCAGATGGTGTTTGGATTCCTAGGGTTAGATTATCGGCAGATGGTGTTTGGATTCCTAGGGTTAGATTATCAGCAGATGGTGTTTGGATTCCTAGGGTTAGATTATCAGCAGATGGGGTTTGGATTCCAACTATTGGACTATTTCTGATTTTGATCGCTAACAATTCCACTGCTAGTACAAAGGCTAGCGGTGAAAATGGGCACCCTTGTCTAATACCACAGGATATGTCGAAAGGCTCTGAGAGCCAACCACCATGAATAATAGAACTTACACAGCCCTTTGTTAAAACGGAAACCCAGTTTAAGAAGTCATTTCCAAAACCAAATATAGAGAAGGCGTGTGACAAAAGTGTTTTGGATATGGAATCAAACGCTTTTGAGTAGTCTACTGCTAGAATATACCCTGCTTTGTTAGTGACATTTAAGTAATTAATGGCATCATCTATCGACCTGACTGTTGCGCTGCTCCTCCCCTTTATATACCCCACCTGGTCTTCGCTGACTAGTTTTTGGATGACTATGCTTAATCTATTTGATAGCGCTTTAGCTAATATCTTATAGTCAGTATTAGTAAGTGTGATGGGTCTCCAATTGCTGAGTTTATCTCTATCAAGATCTTTTCTTTTGTGTAGTAATGTTATAATTCCCTGTTTTTGTGTGAAAGAAAGTTCTCCTTGATGAAAAGAATCAATAAATGAGTTGGTAACAGCGGGTCAGATTTTACCCCAAAAGAATTTGTAAAATTCCACTGTAAGCCCATCCGACCCAGGAGCTGATCCGTTTTTCATATATTTTAAAGCTGATGTTGTTTCCTTAAGGCTTACCAAACCTTCACACGAAGCAGCTTCGGTTTCATCCAGGCGTGGAAAATGCTCATTTTCAATGAAAGCATTGGCTTCATTGATCACACTATCTGTAGCGGTCTCTTGACTATATAGCTTTCTGTAAAAAATGTACCTGTTCTCTGAGTACATCTCTTTGATTCGTTACTACTTCACCTGTGTCCTTGCATAGTCTTGTTATGACTTTTTTCCTACTGCAAACTTTTTCTAGACTACAGAAATATCGTGTATTTCGTTCTCCCTCTTCTAACCATTTAACCCTTAATCTTACCTGCACGCCCTTTGCTTTATCTGTTTGTAGTAGTTCTAGTTCTTGTTTTAACTTGAAGAATCTTGCTTCCATATCTGTATCAGTAGGATCTCTTATCAGCTGCTTTTCAATGTCTGTGATATTCTGCCGAATCTTGTATTGTGTGTTACGTCGTTTACAAGCTGCACTTTTTCCATGCTCTATACATAAGTTTCTTATCTGTATTTTACATATTTCCCACTTATCTATAGCGGATTCGTCACATTGATTGTTAGTATCTAATTGCTCATCTAAGAGATCATTCATTTGTGTAGCAAAACCCTTATCATTTAAAGACATGTTGTTAAATTTCCAGTAGCCCGGCCCTCTAGTACATTTACTCTGATTGAGTTCGGTAGTTAGGGACAATAAAATGTTCACACGAAACACAATACACTTTGTTGTAATACATGCTGTGCTATTGTCCACTGTGCTTGGCACATACACTTTGCTGTAATACATGTTCTGCTTGGTACATACACTTTATTGTAATACATGCTGTGCTATTGTCCACTGTGCTTGGCACATACACTTTGCTGTAATACATGTTCTGCTTGGCACATACACTTTATTGTAATACATGCTGTGCTATTGTCCACTGTGCTTGGCACATACACTTTGCTGTAATACATGTTCTGCTTGGTACATACACTTTATTGTAATACATGCTGTGCTATTGTCCACTGTGCTTGGCACATACACTTTGTTGTAATACATGTTCTGCTTGGCACATACACTTTGTTGTAATACATGCTGTGCTATTGTCCACTGTGCTTGGCACATACACTTTGCTGTAATACATGTTCTGCTTGGTACATACACTTTGTTGTAATACATGTTCTGCTTGTCACATACACTTTGTTGTAATACATGTTCTGCTTGGTACATACACTTTGCTGTAATACATGTTCTGCTTGGTACATACACTGTTGTAATACATGTTCTGCTTGGTACATACACTTTGCTGTAATACATGTTCTGCTTGGTACATACACTTTGTTGTAATACATGTTCTGCTTGTCACATACACTTTGTTGTAATACATGTTCTGCTTGGTACATACACTTTGCTGTAATACATGTTCTGCTTGGCACATACACTTTGTTGTAATACATGTTCTGCTTGGCACATACACTTTGTTGTAATACATGTTCTGCTTGGTACATACACTTTGCTGTAATACATGGAATGCTTGGTACATACACTTTGTTGTAATACATGTTCTGCTTGTCACATACACTTTGTTGTAATACATGTTCTGCTTGGTACATACACTTTGCTGTAATACATGGAATGCTTGGTACATACACTTTGCTGTAATACATGTTCTGCTTGGCACATACACTTTATTGTAATACATGCTGTGCTATTGTCCACTGTGCTTGTCACATACACTTTGTTGTAATACATGTTCTGCTTGGCACATACACTTTGTTGTAATACATGTTCTGCTTGTCACATACACTTTGTGTAATACATGTTCTGCTTGGTACATACACTTTGTTGTAATACATGTTCTGCTTGTCACATACACTTTGTTGTAATACATGTTCTGCTTGGTACATACACTTTGCTGTAATACATGTTCTGCTTGGTACATACACTTTGTTGTAAAACATGTTCTGCTTGGTACATACACTTTGTTGTAATACATGTTCTGCTTGGTACATACACTTTGCTGTAATACATGTTCTGCTTGGTACATACACTTTGTTGTAATACATGTTCTGCTTGGCACATACACTTTGTTGTAATACATGTTCTGCTTGGTACATACACTTTGCTGTAATACATGTTCTGCTTGGCACATGCACTGCTGTAATACATGCTGTGCTATTGTCCACTGTGCTTGGTGCATACACTTTGTTGTAATACATGTTCTGCTTGGCACATACACTTTGTTGTAATACATGTTCTGCTTGGCACATACACTGCTGTAATACATGCTGTGCTATTGTCCACTGTGCTTGGCACATACACTTTGCTGTAATACATGTTCTGCTTGGCACATACACTGCTGTAATACATGCTGTGCTATTGTCCACTGTGCTTGGCACATACACTTTGCTGTAATACATGCTGTGATATTGTCCACTGTGCTTGGCACATACACTTTGCTGTAATACATGCTGTGATATTGTCCACTGTGCTTGGCACATACACTTTGCTGTAATACATGCTGTGCTATTGTCCACTGTGCTTGGCACATACACTTTGTTGTAATACATGTTCTGCTATTGTGCAATGTGCTGTAATGTTGTTGTACTACAGCAGTCGAGTGAGGCGGGCAGTCACTACACCTGGTGAATGCATTGGTTCTCTACAGCTCCAATATTAGGGATAATGCTGTGATACTGTAGTGTACTGTGCTGAGATACTGTAGTGTACTGTGCTGTGATACTGTAGTGTGCTGTGATACTGTAGTGTACTATAGTGTACTGTGCTGTGATACTGTAGTGTACTGCGATACTGTAGTGTACTATGATGTGATACTGTAGTGCGCTGTGATAGTGTACTATGCTGTGATATTGTAGCGTACTATGCTGTGATACTGTAGTGTACTATGCTGTGATACTGTAGTGTACTATGCTGTGATACTGTAGTGTACTATGCTGTGATAATGTAGTGTACTATGCTGTGATATTGTAGCGTACTGTGCTGTGATACTGTAGCGTACTATGCTGTGATACTGTAGTGTACTGTGCTGTGATACTGTAGTGTACTGTGCTGTGATACTGTAGTGTACTGTGCTGTGATACTGTAGTGTACTACTGTGCTGTGATACTGTAGTGTACTGTGCTGTGATATAGTGTACTGTGCTGTGATACTGTAGTGTACTGTGCTGTGATACTGTAGTGTACTGTGCTGTGATACTGTAGTGTACTATGCCAGGCATGGGAATTGTCTGGGGGAAAAAATTGAAATTGTTACTAAGTACTTCGTTTTTGTTACTAAATACTTCAATTGGGGGGCTTTTCAGAGTTTTTTGTCTCTGACAATTCCCATGCCTGTATGCTGTGATACTGTAGCGTACTATGCTGTGATACTGTGGTGTACTATGCTGTGATACTGTGGTGTACTATGCTGCGATACTGTGGTGTACTGTGCTGCGATACTGTGGTGTACTGTGCTGTGATACTGTGGTGTACTGTGCTGTGATACTGTGGTGTACTATGCTGTGATACTGTGGTGTACTATGCTGTGATACTGTGGTGTACTATGCTGTGATACTGTAGTGTACTATGCTGTGATACTGTAGTGTACTGTGCTGTGATACTGTAGTGTACTGTGCTGTGATACTGTAGTGTACTGTGCTGTGATACTGTAGTGTACTGTGCTGTGATATTGTAGCATACTATGCTGTGATATTGTAGCGTACTGTGCTGTGATATTGTAGTGTACTGTGCTGTGATATTGTAGTGTACTGTGCTGTGATACTGTAGTGTACTATGCTACTGTACTGTACTATGCTGTGATACTGTAGTGTACTATGCTGTGATACTGTACTGTACTATGCTGTGATACTGTACTGTAATGTTGTTGTACTACAGCAGTCGAGTGAGGCGGGCAGTCACTACAACATCCCCCTGGTGAACGCCTTGGTTCTCTACGTGGGCACCCAGGCCATTCAGCATGTCAGCTCCAAGGGACAGACGCCCTCCATGACTACCATTGGACCCTCACCGCACATGGACATCTTCCAGAACTTGGCCGTTAACCTCGACACTGAGGGTATGTGAATTGTCATCATAATAATAATAATAATAATAATAATAATATGCCAGACGCCCTCCATCACCACCATTGGACCCTCACCCCACATGGACATCTTCCAGAACTTGGCCGTGAACCTCGATACTGAGGGTATGTGAAATATCATGATAATTATTTGATAGCTATAACGATGATCATAATTTGATAATTTTTTTAATTGTCGGCTGAAACCGTCTGTTTGTAGATTAAACCTTCCTTTCCAGAACATGTCTTTCGGAATTTGGCTGCTAATTATTTGATGCTTTAGCGTGTTAAATCCCACATTGACAAATGGTTTTAATGTGGGCCATAGATGCGACATGGATTGCAGTGGTACGTCACAGCGGTTTTTCTCAGTAGTCAAACTGTCCATTTAGTCAAACTGTCCTTTCTCCCTGTGTCTTCAGGGCCCTGCCTGGTCCTAAGTACCATCTCCAGTCAGTTCTGTTGCCCCATAAGTCACACCCGCTACTGTGATGTAATGAGGATAATGTGGATATTTCCCTGCCTGGTCCTAAAACTCCTCCAGTCAGTTCTGTTGCCCCATAAGTCACACCCGCTACTGTGATGTAATGTTGATGATAATGTGGATATTTCCCTGCCTGGTCCTAAGTACCATCTCCAGTCAGTTCTGTTGCCCCATAAGTCACACCCGCTGCTGTGATGTAATGTTGATGATAATAGGTGTAGAGTGGCACAGTGGTAGCGCGTTC
This sequence comes from Phymorhynchus buccinoides, assembly GCA_017654935.2. Classification (NCBI taxonomy): domain Eukaryota; kingdom Metazoa; phylum Mollusca; class Gastropoda; order Neogastropoda; family Raphitomidae; genus Phymorhynchus; species Phymorhynchus buccinoides. The sequence goes on along the minus strand of CM065695.1, from coordinate 54,857,255 downwards.
GCTTCGTGTCAAGTAAACCCGAGTTCGAGCCTGGGTACAGGGGATTTTTCCTCTCATTCTGCACTAGGCCTTAACGGTCTGAACGTGGAGTCTTTCGGATGAGACAATAAACCGAGGTCCCGTGTGCCCATGCACTTAGCATACGCTAAACCCAGTGGCAACGAAAAAGTTGTAATTTTGGTTTAAAAAATCCCCCCCCCCCCCCCCCCCCCCCCCCCCCCCCCCCCCCCCCCCCCCCCCCCCCTCCCACCCCCCCCACCCCCCCCCCCCCCCCCCTCCCCCCCCCCCCCCCCCCCTACCCCCCCCCCCCCCCCCCCACCCCCCCCCCCCCCCCCCCCCCCCCCCCCCCCCCCCCCCCCCCCCCCCCCCCCCCCCCCCCCCCCCCCCCCCCCCCCCCCCCCCCCCCCCCCCCCCCCCCCCCCCCCTCCCCCCCCCCCCCCCCCCCCCCCCCCCCCCCCCCCCCCCCCCCCCCCCCCCCCCCCCCCCCACCCCCCCCCCCCCCCCCCCCCCTCCTCATCAGTGACAAAAATCGCATGCCAAAAAAAAAATAATTTAGTGGCGCGCCTCTGGCTGCGACGCGCTCTCCAGGTGGGAGCAACCCGAATTTCACAGAGACGCCTCTGTGACTATAAAGTACCTAATACTAATACTAATACCTGCATGGGCACACGGGACCTCGGTTTATTGTCTCATCCGAAAGACTCCACGTTCAGACCGTTAAGGCCTAGTGCAGGCCGAGTTGAGTTGTGGTCACGCGCCTAGCAGGTTGTGGTGTCAGGCTCTGCTGTTTATTTTGTGTTTGTTTGGGGCTTTTGTTTTCAGATTGCGTATTTGTGTAAAAGTATTTGTGTGTATGAACGCGCTATGCTTTGCTCAACATTTTGGTACCAGATCTTCCAAGTTTTCCTGTTCTACGAGCGAACACAATCATCAACTTTATTTAAAACAATTTAAAACTCAATGAAGATAAAACAGAACTCTTGGCTACTGCTGACTCTCTCCGACTAAAACGAGTAAAGAAAGAACCACTGTTCCTAGGCTCTAGTTCTGTCTCATTTAAGACCTCTGTCAAGTATCTCGGTGTTCGTCTTGATGAAACTCTGTCCATGGACTCTCAAATATCTTCTCTCTGTCGCACTTCCAACTTTCACTTGCGGCGGATTGCAGCAATCAGACCATATCTCTCAGAAGAAAGCACAGCACACCTTGTTCGCTCACTGATTCTCTCTAGATTAGACTACTGTAACAGCATTCTTGCTGGTCTTCCTTCTTCATCTGTCTCTAGAATACAAAAAGTGCAAAACAATGCTGCTAGGCTCGTACTGCGAAAGAAAAAACGCGACCACATTACGCCTCTTCTCAAACAGCTACACTGGCTTCCTATCGCAGCACGTATCGAGTACAAGATGGCCACCCTAGCTTTCAAATTTCACAACGATTCTCTCCCTGCTTATCTTTCAAGTACGCTCTTGCCATATGTACCCTCTCGGTCTCTTCGCTCTAGCAGTCAAAACTTCCTAAAGATCCCAAACTACAATCTAAAATCAGCTGGGCAGAGAGCCTTTCGCTTCCAGTGCGCAAAGGTGTGGAATAGTCTGCCCGACAGTCTTCGCAACAGCCCATCTATCCCCACTTTCAAGAAGAACCTGAAAACCTATCTCTTCAGAAAATCCTACTGCACTTCTTTTGTTGAGTGATTCTCCTTTCTCCTCATTCTCCCCTCATTCTTCCCTCTAATGAAGGCCGACGTGTTGGAGCGAAGTAGAGAGATGGTGCCTTGGCCTTGATGCGTACGCTATGTTTGAGATAGAGAACTCCAAGTGTGTGTGTGTGTGTGTATGTGTGTGTGTGTGTGTGTGTGTGTGTGTGTGTGTGTGTGTACGTGTGTGTGTGCATGCGCGTGTATGTCTCTGTGTGTGTATGCTTGCGTGTGTGCATGCGCATGCGTGTGTGTGTGAATCCCCCCCTCCCTTCTCCATTCTTACTTTATTATTGACTTATGTCATTTTGTTGACTGGAGCGGATTAGTGGGTGGGGTGGGGATTTGATTTTGATTTTTGTATGTGTGCATGGGCGTACGCGAGTGTGTGTCGTTTCTCTTCATTTACATTCATTTTCAATTATTATTTTTAACGACGTCAATATGTTGGCCTTAAGCTGGCGAGTGCGTGTGTTTTCATTTTTTCTTCCGTTTGCATCTGTTATTATCTCTTATTGTGCATGTGTATATTTATATGTATCTTATATGATCTGTATGTCCTGGTGTTCTATTGTGTATTTAAATAGTAGTATTACGTGCCTGTATTATCATGTTCATGTGTGTTTTGTATATGCGTTGTATCTGTAAGGCGCTTTGAGCTGTTGTCAGGATACTGCGCCATATAAATGTTATTAATTATTATTATTATTATACCTAATAATAATACTAAAATGATGGTAATGATTTCCCTGCATGGTCCTAAGTACCATCTCCAGTCAGTTCTGTTGCCCCATAAGTCACACCCGCTGCTGTGATGTAATGTTGATGATAATGTGGATATATTACTGTGATGTAATGTTGATGATAATGTGGATATATTACTGTGATGTAATGTTGATGATAATGTGGATATATTACCATGCCTGCAGTTCTGTTGCCCCATAAGTCACACCCGCTACTGTGATGTAATGTTGATTATAATGTGGATATTTCCCTGCCTGATCCTAAGTACCATCTCCAATCAATTATGTTACCCCATAAGTCACACCCGCTTCTCTACTGTAATGTTGATGATAATGTGGATATTTCCCTGTCTGATCCTAAGTACCATCTCCAGTCAGTTCTGTTACCCCATAAGTCACACCCGCTACTGTGATGTAATGTTGATTATAATGTGGATATTTCCCTGCCTGATCCTAAGTACCATCTCCAATCAATTATGTTACCCCATAAGTCACACCCGCTTCTCTACTGTAATGTTGATGATAATGTGGATATTTCCCTGTCTGATCCTAAGTACCATCTCCAGTCAGTTCTGTTACCCCATAAGTCACACCCGCTACTGTGATGTAATGTTGATGATAATGTGGATATTTCCCTGTCTGGTCCTAAGTACCATCTCCAGTCAGTTATGTTGCCCCATAAGTCACACCCGCTACTGTGATGTAATGTTGATGATAATGTGGATATTTCCTTGTCTGATCCTAAGTACCATCTTCAGTCAGTTCTGTTACCCCATAAGTCACACCCGCTACTCTGATGTAATGTTGATGATAATGATAATAAGTTCGTATTTCTCTGTGTGATTCCAGGTCATTATTTGTTCCTAACGGCCATTTCCAATCAGCTTCGTTACCCCAACAGTCACACCCACTACTTCAATGATTATTATTATGATAATGTATTAATCATTATTGTCTCTGTGTGATTCCAGGTCGTTACCTGTTTTTAACGGCCATTTCCAATCAGCTTCGTTACCCCAACAGTCACACCCACTACTTCAGCTGCTGTCTGCTGCACCTGTTTGCCCAGGCACACACTGAGGCCGTCAAAGAGCAGATCACCAGGTATGTACACCTGTTTCCCCAGACACACACTGAGGCCGTCATAGAGCAGATCACCAGGTATGTACACCTGTTTCCCCAGACACACACTGAGGCCGTCATAGAGCAGATCACCAGGTATGTACACCTGTTTCCCTAAACACACACTGAGGCCGTCATAGAGCAGATCACCAGGTATGTACACCTGTTTCCCTAAACACACACTGAGGCCGTCAAAGAGCAGATCACCAGGTATGTACACCTGTTTCCCTAAACACACACTGAGGCCGTCATAGAGCAGATCACCAGGTATGTACACCTGTTTCCCCAGACACACACTGAGGCCGTCATAGAGCAGATCACCAGGTATGTACACCTGTTTCCCCAGACACACACTGAGGCCGTCAAAGAGCAGATCACCAGGTATGTACACCTGTTTCCCCAGACACACACTGAGGCCGTCATAGAGCAGATCACCAGGTATGTACACCTGTTTCCCCAGACACACACTGAGGCCGTCAAAGAGCAGATCACCAGGTATGTACACCTGTTTCCCCAGACACACACTGAGGCCGTCATAGAGCAGATCACCAGGTATGTACACCTGTTTCCCCAGACACACACTGAGGCCGTCATAGAGCAGATCACCAGGTATGTACACCTGTTTCCCTAAACACACACTGAGGCCGTCATAGAGCAGATCACCAGGTATGTACACCTGTTTCCCCAGACACACACTGAGGCCGTCATAGAGCAGATCACCAGGTATGTACACCTGTTTCCCCAGGCACACACAGGCCGTCAAAGAGCAGATCACCAGGTATGTACACCTGTTTCCCCAAACACACACTGAGGCCGTCAAAGAGCAGATCACCAGGTATGTACACCTGTTTCCCTAAACACACACTGAGGCCGTCATAGAGCAGATCACCAGGTATGTACACCTGTTTCCCCAGACACACACTGAGGCCGTCATAGAGCAGATCACCAGGTATGTACACCTGTTTCCCTAGACACACACTGAGGCCGTCAAAGAGCAGATCACCAGGTATGTACACCTGTTTCCCCAGACACACACTGAGGCCGTCAAAGAGCAGATCACCAGGTATGTACACCTGTTTCCCCAGACACACACTGAGGCCGTCATAGAGCAGATCACCAGGTATGTACACCTGTTTCCCTAAACACACACTGAGGCCGTCATAGAGCAGATCACCAGGTATGTACACCTGTTTCCCTAAACACACACTGAGGCCGTCAAAGAGCAGATCACCAGGTATGTACACCTGTTTCCCTAAACACACACTGAGGCCGTCATAGAGCAGATCACCAGGTATGTACACCTGTTTCCCCAGACACACACTGAGGCCGTCAAAGAGCAGATCACCAGGTATGTACACCTGTTTCCCCGGACACACACTGAGGCCGTCATAGAGCAGATCACCAGGTATGTACACCTGTTTCCCTAAACACACACTGAGGCCATCATAGAGCAGATCACCAGGTATGTACACCTGTTTCCCCAGACACACACAGGCCGTCAAAGAGCAGATCACCAGGTATGTACACCTGTTTCCCCAGACACACACTGAGGCCGTCATAGAGCAGATCACCAGGTATGTACACCTGTTTCCCCAGACACACACTGAGGCCGTCAAAGAGCAGATCACCAGGTATGTACACCTGTTTCCCTAAACACACACTGAGGCCGTCATAGAGCAGATCACCAGGTATGTACACCTGTTTCCCCAGGCACACACAGGCCGTCAAAGAGCAGATCACCAGGTATGTACACCTGTTTCCCCAGACACACACTGAGGCCGTCATAGAGCAGATCACCAGGTATGTACACCTGTTTCCCTAAGCGCACACTGAGGCCGTCAAAGAGCAGATCACCAGGTATGTACACCTGTTTCCCCAGACACACACAGGCCGTCAAAGAGCAGATCACCAGGTATGTACACCTGTTTCCCTAAACACACACTGAGGCCGTCATAGAGCAGATCACCAGGTATGTACACCTGTTTCCCTAAACACACACTGAGGCCGTCATAGAGCAGATCACCAGGTATGTACATCTCTTTATTAGTATTCCATTAATCAAGTCTGCACACAACACACAGAGAAAATTAGAGCATGTTTAATCAAGTGGGTGTAAGCCTTTTTCACCGCCTCAAAAAGAATGCAGTGGCAGAGTACGGAATGTCATAAAAAATGCAGGGTGCTAAAGGTTAATGATGTGTGATATATTTGATTATTATGGTCATGCTTTATGATTATATGGAGTGTATTCGCGCTGCGCCACATTACTACTGATAAACCCCTCAAAACTACTGAAAACTGAACATTTCAGACAAGAAACTACTGATACATATTTTGGGGGGTAGGCAGCTCTGTCTGTGTGTGTCTGTCTTAAAATCAAAGCCAAATGTTTTTTTAAAGATGCATATTGAATAGGCAAAAAGTTGCGCTTTTGTTTACCAAGCCACCTGAAAACAAAAATAACAAATAGAAAAAAAATCAATCAAAGTAACCCTGAAACAATTTAAAATTGAAACAACAATCATTTGCACTAGGACATTGTTCATGTGTGTTCATCTTGTTCTTTAGAGGCCTGTGTCCTGTCTTTTACATCATGATGATATCAGTATTGTGGTGTATTGTTACAGACTTCTGTTGGAATGTCTGATATATCGATCAATATTGTGGTGTATTGTTACAGAGTTCTGTTGGAACGTCTGATATATTAATATTGTGGTGTATTGTTACAGAGTTCTGTTGGAATGTCTGTTATATCAATATTGTGGTGTATTGTTACAGAGTTCTGCTGGAATGTCATATATCAATATTGTGGTGTATTGTAACAGAGTTCTGCTGGAGCGTCTGATATATCAATATTGTGGTATATTGTTACAGAGTTCTGCTGGAGCGTCTGATCGTCAATCGTCCTCACCCCTGGGGCCTGCTCATCACCTTCATTGAGCTGATCAAGAACCCCATCTTCAAGTTCTGGAGCCACGAGTTTGTGCACTGTGCGCCTGAGATTGAAAAGTGAGTTGTTTGTCTTTAACCCTCTTATGGAACCACGAGTTTGTGCACTGTGCGCCTGAGATGGGTGTTCATTGGTTGTTTGAGAGGTGTGATGGGTGTTTGTTGGTTGTTTGAGAGGTGTGCTGGGTGTTCATTGGTTGTTTGAGAGGTGTGATGGGTGTTCATTGGTTGTTTGAGAGTTGTGATGGGTGTTCATTGGTTGTTTGAGAGTTGTGATGGGTGTTCATTGGTTGTTTGAGAGGTGTGTTCATTGGTTGTTTGAGTTGTGTGATGGGTGTTCATTGGTTGTTTGAGAGGTGTGCTGGGTGTTCATTGGTTGTTTGAGAGGTGTGATGGGTGTTCATTGGTTGTTTGAGAGGTGTGATGGGTGTTCATTGGTTGTTTGAGAGGTGTGTTCATTGGTTGTTTGAGAGGTGTGATGGGTGTTCATTGGTTGTTTGAGAGGTGTGATGGGTGTTCATTGGTTGTTTGAGAGGTGTGATGGGTGTTCATTGGTTGTTTGAGAGGTGTGTTCATTGGTTGTTTGAGAGGTGTGATGGGTGTTCATTGGTTGTTTGGTGTGTTCATTGGTTGTTTGAGAGTTGTGATGGGTGTTCATTGGTTGTTTGAGAGTTGTGATGGGTGTTCATTGGTTGTTTGAGAGGTGTGATGGGTGTTCATTGGTTGTTTGAGAGGTGTGATGGGTGTTCATTGGTTGTTTGAGAGGTGTGATGGGTGTTCATTGGTTGTTTGAGAGGTGTGATGGGTGTTCATTGGTTGTTTGAGAGGTGTGTTCATTGGTTGTTTGAGAGTTGTGATGGGTGTTCATTGGTTGTTTGAGAGGTGTGTTCATTGGTTGTTTGAGAGGTGTGATGGGTGTTCATTGGTTGTTTGAGAGGTGTGTTCATTGGTTGTTTGAGAGGTGTGATGGGTGTTCATTGGTTGTTTGAGAGGTGTGTTCATTGGTTGTTTGAGAGGTGTGATGGGTGTTCATTGGTTGTTTGGGTGTTCATTGGTTGTTTGAGAGGTGTGATGGGTGTTCATTGGTTGTTTGAGAGGTGTGATGGGTGTTCATTGGTTGTTTGAGAGGTGTGATGGGTGTTCATTGGTTGTTTGAGAGGTGTGATGGGTGTTCGTTGGTTGTTTGAGAGGTGTGTTCATTGGTTGTTTGAGAGGTGTGATGGGTGTTCATTGGTTGTTTGAGAGGTGTGTTCATTGGTTGTTTGAGAGTTGTGATGGGTGTTCGTTGGTTGTTTGAGAGGTGTGTTCATTGGTTGTTTGAGAGGTGTGATGGGTGTTCATTGGTTGTTTGAGAGGTGTGATGGGTGTTCATTGGTTGTTTGAGAGGTGTGATGGGTGTTCATTGGTTGTTTGAGAGGTGTGATGGGTGTTCATTGGTTGTTTGAGAGGTGTGATGGGTGTTCATTGGTTGTTTGAGAGGTGTGATGGGTGTTCGTTGGTTGTTTGAGAGGTGTGATGGGTGTTCATTGGTTGTTTGAGAGGTGTGATGGGTGTTCATTGGTTGTTTGAGAGGTGTGCTGGGTGTTCGTTGGTTGTTTGAGAGTTGTGATGGGTGTTCATTGGTTGTTTGAGAGGTGTGTTCATTGGTTGTTTGAGAGTTGTGATGGGTGTTCATTGGTTGTTTGAGAGTTGTGATGGGTGTTCATTGGTTGTTTGAGAGGTGTGATGGGTGTTCATTGGTTGTTTGAGAGGTGTGCTGGGTGTTCGTTGGTTGTTTGAGAGGTGTGATGGGTGTTTGTTGGATGTTTCAACAGTGTGTAGTGCAATATGTTCCCAGGTTGTTTGAGAGTGTGGCGCGTTCCTGCACCCTGAAGACTCCGGCCACCGTCAGGGAGCCAGAGACTGCCGAGGTCCACTAGAGTCCACCGCAGTCCACCACCAAGTCCACCGCAGTCCACCACCAAGTCCACTGCAGTCTATCAAAGTCCATGGAAGCTTTGTGTTTCCCATGGTGATGCGCAGTGTGCGCCTTGCCTGCCCTGTGTTGTGTGGGTTAGGGTTAGGGCCCTGTGTGTTGTGTGTCTTCTGTGTGGGTTAGGGCCCTGTGTGTTGTGTGTCTTCTGTGTGTGCGAATCATTGTGAGTGGGAAGATGACGCGTTGTGTGTATGTGTTCACTATGTAGGAGAAATGACTGTGTAGAGAATCGTGTGTGTGTCTTCTGTGTGTGAATCATTGTGAGTGGGGAGATGACGCATTGTGTGTATTATGTAGAAGAAATGACTGTAGTGAATCGTGTGTGTGTCTTCTGTGTGTGAATCATTGTGAGTGGGAAGATGACGCGTTGTGTGTATTATGTAGGAGAAATGACTGTGTAGTGAACTGTGTGTGTGTGTGTGAATCATTGTGAGTGGGAAGATGACGCGTTGTGTGTATGTGTTCACTATGTAGGAGAAATGACTGTGTAGTGAACTGTGTGTGTGTGTGAATCATTGTGAGTGGGAAGATGACGAGTTGTGTGTATGTGTTCATTATGTAGGACAAATGACTGTGTAGTGAATGGTGTATGTGTCCACAGACGTCTTGTTCAGCTAAGGACGGCTATTTCTCTCAGTTTGAATGGTGTGTGTGTCCACAGACGTCTTGTTCAGCTAAGGACGGCTATCTCTCTCAGTTTGAATGGTGTGTGTATCCAGTGTCCACAGACGTCTTGTTCAGCTAAGGACGGCTGTTTCTCTCAGTTTGAATGGTGTGTGTATCCAGTGTCCACAGACGTCTTGTTCAGCTAAGGACAGCTATTTCTCTCAGTTTGAATGGTGTGTGTATCCAGTGTCCACAGACGTCTTGTTCAGCTAAGGACAGCTATTTCTCTCAGTTTGAATGGTGTGTGTATCCAGTGTCCACAGACGTCTTGTTCAGCCAAGGACAGCTATCTCTCAGTTTGAATGGTGTGTGTATCCAGTGTCCACAGACGTCTTGTTCAGCTAAGGACGACTATCTCTTTCAGTTTGAATGGTGTGTGTATCCAGTGTCCACAGATTTCTTGTTCAGCTGAGGACGGCTATTTCTCTCAGTTTGTCAAATTGATGTTGGAAACTGGGAGTGTTAGTGTAGTATGATATTATAGTAACGCACTAAAAATGACACTTAAAATCACACACAGAATGTTTTGAAATGCAGTTTTGGATTACAGACATTGAACAATTCCTGTTAGTTCCTGTGGAAGTATTTGTCCCAGGAATCCAGTAACAGACTTGTCTGAGCCACTCACTTTCTTCTAGTTTAGTTACAACTGACAACTTTGACCAGGACTTAATTTCCTTCAGTGTAGGTTTTCTAAGCTGGATTATAGTGTTTTTCATTAGTGGGATGAAGGGGTTAAAGGGAAATGGTTTTTATCTGGCAACAAGGAACAGTCACAGGCAACATTGGCAGCATCCCAAATAGCACGGCAACACTGGCAACAGGACTAAGGCAACTCTGAGATTGTATGCCCTGCGGCTTGCTTGGTAGTGGAAGTAACTGTTTTGTTTCTTTTCTTTGTTATCCATTATTGCTGTATGTTTATTCTTTGCATGTTTGGTTTGCTTCTTTTCTCCCTGATTGTTACACCTGGCTGGTAACACCCCCCCCCCCCCCCCCCCCCCCCCCCCCCCCCCTCCTCCTTCCCCAACTTCCCCCTACTCTTCTGATTAGGCCAATTGGGTTAGGGTTAGGGTTTGCTTCTTTTCTTGTAACACCCCCCCCCCCCCCCCCTCCTTCTTTACTCTTCCCAATTGGGTTAGGGTTAGGGTTTGCTTCTTTTCTCCCTGATTGTTACACCTGGCTGGTAACACCACCCCCCCCCCCACCCCCCCCCCCCCCCCCCCTCCTCCTTCCCCCCCCCTACTCTTCTGATTAGGCCAATTGGGTTAGGGTTAGGGTTTGCTTCTTTTCTCCCTGATTGTTACACCTGGCTGGTAACACACCACCACCCCCCCCCCCCCCCCCCTAGGCTTCCCCCTACTCTTCTGATTAGGCCAATTGGAATTGGGTTAAGGTTAGGGTTTGCTTCTTTTCTCCCTGATTGTTACACCTGGCTGGTAACACACACACACCCCATCCTCCTTCCCCAACTTCCCCCCTACTCTTCTGATTAGGCCAACTGGGATTGGGTTAGGGTTAGGGTTTGCTTCTTTTGTCCCTGATTGTTACACCTGGCTGGTAACACCCCCCCCCCCCCCCCCCTCTCCTTCCCCAACTTCCCCCCTACTCTTCTGATTAGGCCAATTGGAATTGGACACTTTACAACCCACCGCCCTCCCCATCAAAAACACCCCCACCTGCCCTCCTTCTTTTCTCTGTTGTTTTGTCTTGGGTTGATCACTGCTCCTGTACAGTCAGCCTTGTCTTAGCATTTCATGGAGGGTTGGATTCCTTGCTGCATTTCCTGGATGGTTTGCTCTACGTCCATGGATGGTTTGCTCTACGTCCATGGATGGTTGGATTCCTTGCTGCATTTCCTGGATGGTTTGCTCTACGTCCATGGATGGTTTGCTCTACGTCCATGGATGGTTGGATTCCTTGCTGCATTTCCTGGATGGTTTGCTCTACGTCCATGGATGGTTTGCTCTACGTCCATGGATGGTTGGATTCCTTGCTGCATTTCCTGGATGGTTTGCTCTACGTCCATGGATGGTTTGCTCTACGTCCCTGGATGGTTGGATTCCTTGCTGCATTTCCTGGATGGTTTGCTCATCCATGGATGGTTTGCTCTACATCCATGGATGGTTGGATTCCTTGCTGTATTTCCTGGATGGTTTGCTCTACGTCCATGGATGGTTTGCTCTACGTCCATGGATGGTTGGATTCCTTGCTGCATTTCCTGGATGGTTTGCTCTACGTCCCTGGATGGTTTGCTCTACGTCCATGGATGGTTTGCTCTACGTCCATGGATGGTTTGCTCTACGTCCCTGGATGGTTGGATTCCTTGCTGCATTTCCTGGATGGTTTGCTCTACGTCCATGGATGGTTTGCTCTACGTCCCTGGATGGTTGGATTCCTTGCTGCATTTCCTGGATAGTTTGCTCTACGTCCCTGGATTGGGAACACTGGTCAAAGGAAGTTATTGGGTTTGGAACTGGTTTTGTCCACATTTTTTCTTTTTTTTTCTTTTTCCTTTTTCTCAGACATTTCTTCAGAGATGGCTTTTATTTTGTATTTTTTGTCAACTAATAAATGAAAGGTTGTTTTTTATGGCGTTTTAGAGCTGGAGTTTAGAATGCGTGAAACGCTGGATGAGTTGCCTTGTGTTGCCGTGGTGGTCTGTCACAGACCATTTTCCTTGTTTCTGTTGTTGAGAGTCACTGCACAGACCATGTTTCTGTTGTTGAGAGTCACTGCACAGACCACGTTTCTGTTGTTGAGAGTCGCTGCACAGACCATGTTTCTGTTGTTGAGAGTCACTGCACAGACCATGTTTCTGTTGTTGAGAGTCACTGCAGAGACCATGTTTCTGTTGTTGAGAGTCACTGCACAGACCATGTTTCTGTTGTTGAGAGTCGCTGCACAGACCATGTTTCTGTTGTTGAGAGTCACTGCACAGACCATGTTTCTGTTGTTGAGAGTCGCTGCACAGACCATGTTTCTGTTGTTGAGAGTCACTGCACAGACCATGTTTCTGTTGTTGAGAGTCACTGCACAGACCATGTTTCTGTTGTTGAGAGTCGCTGCACAGACCATGTTTCTGTTGTTGAGAGTCACTGCACAGACCATGTTTCTGTTGTTGAGAGTCGCTGCACAGACCATGTTTCTGTTGTTGAGAGTCACTGCACAGACCATGTTTCTGTTGTTGAGAGTCGCTGCACAGACCATGTTTCTGTTGTTGAGAGTCACTGCACAGACCATGTTTCTGTTGTTGAGAGTCGCTGCACAGACCATGTTTCTGTTGTTGAGAGTCACTGCACAGACCATGTTTCTGTTGTTGAGAGTCGCTGCACAGGGACGGATAGATGTTCTGCTCTCAACACTGCACAAAGACCGAATGGAGCAACGTGAATGATTTTATAGGATGTGTATCATTTAGTTTTGTTTTTTTCTTTTTAGATTTGAGTCCCATTTGTAAATGTCAAGTTCAGTGCAGGACTAATTTAATGTGTTTACTTTTATTGAAGTGTGGTTTTATGGACATTTGTTCATTTTTTAATCAGCTAGTACAACTTTTTTCTTCACCAAAACGTCATGTAAAAACAACAGCTAAAATGTCAGTTTTCTTCTTTTATTCCAAAGGATTAAGCTTCGTAAAACATGCTGACAACATACAATACAGATGGAAAACAAATATGCTTGAAATAGTGATATAAAAATGGACCAACACAGTTGCTGTAATTTTAAATGGAGAAGGTCGTGTTCATGTCTTTGTTATCACCAAGTGCTGTGTGTTTTGTTGCTGTAATGTTAAATGGAGAAGGTCGTGTTCATGTCTTTGTCATCACCAAGTGCTGTGTGTTTTGTTGCTGTAATGTTAAATGGAGAAGGTCGTGTTCATGTCTTTGTCATCACCAAGTGCTGTGTGTTTTGTTGCTGTAATGTTAAATGGAGAAGGTCGTGTTCATGTCTTTGTCATCACCAAGTGCTGTGTGTTTTGTTGCTGTAATGTTAAATGGAGAAGGTCGTGTTCATGTCTTTGTCATCACCAAGTGCTGTGTGTTTTGTTGCTGTAATGTTAAATGGAGAAGGTCGTGTTCATGTCTTTGTCATCACCAAGTGCTGTGTGTTTTGTTGCTGTAATGTTAAATGGAGAAGGTCGTGTTCATGTTAAATGGAGAAGGTCGTGTTCATGTCTTTGTCATCACCAAGTGCTGTGTGTTTTGTTGCTGTAATGTTAAATGGAGAAGGTCGTGTTCATGTCTTTGTCATCACCAAGTGCTGTGTGTTTTGTTGCTGTAATGTTAAATGGAGAAGGGCGTGTTCATGTCTTTGTCATCACCAAGTGCTGTGTGTTTTGTTGCTGTAATGTTAAATGGAGAAGGTCGTGTTCATGTTAAATGGAGAAGGTCGTGTTCATGTTAAATGGAGAAGGGCGTGTTCATGTCTTTGTCATCACCAAGTGCTGTGTGTTTTGTTGCTGTAATGTTAAATGGAGAAGGTCGTGTTCATGTTTAAATGGAGATGGTTGTGTCTTTGTCATCACCATACATACATCTTTGTGTGTTTTTGTGTGGAATTGTAATGATGTTGGTGAAACTTCCTTCATTAATTGCTTTCTTTTTTAATTTCTTTGTAAATATAAAAAATGTTAGAATATATATCATGCCAGCAAGTAAGTGGGCTTTGAACATTTTGGAAAAATTGTTTGTTGAGTAACGAAAAACATCTGAACAAATGACTTTAATGTGAACAGGGACTGTGGGCTGTTTTGGGGGGTTGGGTTTTTTTGGGGGGTGGGATCAGGGTTAGTGTGTGTGATCAGTGGATAAGTTATAGGATGCAGATGTCTCTGACATTTCCTTTTGCTCTGTGTGTGTGCGTGCAAGTAAAGATTGGTGTGTGCAAATGTGTATGCGTGCAAGTATAGATTGGTGTGTGCAAATGTGTATGCGTGCAAGCATAGATTGGTGTGTGCAAATGTGTATGCGTGCAAGTATAGATTGGTGTGTGCAAATGTGCATTTGTTGTTATTTGTGAGTTACTTAATGTGTCCTACACTATAAACATTTTGTTTAGTGTGTGTTTTAGTGTATGTATGGTAAGGCAGGGGTTGTGGCACTGACACGCAAACTTCATGGACCTCAATATCTGGACTTGTCTAATTTCTGTTGATATTCTGCATAACCTGTCCTTCACTCAAACTCCGTGTTTTTGTGTTGTTCCAGACGTTGACGTGTTGTGTGTACATAGAATGTTAAAGGCAGGTCACTGTACAGGGGAGATAGTGTCCACACAAAGGGTGTATGTGTGTTGTTTTGTTCCTAAATATCAGCCACCCAGAGTAACACCCTGTCGTCATGACAACTGTGAAGGCAGGGCTTTTCGGGTCTCCATATCTGAAGAGTTCTCAAGTTTCTTTCTGTCCCTTTGGGTCTTTATCACTGAAGAGCTCTGACATTTCTTTCTATCCCTTTGGGTCTTTATCACTGAAGAGCTCTGACATTCCTTTCTGTCCCTTTGGGTCTTTATCACTGAAGAGCTCTCCCCTTTCTTCCCATCCAGCCAGGTGTACAGTGTACATAGCGTTCTCAACTAGGGAGAGGGCGGGGGTCGACAAAGAAGGACAACTGTGTTCCCCGTGCCATAGGGGGCCAATGTGGATGGGGAACAAAGGGTTTGTTTCTGAAGCGATTCCCGCCCAGTCTACGTGTTGACTCGCAGCCAATTGTTTTGTGAAGTCTGTGTGTGGTGTAGCCAACACGGACCCAAGGCTGTGGCACAATGCGTCGGTATCGTCTGCTTTTTTTTCTTTTTCTTTGTGGTTAGTTTATTTCGCTTTATTGGGTGTGTGTGTATTGATGTGACAAAGAATTATTTTTAATGCATTAAAAAAAAAAAGTTTGGAGTGGTGTGATATGTGTTCATGCGTGTGTGATATGTGTGTGCTATGGATACTGGTGGTAGTGAAAGAGTGACAGTTGGCTGGAGGCACAGTGTGTTTGATGAAGAAATGGTGAGTGACACAGTTGGCTGGAGGCACAGTGTGTTTGATGAAGAACTGGTGAGTGAAAGTTGGCTGGAGGCACAGTGTGTTTGATGAAGAAATGGTGAGGTTGAAGATGCTGCACTAAACCCTGCTGCTTGAAGTCTGACAGAAACCAAAGGCCAACACTAGCCTTAACTTCACTCTCTTCTGTCTTCTTATATGATAGCCACAGAATCAGGGCAATCACAATCACAATTACAATATTTATTCGTCCAATAAAATGGAAATGTGTGTGTGGTGGCACGTAAAAATTTAAACAGTATATAATTTTTTTTAAATCACATTAAAATATCAGATTCACGCAGAACTCGAGCACATGCAGACAGCAAGCACCCCCGCTACACTCTCCCCACTCCCCCCTCATGCACATAGAGACAGACAAACAGGCAAAGACTGAGGGAGAGAGAGAGAAAGAACAAGAGAGAGATTGAGAGAGAGAACACAAACACACATAATCATTAAGTAAAGATGTAAGCATGCACACAAGACATGAAGATCCACCTAACTCACACACGTATACACGCACTTAATGCATCAATATTAGCACATTTCCTAAATAACGTTTCCACGCTAATGCTTAAACAATTTAAAAGAAACAAGGTCAAAAGTGATAAAACATGAAATAAGTTCCTCAACACCTCCATTTACACACACACACACACACTCGCACACATACACATACACACACATTCGTGTGCGCACACGGTTATCTTCCCACATACAAGCAGTAAATGATCTCACTTATGCAACCCCTCTTCCGCCCCCACCCACATGCCCATGTGCAAACAATGGCTGAAACACTCATACACACAAGCATGCACGCTCACACACACACACCGCATGTAAGTACATACTCATTCGCACATGCACATACTCACCGGCACCCTTGCCCACAAGCGCACTTGCACACACACACACACCAACCAACAAGCGAACACACACACACGTGCGCGCGCGCACACGCACGCGCATGCACACACACACACGCCGGTCGTCACTTGCTGAGGACTACTGCAGAATGTCAGTCATCTACTACTGGTCTCAGGACTCTGATGGCTGATGGAAGGAGCGAGTCCCTGAACCTCGATGTCCTGTACCTCATGGACAGAAGCCGTCCGGAGTCGCGTTGTGAGGCGCAGCTGAAGACTGCGATGTTGGAATTTAAATTTTGAACATTCAATTAAAACTGAACCGTTCGACCCTTTTGAAATTTGACTATGTCCAGCAGTAGCCCTAAAACTCCTCTTCAAAATACCCAAAAATTATTATTTTTAAAAAATCTTTCTTTTTTTTATGAGTTTTGCACCTAATTTACTTGAAAATTTGCATGAAGGATCATAATGACATGAAGTTTATTTGATCAAGAGCATGAATCTCAATCCATTAAAAAAAAAAATTCATACAAGCAAAGAATTAGGGTTACACACTATGTATTATGTGTTAAATTTTCACACAGCATAAACGTTTTTTCCTATTTTCCCAATGACCTTGAACCTCAGGTCCAGGTAGCCTCTTGACCTCTTCCGTAATCCTACCAAGTGTCGAGACAAAAGGGTCAACAATGAAAGTGCTAGGTCAATATAAACATTTCAGCATGATAGACTAGGGTTTAATTTTATGTACCGAACTGCTCCAACGTTTACAATTTGTAAAAACAATTTAAAAAAATCAACCGTTCGAACGTTTTCAAATCTTATGGTTAGGGGCATGTTCTAAGCTCTGAACTAACTTTAAAGAGGCAGTTGAGGGACAAAAAGAGTTAGTCACGTCCTTTTACGTTCATGTATTGTCTTTTGTTTATTTACAACTAACAAATGTCCCATATGTGCCTTCCCAGGTCGAGAGGACGTAAAATTCCAGATAACTGAAAAAGAGTTAGTTGAGGGAGGACGGTTGGCCCGACTTGTACCCAATTGCTCCTAGTGTTAGACCGCAATGCCATATAAGTGAACCCTCACCCCACCGGGGGGGGGGGGGGCACTATGATTTTCTGAAGCGTTTTTATGATTAAAATCGAAAGCCAGATGTTTGCCTTTTTTTAAAAGAGCTATGAGGGCTACACATGTCTAAAAAGGTTTTTATGACCTATTTTTTCCTTTGGCGTCTGTATTTTCATTTTGAGGGTAGGGTTAGTTAGATAACCATAAAAACTTCGGTTTTCTTCTTATTTTCGTTTTTTCTCTTCCGTTATGTAAATAACGAATCAAACAACCAGCAGACACCAAACAAAGGTACTTTGTACCATATTTAGAAAGGCTTCATAATAGAAAGAGGGGTGGTTAAATCGAGATTTCCTTCTTTGGCGTATGTATTTGAGTTTAAGATGACAGAGGTATTTTTAATTTCAAAAACTCCATAAAACTGCGAAGTTTATTGTTTTGTTTTTTGTTTTTTTCGCCTTTGCTGTTATTATAGATGTTATTCATCCTGTTCTTGTTCATCTGTGAATATAAGGGAGGCAGTACTTTAGAATCGGGGTGTGGGTTTGTACCAGAGCCGATAGGGCAGCTATCCATTTAGGAAATAACAAATTATTCTTAAACAAACTATTAAACAATAATGGACTGAGGAACTTAAAAACTACACCCAGATTCGTTTCTGGGATAGTGAAATGGTTAAAGGAGGTCTCTTCTTACCGATTCCATACTATTTATCATAATTGATTTTCCGACTTCGTACAAATTATCATCTTTGTAAATAGAACTCTATTCTGTGTACCTGCCCTTTCACCGCTAAGGGTTAGGGGGTTAGGGTTAGGGGTTAGGGTTAGGGTTAGGGTGTTAGGGGGTTAGGGTTTAGGGGTTAGGGTTAGGGGGTTAGGGTTAGGGTTAGGGTTAGGGTTAGGGTTAGGGTTAGGGTTAGGGTTAGGGTTAGGGTTAGGGTTAGGGTTAGGGTTAGGGTTAGGGTTAGGGTTAGGGTTAGGGTTAGGGGTTAGGGTTAGGGTTAGGGTTAGGGGTTAGGGTTAGGGTTAGGGTTAAAGTACAGAAAAAGTGAGGGTTAGGGTTAGGGTTAGGGTTAGGGTTAGGGTTAGGGTTAGGGTTAGGGTTAGGGTTAGGGTTAGGGTTAGGGTTAGGGTTAGGGTTAGGGTTAGGGTTAGGGTTAGGGTTAGGGTTAGGGTTAGGGTTAGGGTTAGGGTTAGGGTTAGGGTTAGGGTTAGGGTTAGGGTTAGGGTTAGGGTTAGGGTTAGGGTTAGGGTTAGGGTTAGGGTTAGGGTTAGGGTTAGGGTTAGGGTTAGGGTTAGGGTTAGGGTTAGGGTTAGGGTTAGGGTTAGGGTTAGGTTAGGTTAGGGTTAGGGTTAGGGTTAGGGTTAGGGTTAGGGTTAGGGTTAGGGTTAGGGTTAGGGTTAGGGTTAGGGTTAGGGTTAGGGTTAGGGTTAGGGTTAGGGTTAGGGTTAGGGTTAGGGTTAGGGTTAGGGTTAGGGTTAGGGTTAGGGTTAGGGTTAGGGTTAGGGTTAGGGTTAGGGTTAGGGTTAGGGTTAGGGTTAGGGTTAGGGTTAGGGTTAGGGTTAGGGTTAGGGTTAGGGTTAGGGTTAGGGTTAGGGTTAGGGTTAGGGTTAGGGTTAGGGTTAGGGTTAGGGTTAGGGTTAGGGTTAGGGTTAGGGTTAGGGTTAGGGTTAGGGTTAGGGTTAGGGTTAGGGTTAGGGTTAGGGTTAGGGTTAGGGTTAGGGTTAGGGTTAGGGTTAGGGTTAGGGTTAGGGTTAGGGTTAGGGTTAGGGTTAGGGTTAGGGTTAGGGTTAGGGTTAGGGTTAGGGTTAGGGTTAGGGTTAGGGTTAGGGTTAGGGTTAGGGTTAGGGTTAGGGTTAGGGTTAGGGTTAGGGTTAGGGTTAGGGTTAGGGTTAGGGTTAGGGTTAGGGTTAGGGTTAGGGTTAGGGGGTTAGGGTTAGGGTTAGGGTTAGGGTTAGGGTTAGGGTTAGGGTTAGGGTTAGGGTTAGGGTTAGGGTTAGGGTTAGGGTTAGGGTTAGGGTTAGGGTTAGGGTTAGGGTTAGGGTTAGGGTTAGGGTTAGGGTTAGGGTTAGGGTTAGGGTTTAGGGTTAGGGTTAGGGTTAGGGTTAGGGTTAGGGTTAGGGTTAGGGTTAGGGTTAGGGTTAGGGTTAGGGTTAGGGTTAGGGTTAGGGTTAGGGTTAGGGTTAGGGTTAGGGTTAGGGTTAGGGTTAGGGTTAGGGTTAGGGTTAGGGTTAGGGTTAGGGTTAGGGTTAGGGTTAGGGTTAGGGTTAGGGTTAGGGTTAGGGTTAGGGTTAGGGTTAGGGTTAGGGTTAGGGGTTAGGGTTAGGGTTAGGGTTAGGGTTAGGGTTAGGGGTTAGGGTTAGGGTTAGGGTTAGGGTTAGGGTTAGGGTTAGGTTAGGGTTAGGGTTAGGGTTAGGGTTAGGGTTAGGGTTAGGGTTAGGGTTAGGGTTAGGGTTAGGGTTAGGGTTAGGGTTAGGGTTAGGGTTAGGGTTAGGGTTAGGGTTAGGGTTAGGGTTAGGGTTAGGGTTAGGGTTAGGGTTAGGGTTAGGGTTAGGGGGTTAGGGTTAGGGTTAGGGTTAGGGTTAGGGTTAGGGTTAGGGTTAGGGTTAGGGTTAGGGTTAGGGGTTAGGGTTAGGGTTAGGGTTAGGGTTAGGGTTAGGGTTAGGGTTAGGGTTAGGGTTAGGGTTAGGGTTAGGGTTAGGGTTAGGGTTAGGGTTAGGGTTAGGGTTAGGGTTAGGGTTAGGGTTAGGGTTAGGGTTAGGGTTAGGGTTAGGGTTAGGGTTAGGGTTAGGGTTAGGGGGTTAGGGTTAGGGTTAGGGTTAGGGTTAGGGTTAGGGTTAGGGTTAGGGTTAGGGTTAGGGTTAGGGTTAGGGTTAGGGTTAGGGTTAGGGTTAGGGTTAGGGTTAGGGTTAGGGTTAGGGTTAGGGTTAGGGTTAGGGTTAGGGTTAGGGTTAGGGTTAGGGTTAGGGTTAGGGTTAGGGTTAGGGTTAGGGTTAGGGTTAGGGTTAGGGTTAGGGTTAGGGTTAGGGTTAGGGTTAGGGTTAGGGTTAGGGTTAGGGTTAGGGTTAGGGTTAGGGTTAGGGTTAGGGTTAGGGTTAGGGTTAGGGTTAGGGTTAGGGTTAGGGTTAGGGTTAGGGTTAGGGTTAGGGTTAGGGTTAGGGTTAGGGTTAGGGTTAGGGTTAGGGTTAGGGTTAGGGTTAGGGTTAGGGTTAGGGTTAGGGTTAGGGTTAGGGTTAGGGTTAGGGTTAGGGTTAGGGTTAGGGTTAGGGTTAGGGTTAGGGTTAGGGTTAGGGTTAGGGTTAGGGTTAGGGTTAGGGTTAGGGTTAGGGTTAGGGTTAGGGTTAGGGTTAGGGTTAGGGTTAGGGTTAGGGTTAGGGTTAGGGTTAGGGTTAGGGTTAGGGTTAGGGTTAGGGTTAGGGTTAGGGTTAGGGTTAGGGTTAGGGTTAGGGTTAGGGTTAGGGTTAGGGTTAGGGTTAGGGTTAGGGTTAGGGTTAGGGTTAGGGTTAGGGTTAGGGTTAGGGTTAGGGTTAGGGTTAGGGTTAGGGTTAGGGTTAGGGTTAGGGTTAGGGTTAGGGTTAGGGTTAGGGTTAGGGTTAGGGTTAGGGTTAGGGTTAGGGTTAGGGTTAGGGTTAGGGTTAGGGTTAGGGTTAGGGTTAGGGTTAGGGTTAGGGTTAGGGTTAGGGTTAGGGTTAGGGTTAGGGTTAGGGTTAGGGTTAGGGTTAGGGTTAGGGTTAGGGTTAGGGTTAGGGTTAGGGTTAGGGTTAGGGTTAGGGTTAGGGTTAGGGTTAGGGTTAGGGTTAGGGTTAGGGTTAGGGTTAGGGTTAGGGTTAGGGTTAGGGTTAGGGTTAGGGTTAGGGTTAGGGTTAGGGTTAGGGTTAGGGTTAGGGTTAGGGTTAGGGGTAGGGGGTTAGGGTTAGGGTTAGGGTTAGGGTTAGGGTTAGGGTTAGGGTTAGGGTTAGGGTTAGGGTTAGGGTTAGGGTTAGGGTTAGGGTTAGGGTTAGGGTTAGGGTTAGGGTTAGGGTTAGGGTTAGGGTTAGGGTTAGGGTTAGGGTTAGGGTTAGGGTTAGGGTTAGGGTTAGGGTTAGGGTTAGGGTTAGGGTTAGGGTTAGGGTTAGGGTTAGGGTTAGGGTTAGGGTTAGGGTTAGGGTTAGGGTTAGGGTTAGGGTTAGGGTTAGGGTTAGGGTTAGGGTTAGGGTTAGGGTTAGGGTTAGGGTTAGGGTTAGGGTTAGGGTTAGGGTTAGGGTTAGGGTTAGGGTTAGGGTTAGGGTTAGGGTTAGGGTTAGGGTTAGGGTTAGGGTTAGGGTTAGGGTTAGGGTTAGGGTTAGGGTTAGGGTTAGGGTTAGGGTTAGGGTTAGGGTTAGGGTTAGGGTTAGGGTTAGGGTTAGGGTTAGGGTTAGGGTTAGGGTTAGGGTTAGGGTTAGGGTTAGGGTTAGGGTTAGGGTTAGGGTTAGGGTTAGGGTTAGGGTTAGGGTTAGGGTTAGGGTTAGGGTTAGGGTTAGGGTTAGGGTTAGGGTTAGGGTTAGGGTTAGGGTTAGGGTTAGGGTTAGGGTTAGGGTTAGGGTTAGGGTTAGGGTTAGGGTTAGGGTTAGGGTTAGGGTTAGGGTTAGGGTTAGGGTTAGGGTTAGGGTTAGGGTTAGGGTTAGGGTTAGGGTTAGGGTTAGGGTTAGGGTTAGGGTTAGGGTTAGGGTTAGGGTTAGGGTTAGGGTTAGGGTTAGGGTTAGGGTTAGGGTTAGGGTTAGGGTTAGGGTTAGGGTTAGGGTTAGGGTTAGGGTTAGGGTTAGGGTTAGGGTTAGGGTTAGGGTTAGGGTTAGGGTTAGGGTTAGGGTTAGGGTTAGGGTTAGGGTTAGGGTTAGGGTTAGGGTTAGGGTTAGGGTTAGGGTTAGGGTTAGGGTTAGGGTTAGGGTTAGGGTTAGGGTTAGGGTTAGGGTTAGGGTTAGGGTTAGGGTTAGGGTTAGGGTTAGGGTTAGGGTTAGGGTTAGGGTTAGGGTTAGGGTTAGGGTTAGGGTTAGGGTTAGGGTTAGGGTTAGGGTTAGGGTTAGGGTTAGGGTTAGGGTTAGGGTTAGGGTTAGGGTTAGGGTTAGGGTTAGGGTTAGGGTTAGGGTTAGGGTTAGGGTTAGGGTTAGGGTTAGGGTTAGGGTTAGGGTTAGGGTTAGGGTTAGGGTTAGGGTTAGGGTTAGGGTTAGGGTTAGGGTTAGGGTTAGGGTTAGGGTTAGGGTTAGGGTTAGGGTTAGGGTTAGGGTTAGGGTTAGGGTTAGGGTTAGGGTTAGGGTTAGGGTTAGGGTTAGGGTTAGGGTTAGGGTTAGGGTTAGGGTTAGGGTTAGGGTTAGGGTTAGGGTTAGGGTTAGGGTTAGGGTTAGGGTTAGGGTTAGGGTTAGGGTTAGGGTTAGGGTTAGGGTTAGGGTTAGGGTTAGGGTTAGGGTTAGGGTTAGGGTTAGGGTTAGGGTTAGGGTTAGGGTTAGGGTTAGGGTTAGGGTTAGGGTTAGGGTTAGGGTTAGGGTTAGGGTTAGGGTTAGGGTTAGGGTTAGGGTTAGGGTTAGGGTTAGGGTTAGGGTTAGGGTTAGGGTTAGGGTTAGGGTTAGGGTTAGGGTTAGGGTTAGGGTTAGGGTTAGGGTTAGGGTTAGGGTTAGGGTTAGGGTTAGGGTTAGGGTTAGGGTTAGGGTTAGGGTTAGGGTTAGGGTTAGGGTTAGGGTTAGGGTTAGGGTTAGGGTTAGGGTTAGGGTTAGGGTTAGGGTTAGGGTTAGGGTTAGGGTTAGGGTTAGGGTTAGGGTTAGGGTTAGGGTTAGGGTTAGGGTTAGGGTTAGGGTTAGGGTTAGGGTTAGGGTTAGGGTTAGGGTTAGGGTTAGGGTTAGGGTTAGGGTTAGGGTTAGGGTTAGGGTTAGGGTTAGGGTTAGGGTTAGGGTTAGGGTTAGGGTTAGGGTTAGGGTTTAGGGTTAGGGTTAGGGTTAGGGTTAGGGTTAGGGTTAGGGTTAGGGTTAGGGTTAGGGTTAGGGTTAGGGTTAGGGTTAGGGTTAGGGTTAGGGTTAGGGTTAGGGTTAGGGTTAGGGTTAGGGTTAGGGTTAGGGTTAGGGTTAGGGTTAGGGTTAGGGTTAGGGTTAGGGTTAGGGTTAGGGTTAGGGTTAGGGTTAGGGTTAGGGTTAGGGTTAGGGTTAGGGTTAGGGTTAGGGTTAGGGTTAGGGTTAGGGTTAGGGTTAGGGTTAGGGTTAGGGTTAGGGTTAGGGTTAGGGTTAGGGTTAGGGTTAGGGTTAGGGTTAGGGTTAGGGTTAGGGTTAGGGTTAGGGTTAGGGTTAGGGTTAGGGTTAGGGTTAGGGTTAGGGTTAGGGTTAGGGTTAGGGTTAGGGTTAGGGTTAGGGTTAGGGTTAGGGTTAGGGTTAGGGTTAGGGTTAGGGTTAGGGTTAGGGTTAGGGTTAGGGTTAGGGTTAGGGTTAGGGTTAGGGTTAGGGTTAGGTTAGGGTTAGGGTTAGGGTTAGGGTTAGGGTTAGGGTTAGGGTTAGGGTTAGGGTTAGGGTTAGGGTTAGGGTTAGGGTTAGGGTTAGGGTTAGGGTTAGGGTTAGGGTTAGGGTTAGGGTTAGGGTTAGGGTTAGGGTTAGGGTTAGGGTTAGGGTTAGGGTTAGGGTTAGGGTTAGGGTTAGGGTTAGGGTTAGGGTTAGGGTTAGGGTTAGGGTTAGGGTTAGGGTTAGGGTTAGGGTTAGGGTTAGGGTTAGGGTTAGGGTTAGGGTTAGGGTTAGGGTTAGGGTTAGGGTTAGGGTTAGGGTTAGGGTTAGGGTTAGGGTTAGGGTTAGGGTTAGGGTTAGGGTTAGGGTTAGGGTTAGGGTTAGGGTTAGGGTTAGGGTTAGGGTTAGGGTTAGGGTTAGGGGGTTAGGGTTAGGGTTAGGGTTAGGGTTAGGGTTAGGGTTAGGGTTAGGGTTAGGGTTAGGGTTAGGGTTAGGGTTAGGGTTAGGGTTAGGGTTAGGGTTAGGGTTAGGGTTAGGGTTAGGGTTAGGGTTAGGGTTAGGGTTAGGGTTAGGGTTAGGGTTAGGGTTAGGGTTAGGGTTAGGGTTAGGGTTAGGGTTAGGGTTAGGGTTAGGGTTAGGTTAGGGTTAGGGTTAGGGTTAGGGTTAGGGTTAGGGTTAGGGTTAGGGTTAGGGTTAGGGTTAGGGTTAGGGTTAGGGTTAGGGTTAGGGTTAGGGTTAGGGTTAGGGTTAGGGTTAGGGTTAGGGTTAGGGTTAGGGTTAGGGTTAGGGTTAGGGTTAGGGTTAGGGTTAGGGTTAGGGTTAGGGTTAGGGTTAGGGTTAGGGTTAGGGTTAGGGTTAGGGTTAGGGTTAGGGTTAGGGTTAGGGTTAGGGTTAGGTTAGGGTTAGGGTTAGGGTTAGGGTTAGGGTTAGGGTTAGGGTTAGGGTTAGGGTTAGGGTTAGGGTTAGGGTTAGGGTTAGGGTTAGGGTTAGGGTTAGGGTTAGGGTTAGGGTTAGGGTTAGGGTTAGGGTTAGGGTTAGGGTTAGGGTTAGGGTTAGGGTTAGGGTTAGGGTTAGGGTTAGGGTTAGGGTTAGGGTTAGGGTTAGGGTTAGGGTTAGGGTTAGGGTTAGGGTTAGGGTTAGGGTTAGGGTTAGGGTTAGGGTTAGGGTTAGGGTTAGGGTTAGGGTTAGGGTTAGGGTTAGGGTTAGGGTTAGGGTTAGGGTTAGGGTTAGGGTTAGGGTTAGGGTTAGGGTTAGGGTTAGGGTTAGGGTTAGGGTTAGGGTTAGGGTTAGGGTTAGGGTTAGGGTTAGGGTTAGGGTTAGGGTTAGGGTTAGGGGTTAGGGTTAGGGTTAGGGTTAGGGTTAGGGTTAGGGTTAGGGTTAGGGTTAGGGTTAGGGTTAGGGTTAGGGTTAGGGTTAGGGTTAGGGTTAGGGTTAGGGTTAGGGTTAGGGTTAGGGTTAGGGTTAGGGTTAGGGTTAGGGTTAGGGTTAGGGTTAGGGTTAGGTTAGGTTAGGGTTAGGGTTAGGGTTAGGGTTAGGGTTAGGGTTAGGGTTAGGGTTAGGGTTAGGGGTTAGGGTTAGTTAGGGTTAGGGTTAGGGTTAGGGTTAGGGTTAGGGTTAGGGTTAGGGTTAGGGTTAGGGTTAGGGTTAGGGTTAGGGTTAGGGTTAGGGTTAGGGTTAGGGTTAGGGTTAGGGTTAGGGTTAGGGTTAGGGTTAGGGGTTAGGGTTAGGGTTAGGGTTAGGGTTAGGGTTAGGTTAGGGTTAGGGTTAGGGTTAGGGTTAGGGTTAGGGTTAGGGTTAGGGTTAGGGTTAGGGTTAGGGTTAGGGTTAGGGTTAGGGTTAGGGTTAGGGTTAGGGTTAGGGTTAGGGTTAGGGTTAGGGTTAGGGTTAGGGTTAGGGTTAGGGTTAGGGTTAGGGTTAGGGTTAGGGTTAGGGTTAGGGTTAGGGTTAGGGTTCGGGTTAGGGTTAGGGTTAGGGTTAGGGTTAGGGTTAGGGTTAGGGTTAGGGTTAGGGTTAGGGTTAGGGTTAGGGTTAGGGTTAGGGTTAGGGTTAGGGTTAGGGTTAGGGTTAGGGTTAGGGTTAGGGTTAGGGTTAGGGTTAGGGTTAGGGTTAGGGTTAGGGTTAGGGTTAGGGTTAGGGTTAGGGTTAGGGTTAGGGTTAGGGTTAGGGTTAGGGGTTAGGGTTAGGGTTAGGGTTAGGGTTAGGGTTAGGGTTAGGGTTAGGGTTAGGGTTAGGGTTAGGGTTAGGGTTAGGGTTAGGGTTAGGGTTAAGGGTTAGGGTTAGGGTTAGGGTTAGGGTTAGGGTTCGGGTTAGGGTTTAGGGTTAGGGTTAGGGTTAGGGTTAGGGTTAGGGTTCGGGTTAGGGTTAGGGTTAGGGTTTAGGGTTAGGGTTAGGGTTAGGGTTAGGGTTAGGGTTAGGGTTAGGGTTAGGGTTAGGGTTAGGGTTAGGGTTAGGGTTAGGGTTAGGGTTCGGGTTAGGGTTAGGGTTAGGGTTAGGGTTAGGGTTAGGGTTCGGGTTAGGGTTAGGGTTAGGGTTAGGGTTAGGGTTAGGGTTAGGGTTAGGGTTTAGGGTTAGGGTTAGGGTTAGGGTTAGGGTTAGGGTTAGGGTTAGGGTTAGGGTTCGGTTAGGGTTAGGGTTCGGGTTCGGGTTGGGGGTTAGGGTTAGGGTATTTTGGGTTTGGGTTAGGTAGTTAGGGTTGGTTTGGGTTGACCTTTACCTCCGAGGATACTCGGAACAGGAGAACGTCAGTCAGGGCCTAATTTCGAGTATTCCCGGAACAGCGGTTTCTGAGTCTAAAACTTGTATAAATCCATGTTTTATTTTCAATCGAAACCAAGGGTTAGGGTTAGGGTTACGTCTTTTCATCACTTTTCCAGCTTTCGTTTCACATAATTTTATGTTTGGCACTTCTATCTCAATCTTAAATGTTAAAAATGTCCAAAACGTCGGCCCCAGACAAGCCTCAGAAAAGGAGACTAATGATTCCGATTTCAATGCAAGTAACCACGATCTCAAAGCGAAAAATAAACTTGGATCAATCAGTAATGTTGCCAAAACTGAATCATTGACAGTGCGAGCTTTGTTGCACTTCGTATTTGTTTGGGGTTTTTTTCTAGGCAGCCCCAGGCCAGTAATGGAGTTTACCTGAGGCAGTGAAGTCCTGAAGGGGTTTGCTGCTTGTGGTCACCGACCTGCTCTCAGTTTCACTTTACCCTTGGCCCGTTAAATTGTCAAGGTCATGGTCAAGGTCAAGGTCAAAAAGCTTCAAAGCGTCTCCCCGCTGCATTCTTTATGTGATGATGATCTATAATATGCATGGCTATATGATTAAACAACCAGTATTTGGAGAACAGCTGAAAGCCAGGCCAAAGGTCAAGGTTATGAAGTTACAAAATGTCACCCCCTGCATTGCCTTTGGTTATGCCGTCAAGAATGGCCCCCCCCCCCGCATGCCTCTGTGGTTGT
>CM065695.1:54819377-54829734 GCA_017654935.2 Phymorhynchus buccinoides | reverse complement strand
AAACATCACCCCCCCCCCCCCCCCCTCTCTGTTTCTCTCTCATTACCAAACCTCCCCCCCCCCTCCCCTCCCCCCCCCCTCTCCCTCTGTCTTTCTCTTTTCTCTTCTTTTTTTCTCTTCTCTACTCAAACATCACCACCCCCTCCTCCCTCTGTCTCTGTGTCTTTCTCTCTCATTACCAAATCACCCACCCCCCCCCCCCCTCCTCTCTGTACAAACTCTGTTCCCCCCCTCTTTCTCTTTCTCATTACCAAACATCACACCCCCCCCCCACTCCCTCTCCTCTGTCTCTTCTTTCTCTCTCATTCTCTCCTTACCAAACATCACCCCCCCCCTCCTCTCTGTCTCTGTGTCTTTCTCTCTCATTACCAAACATCACCCCCCCCCCCCCCTCCCCTCTCTGTCTCTGTCTTTCTCTCTCATTCTCTCTCCTTACCAAACATCACCCCCCCCCTCCCTCTCTGTGTCTCCATTCTCTCCCTCTACTAACCCCCCCTCTCTCTTACTCTCTAATTCTCTCCCCCCCCTCATCACCCCTCCTCCCTCTCTGTGCTCTCTCTCTCTCATTCTCTCGATTCTCTACCAAACCATCCATCACCCCCCCTCTCTGTCTCTGTCTTTCTCTCTCATTCTCTCCTTACCAAACATCACCCCCCCCTCCTCTCTGTCTCTGTCTTTCTCTCTCATTCTCTCCTTACCAAACATCACCCCCCCCCCCCCCCTGTCTCTGTCTTCTCACTCTTTCTCTCTCTCTCCTTACCCAAACATCACCCCCCCCCCCCCCCCCTCTCTCTCTTTCTCTCTCATTACCAAACATCACCCCCCCCCCAACACCCCCCATCTCTCCTGTCTCTTTCTCTATCATTACCAAACATTCCCCCCCCCCCCCCCCCCCTGTCTCTTGTCTCTCTGTCTTTCTCTCTCCCCCACCCCCTCTCTCTCTTTCTCTCTCCAAACATCCCCCACCCCCCCCCCCCCTCTCTCTCTCTCTGTCCTCTCTCTCATTCTCTCTCTCACTCTTATCTTCATTAACCCCACTGCACATCTCTCCTTACCAAACATTCATCCCCCCTCTCTCTGTCTCTGTCTCTCTCTGTGTCTCTCTCTCTCATTCTCTCTGCTCTTATCTTCATTAACCCCACTGCACATCTCCCCCCCCTCTCTCTCTCTCCGTCTGTTTGTCTCTGTGTGCCTCATATGGACCAGTCTCTTGTCGGTTTCTATCTCTCTCTCTCTTTCTCTCTCTCTGTCTGTCTGTCCCTCTCTGTGCCTCACATGGGCCATCTCTTGTCAGTTTCTCTCTCTGTCTCTCTTTCTCTCTGTCTGTGCCTCACATGGGCCAGTCTCTTGTCGGTTTCTCTCTCTCTCTCTCTCTGTCTGTTTCTCTGTCTGTGCCTCACATGGGCCAGTCTCTTGTCGGTTTCTCTCTCTCCGTCTCTCTGTCTGTTTCTCTCTGTGCCTCACATGGGCCAGTCTCTTGTCGGTTTCTCTCTGTCTCTCTCTCTCTTTCTTTCTCTGTCCGTCTGTCTCTCTCTGTGCCTCACATGGGCCATCTCTTGTCAGTTTCTCTCTGTCTCTCTCTCTCTCTGTCTGTGCCTCACATGGGCCATCTCTTGTCGGTTTCTCTCTCTCTCTCTCTCTGTCTGTTTCTCTCTGTGCCTCACATGGGCCAGTCTCTTGTCGGTTTCTCTCTCTCTCTCTCTCTCTCTGTCTCTCTGTGCCTCACATGGGCCAGTCTCTTGTCGGTTTCAGGGCCGGCCTTTTCCACGGCCGTTTTCTGGATGAAGGCCGTACACACATCCACCATTTCAGTGGCCAGCGCTGTGCACACCTGTTCTATCACCTCCTTGGGTGTCGAGTTCTGTGTTAAAACGACACATAAAGTACACATTAACAACACACCATTTCAGTGGCCAGCGCTGTGCACACCTGTTCTATCACCTCCTTGGGTGTCGAGTTATGTGTTAAAACGACACATACAGTACACATTAACAACACACCATTTCAGTGGCCAGCGCTGTGCACACCTGTTCTATCACCTCCTTGGGTGTCGAGTTATGTGCTAAAACGACACATACAGTACACATTAACAACACACCATTTCAGTGGCCACACCATTTAAGTTCTGTGTTAAAACGACACATAAAGTACACACTAACCATTATTTCACATTAATAATATGCCACTTCATTGGCCAACTTAAACACACTTGTTTAAAAAGCTTTCTGGGTGCAAAATGTTGTTAGAACGATGCATCACATTTTAATTCAGTCAGGACGAATAATAATAATAGTACATTTATATAGCGCTTTACCTCAGATGAGCCCAAAGCGCTTTACAATCAATTATTCATCAACAAATAGACAACAAAAAACAGCATTCAAGAATGACACCAACCAGCAACAACGCATACATACAAAGCAACTCTCTCTCTCTCTCACACACACACACACACATTTATTGACGCCGACTCATTCATCCCCCATTCAGTAAGCCACAGCAATCGAGCCGCATGGACTGACCACATACACCAACACAAACACCCTCACACACAACAACGTATGCACGCAGACAGACAGACACACACACACGCACACACACACACATGCGTGCACACATAACCGACAAAACCAAAACACACACAAGCACACATGCATGCTCACACACACACACACAACACACCACAAAACACAGCACAAACCTCTTATTCAATCTTCCCTCACGTGCACACAATGATAGACAACTGATCAAATATTTAGGGCGCAGCAGGAAAAAGATGGGTTTTAAGAGAGGTTTTAATGAGGAGACTGAGTTGGAGTGTCGGAGAGGAGAAGGCAGAGAATTCCAAAGAGATGGTGCTTGACAGGAAAAAGAACGTTGGCCAGCAGATTTGAGACGGATGGAGGGAAGGGAAAGGAGACGAGAATCAGAAGACGAACGTAGTTGGCGAGCTGGGACATAGAGATGAAGAAGATCAGAGAGATACAGGGGAGCTTGATCATTCAGTGACTTGAAGACAAGGAGGAGAATTTTGTAGTCAATACGTGATTGAACTGGGAGCCAATGCAGGGAACGAAGGACCGGAGTGATATGATCGTACCTAGGGGAGCGAGAAATGAGACGAGCAGCATTATTCTGGACCCGTTGGAGCTTAGAGATGAGAGTTGATGGACAGCCATCAAGAAGTGAGTTACAGTAGTCAAGGCAAGACAGAACAAAAGCACATACTAGAGTCTTCAGGGCATCTTGAGAGAGGAAATGGCGGATTGAACTAATTTTTCGAAGTTCTAGATAGCAAAGCTTGCAAACATTGGAAACATGCTGTTTGAAAGAAAGGGTTTGGTCCAAAGTAACACCTAGATTTTGTTAGAACAAATGAGCCCCAGTGTAACCAGCTTTCCAGAGCGATGTTACAATCTATTTTAAATATGTGTTGACCTTTCCTCTCTTGAAAGCAGCCAATCATTGCAGACTTGTCTTCCCCGTTCTCGGTACAGGGGGGTTAGACAATGAAGAGCTCCTTCATTCTATGTGTTAGCTGTTTAGCTCAATAGAAGAAACACTTGGTGAAACATGTGATGCCGGAGTCTGCTGTTTAACAGCTCCTTCATTCTATGTGTTAGCTGTTTAGGTCAATAGAAGAAACATTTGGTGAAACATGTGAAGTCTGCTGTTTAACAGCTCCTTCATTCTATGTGTTAGCTGTTTAGGTCAATAGAAGAAACATTGTGATGCCGGAGTCTGCTGTTTAACAGCTCCTTCATTCTATGTGTTAGCTGTTTAGCTCAATAGAAGAAACACTTGGTGAAACATGTGGTGCCGGAGTCTGCTGTTTAACAGCTCCTTCATTCTATGTGTTAGCTGTTTAGCTCAATAGAAGAAACACTTGGTGAAACATTGGTGCCGGAGTCTGCTGTTTAACAGCTCCTTCATTCTATGTGTTAGCTGTTTAGCTCAATAGAAGAAACACTTGGTGAAACATGTGATGCTGTTTAACAGCTCCTTCATTCTATGTGTTAGCTGTTTAGCTCAATAGAAGAAACACTTGGTGAAACATGTGATGCCGGAGTCTGCTGTTTAACAGCTCCTTCATTCTATGTGTTAGCTGTTTAGCTCAATAGAAGAAACACTTGGTGAAACATGTGATGCCGGAGTCTGCTGTTTAACAGCTCCTTCATTCTATGTGTTAGCTGTTTAGCTCAATAGAAGAAAAATGACAAGCATATGAATCATAACACTATCACATTCAAAACCAAAACAAACAAAAAACAGTCTATCTCATTCCAGTGTGGAACTTGGTGAAAGGTGATGCCGGAGTCTGCTGTTTAATATTGAAGACAGATTTAGGCCAGCACTGGGTCTCTGGCCGTGACGAGAAACAAGCCACATAAGGTGGCATACACTACATATATATCAGTTATCATTGTTATTATTAATACACTACATCTATATCAGTTATCATTGTTATTATTAATACACTACATCTATATCAGTTATCATTGTTATTATTAATACACTACATATATATCAGTATCATTGTTATTATTAATACAGTGGAATCCGCTTAATCGGCCACTTTTGGGACCAGGAAAAATATGGCCGATAAAGCGAATCGGACGATAAAACGAACATCGAGATACTGTATGACGCAATTATGCAAGTCAAAAGCAATGACGTCAAAATTAAATGTTGCAGTTCAAATTCAAATTCTTTCCCTTTTTGTGATGCGTGTGCGTGTGTGTGTGTGTGTGTGTGTGTGTGTGTGTGTGTGTTTATTAATCCTACAACTTGACAGAAGCACGAGTAAAAGACAATGATTTTGTTTTCTAGAGTGATTTTAACGCCATGCAGGGTCTTTCAATTGACAACAGCTCACCTTCCAACTTCACACTCAACCATGTAAACGTCAAAAGCGTGTTGTCAGTTTGTCTGCCTCTGTTGTTCTCCCTCTCTAAAAGGGGTAAAGAGGAAAAATTAGAGAGAAAGAGTGGCCAATAAAGCGAAATTGAAGATTTCAGCTTTGGCCGTAAAAACAAACAAAATAACACATGCTTAAGAAAAAAAATGAAACAGACTGCAACGTCACTGGAACATGCTTAAGAAGAAAAAAATTCCGTTCCAGAGGAAATTGGTCGATTAAGCGGCTTTGGCCGATTATCCGATGGCCAATTAAACGGATTCCACTGTATCACCATAATCTTACCCCCAGTTTAGCGGTGAAGGCATTTTTCAGATTGTTGGTGACCTGGGCCAGCACTGGGTCTCTGGCCGTGATGAGGGCTAAGCCACAGGTGATGTTTCTCATCATGCAGTGGGCAGCGTTACGCATTCGGTTCTCATCAGGCTCCAAGGCAAAATCCTGTCAGGCACACAGATAAAAGGTTCAGATCTGGTGCCACCTTGCTTTTTTGATGATGATTAAAATACACAGACACGTTTTCCATTTGAATACCATAGAGTCAGGCAATCTGTGTGTGTGTGCTGTGTGCCACATGTTGTGTGTGCCATCAGTCAACCATCAACCATCAGCCATGTTAATACCATAGAGTCAGGCAATCTGTGTGTGTGTGCTGTGTGCCACATGTTGTGTGTGCCATCAGTCAACCATCAACCATCAGCCATGTTAATACCATAGAGTCAGGCAATCTGTGTGTGTGTGCTGTGTGTGCCATCAGTCAACCATCAACCATGCTAATACCATAGAGTCAGGCAATCTGTGTGTGTGTGCTGTGTGTGCCATCAGTCAACCATCAACCATGTTAATACCATAGAGAGTCAGGCAATCTGTGTGTGTGTGTTGTGTGTGCCATCAGTCAACCATCAACCATGCTAATACCATAGAGAGTCAGGCAATCTGTGTGTGTGTGCTGTGTGCCACATGTTGTGTGTGCCATCAGTTAACCATCAACCATCATTCAACCATCGACCATCAGCCAACCATCAACCATTAGTCAACCATCGACCGTCAGTCAACCATCAGTAAACCATCATTCAACTATCAGTCAACCACCAACCATTAGTCAGCCAATAACCAACCACCAGTCAGCCAACCCTCAAAGACACACCAGGGGTATAAAGAGAGAGAGAAAGAGAGAGTGTCAGAGGTATAAAGAGAGAGAGAAAGAGAGAGTGAAAGAGAGAGTGCCAGAGGTATAAAGAGAGAAAGAGAGTGCCAGAGGTATAAAGAGAGAGAAAGAGTGCCAGAGGTATAAAGAGAAAGAGAGAAAGAGAGTGCCAGAGGTATAAAGAGAGAGAGAAAGAGTGCCAAAGGTAGAGAACGAGAAAGAGAGTGCCAGAGGTATAAAGAGAGAGAGAAAGAGAGTGCCAGAGGTAGAGAACGAGAAAGAGAGTGCCAGAGGTAGAGAACGAGAGTGCCAGAGAGAGAAAGAGAAAGAGAGTGCCAGAGGTAGAGAACGAGAGTGCCAGAGGTAGAGAACGAGAAAGAGAGTGCCAGAGGTAGAGAAAGAGAGTGCCAGAGAGAGTGCCAGAGGTAGAGAACGAGAGAGAGTGCCAGAGGTAGAGAAAGAGAGTGCCAGAGGTAGAGAAAGAGAGTGCCAGAGGTAGAGAACGAGAAAGAGAGTGCCAGAGGTAGAGAAAGAGAGTGCCAGAGGTAGAGAAAGAGAAAGAGAGTGCCAGAGGTAGAGAAAGAGAGTGCCAGAGGTAGAAAGAAAAAGAGAGTGCCAGAGGTATAAAGAGAGAGAAAGAGAGTGCCAGAGGTATAAAGAGAGACAGAAAGAGAGAGTGCCAGAGGTATAAAGAGAGACAGAAAGAGAGTGCCAGAGGTATAAAGAGAGACAGAAAGAGAGAGTGCCAGAGGTATAAAGAGACAGAAAGAGAGAGTGCCAGAGGTATAAAGAGAGACAGAAAGAGAGAGTGCCAGAGGTATAAAGAGAGAGAAAGAGAGAGTGCCAGAGGTATAAAGAGAGACAGAAAGAGAGAGTGCCAGAGGTATAAAGATAAAGAGAGACAGGAAGAGAGAGTGCCAGAGGTAAAAAGAGAGACAGTGAGAGAGTGCCAGAGGTATAAAGAGAAGAGAGACAGAGGTAAGAGACAGAGTGCCAGAGGTATAAAGAGAGACAGAAAGAGAGAGTGCCAGAGGTATAAAGAGAGACAGAAAGAGAGAGTGCCAGAGGTATAAAGAGAGACAGAAAGAGAGAGTGCCAGAGGTATAAGAGAGAGAGAGTGCAGAGGTATAAAGAGAGAGTGCCAGAGGTATAAAGAGAGACAGAAAGAGAGAGTGCCAGAGGTATAAAGAGACAGG
This sequence comes from Phymorhynchus buccinoides, assembly GCA_017654935.2. NCBI lineage: Eukaryota > Metazoa > Mollusca > Gastropoda > Neogastropoda > Raphitomidae > Phymorhynchus > Phymorhynchus buccinoides. The sequence continues at coordinate 54,822,473 of CM065695.1, read as the reverse complement.
CCAGAGAGAGTGCCAGAGGTATAAAGAGAGACAGAAAGAGAGAGTGCCAGAGGTATAAAGAGAGACAGAAAGAGAGAGTGCCAGAGGTATAAAGAGAGACAGAAAGAGAGTACCAGAGGTATAAAGAGACAGAAAGAGAGAGTGCCAGAGGTATAAAGAGAGACAGGAAGAGAGTACCAGAGGTATAAAGAGACAGAAAGAGAGAGTGCCAGAGGTATAAAGAGAGACAGAAAGAGAGAGTGCCAGAGGTATAAAGAGAGACAGAAAGAGAGAGTGCCAGAGGTATAAAGAGAGACAGAAAGAGAGTGCCAGAGGTATAAAGAGAGACAGAAAGAGAGTGCCAGAGGTATAAAGAGAGACAGAAAGAGAGTGCCAGAGGTATAAAGAGAGACAGAAAGAGAGAGTGCCAGAGGTATACAGAGAGAGAGAGAGTGCCAGAGGTATAAAGAGACAGAAAGAGAGAGTGCCAGAGGTATAAAGAGAGAGATAAAGAGAGACAGAAAGAGAGTGCCAGAGGTATAAAGAGAGACAGAAAGAGAGAGTGCCAGAGGTATAAAGAGAGACAGAAAGAGAGAGTGCCAGAGGTATAAAGAGAGACAGAAAGAGAGTGCCAGAGGTATAAAGAGAGACAGAAATAGAGAGTGCCAGAGGTATAAAGAGAGACAGAAAGAGAGAGTGCCAGAGGTATAAAGAGAGACAGAAAGAGAGTGTGCCAGAGGTATAAAGAGAGACAGAAAGAGAGTGTGCCAGAGGTATAAAGAGAGACAGAAAGAGAGAGTGCCAGAGGTATAAAGAGAGACAGGAGGTATAGAGAGTGCCAGAGGTATAAAGAGACAGAGTGCCAGAGGTATAAAGAGAGAAAGAGAGTGCCAGAGGTATAAAGAGAGACAGAAAGAAAGAGTGTCAGAGGTATAAAGAGACAGAAAGAGTGTCAGAGGTATAAAGAGACAGAAAGAGTGTCAGAGGTATAAAGAGAGACAGAAAGAGTGCCAGAGGTATAAAGAGACAGAAAGAGAGTGCCAGAGGTATAAAGAGACAGAAAGAGAGAGTGCCAGAGGTATAAAGAGAGACAGAAAGAGAGAGTGCCAGAGGTATAAAAGCCACCTGTCATCCATCTGTCATCCACCTGTCATCTATCAGTCATCCACCTGTCATCCATCTGTCATCTATCAGTCAACCACCTGTCATCCATCAGTCAGCCACCTGTCATCCATCAGTCAACCACCTGTCAGCCATCAGTCAACCATCTGTCATCTATCAGTCAACCATCAGTCATCCATCAGTCAGCCACCTGTCATCCATCAGTCAACCACCTGTCATCCATCAGTCAACCACCTGTCATCCATCAGTCAACCACCTGTCATCCATCAGTCAACCACCTGTCAGCCATCAGTCAACCACATGTCAGCCATCAGTCAACCACCTATCATCCACCAGTCAACCACCTGTCATCCATCAGTCAACCACCTGTCAAACATCAGTCAACCACCTGTGAACCATCAGTCATCCACTAGTCAATCACCTGTCATCCATCAGTCAACCAACCACCTGTCATCCATCAGTCAACCATAGTCATCCATCAGTCAACCACCTGTCATCCATCAGTCAACCACCTGTCATCCATCAGTCATCCTTCGATCAACCACCTGTCATCCACTAGTCAACCACCAGTCAGCCAACCACCTGTCATCCATCAGTCAACCATAGTCATCCATCAGTCAACCACCTGTCATCCATCAGTCAACCACCTGTCATCCATCAGTCAACCACCTGTCATCCATCAGTCAACCACCTGTCAGCCATCAGCCAACCACCTGTCAGCCATCAGTCAACCACCTGTCATACATCAGTCAACCACCTGTCAGCCATCAGTCAACCACTGTCAACCACCTGCCAGCCATCAGTCAACCACCTGTCATCTATCAGTCAACCACCAGTCATCCACCTGTCAGCCATCAGTCAACAGTGATGAACAGGAAAGAGGAATTTTTGGGAGCTAAGAGGACTTTTGACTTACCTTTCGCGCGTAACCATAATTTGAAGCAAGCAATTTTATCCTTGTGAACAAGTCTTGTCTGGAAGTGTCACAACTATTCCTAACACAATAGAAGCTTTTGGTTTGTTCCTCTGTCCTTTTTATTTGGGCAGACCAAAACGGTTGGTGCTATAGATGACTTAAATAATAAGACATGGAAGAAAGATAATGAATCAATTTAAGTTCATCTTTGTTCTCCTTTCCTTCCGTTGGCTTGAAAAAGTCGGCAACGGTGGAAGACGAAGTCTGAGAGTTTGCAGTTTTGATAAGATGATGAGAAGTAATGTGGCATTTGATTTGATGTCTTGACACCCTCCATAGGAGACTTTTAAGTGTAGTGAGCACATCATACATCTAGCATGATGCACACTTTCTTGATCTCTGAATGCACAGATACTTTTCCATGTAATCTTGGCAGAAATATTGGTCTATTCTCTTTCTTTTCTCCCCAGAGTCTCACACACATCGATGTGTCAATCACCATCTTGACAGAAGTACGCAAACAGAAACTAGAGTCGGTTATGGTAAGCACAATGTTGATGGAATGGTTGACGACAGGCACCGTCAGTTTCCCAATGGTTCACCATGTTTATTACAGTGGAACCTCCCTTATAAGATACATACCCCTCCTTACAAGACTCCCTCCCACCTACTTGAAAGTATTAAAATTACCTCCCTTATACAACTCCCTCCCACTTAAGACCTTATCTTGGATGATTTTTCAAGGTCTTAAAAGAGAGATTCCACTGTACTATCATTATGATACTATAATGGGTTTTATTAGCATCAGCAGCAGTGAGAGTGACCTACCTTTTTCACGATCTGTTCGCAGGTGTCAGCGCGACCTTGATGGTTCACCATGTCTATTATAATACAGTGGAACCTCCCTTATAAGACCTCAAATTATAAGACTCCCTCCCACATAAGACCTACTTCTCTGAGACATTGCCCTTCTTTGCAACTATTAAAATTACCTCCCTTATAAGACCCCTCCATTATAAGACCTCATTTTGGATGATTTTTGAAGGTCTTATAAGGGAGGTTCCACTGTAATAATTATC
>CM065695.1:54766877-54816877 GCA_017654935.2 Phymorhynchus buccinoides | reverse complement strand
GATGATGATGATGATACGACGATGATGATGACGATGATGATGATGACTACGACGATGATGATGATGACGATGATGATGATGATGACGACGATGATGATGATGACGATGATGATGATGACGACGATGATGGTGACGATGATGATGATGATGATGGTTCGTTCCACTGTGGACTGTACCATTGGGGTGAGCATGGGGTGGGTCACCAGGAATGGGTGCTGAACACCAGTGATAAAAACAACGATGATGACGATGACAATGATGATGATGACGACGATGATGATGATGATGATGATGATGACGGTTCGTTCCACTGTGGACTGCACCACTGGGGTGAGCAATGGGGTGGGTCACCAGGAACGGGTGCTGAACACCAGTGATAAAAACAACGATGATGATGACGACATAGCTGCCAACTTTTGAGAATCAAAATAAGGAATCTGGTGGGGGGTGGGTTTGGGATGGGGGCTTGCCCCCCTTCTGAGAAAGTGGGAGTGCCCCCTGAAGCTGAAGCATTTTTTTATACTTTTATAAGCAAACTCGTCATCTCCTGACAAGATAACCTAGTTTTAAAAAACAAGCTAAATTGCATTCATGAATACTCAAAACACACACACATGACCATGTAACAACACACACATAACCACACACACACAGATAATAGTACCCAGTATATTTTTGTCCACCCCATCATTACATAAAGGATAAAACAATGTTTATATTACCTACTCACAATATACTGGGGGGGGGGGGGGGGGGAGAAGGGGGGAGATTGACCCCAAGTCCAGAGACTGGTAATAATTGGTTCAAAAAGCTAATACCCAATGACAGGTTGAGAGAGAGAGAGAGAGAGAGAGAGAGAGAGAGAGAGAGAGAGAGAGAGAGAGAGAGAGAGAGAGAGAGAGAGAGAGAGAGAGAGAGAGAGAGAGAGAGAGAGAGAGAGAACAAACATTTTATTTAACCAGGGAACATGAGATAAGCAAGTTACATGCTTTTTTCCACCCAGCCCTGGGGAAAAATAAAGTAAATCAAACAAGAAAGCTAAATAATATATATATATGTACATGCAGAAATGAGAAGAAAAGGGAGGGAGGATGGGGGGAAGAGGCACAGAGGGGGATAAGGATGGGGAAATTTTGGAATAGAGAGAGAGAGAGAGAGAGAGAGAGAGAGAGAGAGAGAGAGAGAGAGAGAGAGAGAGAGAGAGAGAGAGAGAGAGAGAGAGAGAGAGAGAGAGTTTTTAAAATGAAGGTAAACAGATAAGCATGGCTGATCATGGCAAGCTTTTTTACACTGTGCCCTCACGAACTAAACAAATAAAAAGGAGTATAAGATGAACTATTAACTTAATTAAGTACTCAAAGCAAAACATAAATAAGTCAATGCAGAGAGAGAGAGAGAGAGAGAGAGAGAGAGAGAGAGAGAGAGAGAGAGAGAGAGAGAGAGAGAGAGAGAGAGGGGGGGGGGGGGGCATTGTAATCATTACATTAGAAGAGAAATGGAAAAATATGTGACGTTTCTTTTCTTTTCAATAAACAAAAACTCTTTCAAAATAAATGCCTACCTCTACATTGATTGAACTGTTGTCCGTTTTGGAAGAGAAACATTACGCTATCAAAGGCGTCTTCTTCACAGCGGGAGACTTCTAGACTTTCCGACTTTCGTATTCGGACTCATAGTCTTACGCTTGTCCGTCTACTCGCGCTGGGTGATGTCACTTCAATCCCAATGCGAAATTTTGAAATCATTCCGACATACTGTGCAGACAGCATATCATTTTTTTTTCGCCTTGTCAAGACTCGTAAATATACGGAAAATTCTTCTTATATCGGGGAACAAACTTCTGGTAGGCCCGACTTTTCGACTGCATGCTTTTCTTTGATGCCATCTTGGCCAGAAAAGAAAGTTTGTACGCATGCGCAGAATATGGTTTTCGGGTCGGAAAAGATGGATCAGCATTGGAAACCTGCACGCACATCGACTCAACTCGATTTTAAGCGCTTTTAAATTTTTTTATTTTATTTTGGAATACGCAATTTTTTTTCTTTAAATCGGAAAAGCGGAATCGCAGCCAGAAAATGGAAAAATTCCGGGAAAAAAGGAATGGTTGGCAGCTATATGATGACGATGACAATGATGATGATGATGACGATGACGATGATGACGATGATGATGATGATGACGTCGATGATGATGATGGTTCGTTCCACTGTGGACTGTACCACTGGCGTGAGCATGGGGTGGGTCACCAGGAATGGGTGCTGAACACCAGTGATAAAAACAACGATGATGATGATGATGATGATGATGATGATGATGACTACGACGATGATGATGGTGATGATGGTGATGATGATGATGATGATTTTATTTTTATTTATTTTATTTTTTCCACTATAGTCCCGTCAACAGCTACGGTCATCTCAGGACTGTCACCGCGTAAAGTTCGACCACTTAGTACAAAACACTCACCAACGTTCAACAACCTGTAGTCAACAAAACATACAGTACAATTCACAACATGACACCTCCATCATTGCACCCTATAGCACATAAGTCCACACAGTGCTGGAAACATTGAGCCACTCTACTCTATTTATCGGATCCAGGTTATAAAAACAGTAAAAAAGAATAACAAATACATACTAGTAAGCTAAAATACATAAAAAAAAGTCTATATAAGCAAATATGCACTGCAGAATGGACAACAGGTGCCCACTCAAGTGCGCAAGTATCACGTGTGGACGCCAGTGTACAATAAAAAAACACTGGGATGTCATAAATTGCAAAAAGGAAAAACATGGAAGGGTGTTACAGAAAAAATGCAGGTGAATGGACCAATAAGGCAGAAAAAAGTAGACGCCAGAAAGCAAAAAGAAGAGAAAAGGCAGAGTCAAAGAAAGTGATGGAGTAGGGGAAGTTACTAGCATAGAACTTCCAGAAGAAGGGGAACTATTTTTGCTGAAAGACCCCCCGGTATTCCCACGGGAGGGCCCTAACCACATAAGCCAGCCTAAGCCGTTGCCCGCCTCCTATGACGAGGACGTGTGGTTGGACTTTAGGAGGCTGCTGGGCTCCTCTCCGTAAGCCCCCCCCCCCCACCATGATAGGTGGAAGCCCGCCGGGGGGAGATGATGATGATGATGATGATGATGATGATGATGACGATGCTGATGTTGATGATGATGACGGTCATGATGATAATGACAATGAAGACGATAAAGATTAATGACAATGTCATGATGATGATGATGACAATGATGCTGCTGCTGCTGATGATGATGAAAATAATAATGGTGATAAAAATGAAGACGATAAAATTGATGATAACATCAATGACATGATGATGATGAAATGACAAGAAGACCTAATGCTACAAAAAGAACAAAAACTAACGGACATTATAAAAAAACCTTCACACAAAACGAACGGATAAGCCATCACAATATGGACAATTTTCTCACAAAACAACGCACCCTCCCAACTTCAAGTTATAAAATAATAAACAACAAAATATATGAAAAAGATATACTGTAAAATAAATAAGTAAATGAATAAAGAAAGAAAGCAAATACAAACTAATAAAAGCACTGACTGAAGGCTGCCTCTGCCTAAACAGTTACTGTTATTGTTCAGCCTACTTCATTACATATGAAATTGATATTATGGATTATGATGATTATGAGCTGAAGACAGTCCTTTCCAATTAGTGTTCAGCCTACTTCATTACATATGAAATTGATATTATGGATTATGATTATGAGCTGAAGACAGTCCTTTCCAATTAGTGTTCAGCCTACTTCATTACATATGAAATTGATATTATGGATTATGATTATGAGCTGAAGACAGTCCTTTCCAATTAGTGTTCAGCCTACTTCATTACATATGAAATTGATATTATGGATTATGATTATTATGAGCTGAAGACAGTCCTTTCCATTTAGCGTCCAGCCTACTTCATTACATATGAAATTGATATTATGGATTATGATGAAGACAGTCCTTTCCATGAGCTGAAGACAGTTCATTACATATGAAATTGATATTATGGATTATTTGAAGACAGTCCTTTCCAGCAGCCTACTTCATTACATATGAAATTGATATTATGGATTATGATCTGAAGACAGTCCTTTCCAATTAGTGTTCAGCCTACTTCATTACATATGAAATTGATATTATGGATTATGATTATTATGAGCTGAAGACAGTCCTTTCCATTTAGCGTCCAGCCTACTTCATTACATATGAAATTGATATTATGGATTATGATCTGAAGACAGTCCTTTCCATGAAGTGTTCAGCCTACTTCATTACATATGAAATTGATATTATGGATTATGAGCTGAAGACAGTCCTTTTTATTTAGTGTTCAGCCTACTTCCGGCAGACACCAAGAACATTACATATAAAATTGATATTATGGATCTTATCAGGTCATTTCCCCCCCCAGACAATCCCCCCCTAGGACTTAACCCCCTAGGATATTCCCCCTATGCCCCCCCCCCCCTAGGATATTTCCCCCCTGGACAATTCCCACCAAGGGCAATCTTAAAAGCAAACATCAAAAGTAGAATACCTACTCACACAATCATTTGTTTTTTTGACATAAAGAGTTGTTTTCTCTTAAAGACCCCCCACCTCACGTGTCACGTTCCCTTTTATGCTGGGAAGATTTTTTAAGATTTTCTTACTAGCTATAAGAGTGAAAAAACATGATTTTGACATGTGGTGTGGTGGGTCTTTAACTGTTGGCTTGTACAAGTGTTTGATAGTGAAATGACTGAGCAGAAATCACATATGGTTGTTGACTAATAGTTCATCTCTGTCTCTCTGTGATGGTGACTGAACAGAAATCACAATCACTGTAGTATAAAGTAAAGAGCGAATGGGCAAAAGTTGTCATTCACAATGGAGGTCAGCACAACTCAAAGAGGGGCCAGGTGCCCGATAGTAAAAAATTATACAGTGGAACCTCCCTTATGAGACCTCCCATTATAAGACTCCCTCCAACATAAGACCTACCTCTCTGAGACATTGCCCTTCTTTGTAAGTTTTAAAATGACCTCCCTTATAAGACTCCCTCCAACATAAGACCTACCTCTCTGAGACATTGCCCTTCTTTGTAAGTTTTAAAATGACCTCCCTTATAAGACAACTCCCTTATAAGACCTTCAAAAATCATCCACTGTATATACTTAAAACAAAAGAATCTGTCAAATGAACGACAATTCTAGGAATGTCAAAGAAGACAAGATGGATTTTGCAAAGCCAAGCTTCATATACAGAACACTGTGGCAAAGAGAGTGAATGAGCACAACCACGTGGCAGATCCTGCCAGAAAAGAGGTGACTCAAACCAGGCGCGCTATCAAACGTCGTATCATGAGCGAACGAGCACAACCACGTGGCAAGCTATTTTATACTTGATTCTAGCCTCTACTGGAAGCCAGAGCAAGTTACGAAGATGAGGTGTTATATGATCAGAGCGTGGAATCTTGAGAATGAGGCGTGCTGCACTGTTTTGCAGTTTTTGAACACGTTGCAGGAGATACTGAGGACAGCCACAAAGAAGAGAGCTGCAGTAGTCAATGCGGGAAAGAATAAAGGCAGAAATAAGAGTTTTTGTGGCTTCAACAGACAGAAAGTGTCATATCATGAGTGACTGAGCACAACCACGTGGCAGATCCTGCCAGAAAAGAGGTGACTCAAACCAGGCACACTATCAAATGTCGCATCATGAGCGCAACATTGATGATTATTTGCAAGGAATTGCATTCAATGTGTTCTTTTGAAACAGGCATAGGAATACTCCAGAATCCAATCCGCGGACGAACACTTGCCATGACTCGGAGTCGACATCGAGTCGGACCCAACAAAACTCTAGTCGGCATCATTGCGATCAACCGCTACCCGATTTATCGCGGAAAAGTTCCAAGTTCTCACATCATCGTAGTCTCCCGCGATCATATCCTCTAAATCGACTCATTTAAAACCCAAATCACAATCACTGTCATCAAAACAAACTCTGAAACAGTGAAAGTAAGAGTCTAGAGAGCTCTAAACTCGGAAGAAAAAACAAACATGGCTGCGATTTTTCGTTTCCGAAGGCGCAGTATGAAAACAAACCGTTTAAGAATACCATTTGAGAATAAGATTGCGCTGCCTCATGAAGTACAAACCGCGGCCGGCAGTGCCAAAACCGCGGCCAGTGGCTACCCAAACCACCGAAATTTGCGGATCCGTGGACAGTTCTGATGCCTGTTTGAAACCATGACACTTTCTCTGGCAACAGGCTTTGACTTTTGTGTGGTCCTCGCTTTGTGGTTTTAATCAATTACTTTTTAGCTTATTCGGGACATTTTTGGCTCAATAAAATGAAGTTATTATACATGCTGTTACTGTTGCAGGTGGGGGTTTTCTCTCCGGGGGAATCGACCTTGGGGGGTGATTGTCCTGGGGGGGGGAATTGTCTAAGGGGGCGATTGTCCTGGGGGGAATTGTCTGGGGGGAAAATGTCCAGAGGGGGGGGGGAATGTCCTAGAATCATTATGTATTATGATCTGAAGACAGTCCTTTCCATTTAGTGTTCAGCCTACTTCTGGCAAACACCAGGCACAAAACATTTTCCATCTTGATGACAACTACATGTATTATGAGCTGAAGACACAATTGGCTGGGCTGGAGTGGTTTGCATGGCTCGTCTTGTGACAGTAAAGTACACACACACACAGATGTATCTGAACTATAAACTATCACTTCAATCCTTGAATGTGTTCATTGTGTTGATAAATCCAATTAGACTACACATTATTCTATTAGCACAACACAAAGCGATTAGCTTTACCGACTGTTTCATCTACAATGAGGCTTTATACAGAAAATGATCTGCCCCTGTCTCGTGCCCTGAGATGCGAACGCCCCCTACTGAAGATTATCGCCCTTGCCTGTTTGGAACTAGCAGTATATAGCCACAGAAAATGATCTGCCCCTGTCTCGTGCCCTGAGATGCGAACGCCCCCTACTGAAGATTATCGCCCTTGCCTGTCAGGAACTAGCAGTATATAGCCACAGAAAATTATCTGCTCCTGACTCATCACCAGGGGGCATCAGCAGTTCGGGCCTAAAATTGTCGCCCTTTCGTGTCGGCATGTAGTAGTATAGAGCCTCATTGATATATATTTTATGCATGAATGGAGTAGCATAGAGCCTCATTGATATATATTCTATGCATGAATGGAGTAGCATAGAGCCTCATTGATATATATTTGATGCATGAATGGAGTAGCATAGAGCCTCATTGATATATATTTGATGCATCAATGAAGTAGCATAGAGCCTCATTGATATATATTTGATGCATGAATGGAGTAGCATAGAGCCTCATTGATATATATTCTATGCATGAATGGAGTAGCATAGAGCCTCATTGATATATATTCTATGCATGAATGGAGTAGCATAGAGCCTCATTGATATATATTCTATGCATCAATGGAGTAGCATAGAGCCTCATTGATATATATTCTATGCATGAATGGAGTAGCATAGAGCCTCATTGATATATATTCTATGCATGAATGGAGTAGCATAGAGCCTCATTGATATATATTTGATGCATGAATGGAGTAGCATAGAGCCTCATTGATATATATTCTATGCATGAATGGAGTAGCATAGAGCCTCATTGATATATATTCTATGCATGAATGGAGTAGCATAGAGCCTCATTGATATATATTTGATGCATGAATGGAGTAGCACAGAGCCTCATTGATATATATATATTTGATGCATGAATGGAGTAGTATAGAGCCTCATTGATATATATTCTATGCATGAATGGAGTAGCACAGAGCCTCATTGATATATATATATTTGATGCATGAATGGAGTAGTATAGAGCCTCATTGATATATATTCTATGCATGAATGGAGTAGCATAGAGCCTCATTGATATATATTTGATGCATGAATGGAGTAGCATAGAGCCTCATTGATATATATTCTATGCATGAATGGAGTAGCATAGAGCCTCATTGATATATATTTTATGCATGAATGGAGTAGCATAGAGCCTCATTGATATATATTCTATGCATGAATGGAGTAGCATAGAGCCTCATTGATATATATTCTATGCATGAATGGAGTAGCATAGAGCCTCATTGATATATATTCTATGCATCAATGGAGTAGCATAGAGCCTCATTGATATATATTCTATGCATGAATGGAGTAGCATAGAGCCTCATTGATATATATTTTTGATGCATGAATGGAGTAGCATAGAGCCTCATTGATATATATTCTATGCATGAATGGAGTAGCATAGAGCCTCATTGATATATATTTGATGCATGAATGGAGTAGCATAGAGCCTCATTGATATATATTCTATGCATGAATGGAGTAGCATAGAGCCTCATTGATATATATTCTATGCATGAATGGAGTAGCATAGAGCCTCATTGATATATATTCTATGCATGAATGGAGTAGCATAGAGCCTCATTGATATATATTCGATGCATGAAAGGAGTAGCATAAAGCCTCATTGATATATATTTGATGCATGAATGGAGTAGCATAGAGCCTCATTGATATATATTTGATGCATGAAAGGAGTAGCATAGAGCCTCATTGATATATATTTGATGCATGAATGGAGTAGCATAGAGCCTCATTGATATATATTCGATGCATGAAAGGAGTAGCATAAAGCCTCATTGATATATATTTGATGCATGAATGGAGTAGCATTGAGCCTCATTGATATATATTCTATGCATGAATGGAGTAGCATAGAGCCTCATTGATATATATTCTATGCATGAATGGAGTAGCATAGAGCCTCATTGATATATATTCTATGCATGAATGGAGTAGCATAGAGCCTCATTGATATATATTTGATGCATGAATGGAGTAGCATAGAGCCTCATTGATATATATTCTATGCATGAATGGAGTAGCATAGAACCTCATTGATATATATTCTATGCATGAATGGAGTAGCATAGAGCCTCATTGATATATATATTCTATGCATGAATGGAGTAGCATAGAGCCTCATTGATATATATTCTATGCATCAATGGAGTAGCATAGAGCCTCATTGATATATATTCTATGCATGAATGGAGTAGCATAGAGCCTCATTGATATATATTCTATGCATGAATGGAGTAGCATAGAGCCTCATTGATATATATTTCTATGCATGAATGGAGTAGCATAGAGCCTCATTGATATATATTTTGATGCATGAATGGAGTAGCATAGAGCCTCATTGATATATATTCTATGCATGAATGGAGTAGCATAGAGCCTCATTGATATATATTCTATGCATGAATGGAGTAGCATAGAGCCTCATTGATATATATATTCTATGCATGAATGGAGTAGCATAGAGCCTCATTGATATATATTCTATGCATGAATGGAGTAGCATAGAGCCTCATTGATATATATTCTATGCATGAATGGAGTAGCACAGAGCCTCATTGATATATATTTGATGCATGAAAGGAGTAGCATAGAGCCTCATTGATATATATATTTGATGCATGAATGGAGTAGCATAGAGCCTCATTGATATATATTTCTATGCATGAATGGAGTAGCATAGAGCCTCATTGATATATATTTGATGCATGAATGGAGTAGCATAGAGCCTCATTGATATATATATTCTATGCATGAATGGAGTAGCATAGAGCCTCATTGATATATATTCGATGCATGAAAGGAGTAGCATAAAGCCTCATTGATATATATTTGATGCATGAATGGAGTAGTATAGAGCCTCATTGATATATATTTGATGCATGAATGGAGTAGCATAGAGCCTCATTGATATATATTTGATGCATGAATGGAGTAGCATAGAGCCTCATTGATATATATTCGATGCATGAATGGAGTAGCATAGAGCCTCATTGATATATATTTGATGCATGAATGGAGTAGCATAGAGCCTCATTGATATATATTCTATGCATGAATGGAGTAGCATAGAGCCTCATTGATATATATTCTATGCATGAATGGAGTAGCATAGAGCCTCATTGATATATATTCTATGCATGAATGGAGTAGCATAGAGCCTCATTGATATATATTTGATGCATGAATGGAGTAGCATAGAGCCTCATTGATATATATTCCTCATATTTGATGCATGAATGGAGTAGCATAGAGCCTCATTGACATATATTCTATGCATGCATGGAGTAGCATAAAGCCTCATTGATATATGTATTCAATGCATGAATGGAGTAGCGAAGTTCGTGTCGGTAAGGAGTATTATAAAGCCTCATTGATATATATTCGATGCATGAATGGTTTAACGAAGTTTAATTTGTAAAGCACCCTGAGTAGGTCTTACCTCGAAGGGCACTATGCTATATAAGTACCCCTATTATTATTATGATTATTATTATTGTGAACTTCCTTGGAGCGAATGACTTGGTCAAGTTGCAAGCATGGTAATGGAGGAAAAGCAGTTTTCTCTGAAAATATTAGAGGGTTCCAGGATATGTTGTCTCTTGAATTAAAATCCTTTTAAGGTGATCAGCGGGCAATTGCTCTTGAAGATGAAGATGAAAATATTAGAGGGTTCCAGGATATGTTGTCTCTTGAATTAAAATCCTTTTAAGGTGATCAGCGGGCAATTGCTCTTGAAGATGAATATGTAAAACTCTTCAAACTTGGGGGAAGGGCATCTCTTCAAGCTTAAAACCACTTCTGACACTTGATTTTCTGCATCCACTTTTCCCTGATTTCAGATAATTCTCTGAAAATGACCATGCTTGAGTTGGTGACAATGTCTCCCTCTCCATCTCTGAGAAGTACACAGTGGTGGACGAAACAATCATAAAGCTCATCTTTTTGTGTTGAGTTAAATGAAGACTATGTATCCTATCAAGGCAACTTAAGCCTTGAAGTTTTGAACTATTCATCCTGTCCACAGTATTCTTCGACCACCTATCTACAACTTTGATGCTGCTATTGGCTGAGTAATAAATCAGTGATCAATAGAAATGCTAACAAAACTTCTGGTAAAATTACAGTCTTTTTTTAAATTTCAAAACATACCTATTTTGTGCACAAAATTTCAATGAAATCAATTCATAAATTTTTGATTTATCATTAACCTTATTACTTTACTATCAACAAATACACCATACAGTAAAAAAACACCTTTAAAATTTTGGGTTTTTTGTTTGTTTTTAGTAAACTGACAGTCTACTAAATTTGTTAAACATTTGTTAACAATTCACTGAAACCTAATTAGAAGAGCCTCTTTTAAACAATTCAGACCAACTATTCCTAGCAGATTTTCCCAGTAATTGAGCTAAGTGACACGTAGACAGAAAGACAGACAGACAGACAAAAACATAACCCTGGTGGGGAGGTGTAAAAAGCTTCCCGACATTACCGTTTGGGCGACACTGACACAGGACGACACAAGGAAGTGCCACACAGGCGACAAGCTTCTCCCCCAGTACTCATACTGGCTTGTGACGCTTTGCCAGTTCTGAAACTGGCTTGTCCCCTCATACTGATACTGGTTTGGGACGGGTCGTACATTTTCGTTGAACTTGAGCTGCTGCTGGAAGGTGTTGAAGTTTGTGCTGACAGCGTCATAGGCCAGCCCCTGGGGGGGCTGCGGCAGAGGGGGGGGCAGTGAGGGTGGCAGGCCCCCCGGCAGGTTGGGGGGCAGGGGGGGCATCGGCACCGGGGGGGGCAGAGACACCGGGGGCACCTGGGGAAAATAGCGCTAACCGTCAGGGTTAGAGGATAGAATTATTAATCAACATCTGTGAACAATAAGCCTTCATTAACATCACTGCAAGCAATAGCGCTAACAGTCAGGGTTAGAGGTTATAATCCTTAACATCTGTGAACAATAAACCTTCATTAACATCACTGCAAGCAATAGCGCTAACCGTCAGGGTTAAAGGATACAATTATTAATTAACATAAGCAATAGCGCTAACCGTCGGGGTTAGAGGATACAATTATTAATCAACATCTGTAAACATATTAACATCACTGCAAGCAATAGCGCTAACCGTCAGGGTTAGAGGATATAATTATTAATCAACATCTGTGAACAGTAAGCCTTCATTAACATCACTGCAAGCAATAGCGCTAACCGTCAGGGTTAGAGGATACAATTATTAATTAACATCTGTGAACAGTAAGCCTTCATTAATATCATTGCAAGCAATAGCGCTAACCATCAGGGTTAGGGGATAGGGTTAGGGTTAGGCAATAGCGCTGCCCATCAGGGTTAGAGGATAGGGTTAGGGTTAGGCAATAGCACTGCCCATCAGGGTTAGAGGATAGGGTTAGGCAATAGCGCTGCCCATCAGGGTTAGAGGATAGGGTTAGGGTTAAGGTTAGGCAATAGCGCTGCCCATCAGGGTTAGAGGATAGGGTTAGGGTTAGGCAATAGCACTGCCCATCAGGGTTAGAGGATAGGGTTAGGGTTAAGGTTAGGCAATAGCGCTGCCCATCAGGGTTAGAGGATAGGGTTAGGGTTAGGCAATAGCACTGCCCATCAGGGTTAGAGGATAGGGTTAGGGTTAGGCAATAGCGCTGCCCATCAGGGTTAGAGGATAGGGTTAGGGTTAGGCAATAGCACTGCCCATCAGGGCTTAGAACAAGGCATTATTATTAACTCTTTCGCCGCCAACGTCGCATTTTTTTTACCACAATGATTTAACACCCATGTCATTAAAAACCTTGAATTCAGGGTCTGTTATCCAATGATTTTTTTCCTTGATTTTGGAAGTTAGTGATAGACGATTTAAAAAAAAAAACAAGTAGTAAAGGAATCCCCAATATTTCAGACAAAATCTTTTCTTTACCCATGTAAGTTTATTGCATAATTTTGGCCCCCAAAATGGCTGGCGGCGAAAGGGTTAACACCACTGAACAGTGAATCTTCATACTACACCTTTATTAATCAATCAATCACTCACTAAATCTCCATACTACACCTTTGCTAACAACACTGCAAGCAATAGTGCTGCCCATCATGGCTTAGAACACAGCATTAGACTGATTTCATGACGCATCATTAAGACACAAGGAGACCTCCCTGCTCTATTTGACAATTACAATAGCGATGCCCATCACGGCTTAGAACACAGCATTAGACTGATTTTATGACGCATCATAAAGACACAAGGAGACCTCCCTGACACAAGGAGACCTCCCTGCTCTATTTGACAATTACAATAGTGCTGCCCATCACGGCTTAGAACACAGCATTAGACTGGTTTTATGACGCATCATAAAGACACAAGGAGACCTCCCTGACACAAGGAGACCTCCCTGCTCTATTTGACAATTACAATAGTGCTACCCATCACGGCTTAGAACACAGCATTAGACTGATTTTATGACGCATCATAAAGACACAAGGAGACCTCCCTGACACAAGGAGACCTCCCTGCTCTATTTGACAATTACAATAGTGCTGCCCATCACGGCTTATAACACAGCATTAGACTGATTTTATGACGCATCATTAAGACACAAGGAGACCTCCCTGCTCTATTTGACAATTACAATAGCGATGCCCATCACGGCTTAGAACACAGCATTAGACTGATTTTATGATGCATCATAAAGACACAAGGAGACCTCCCTGACACAAGGAGACCTCCCTGCTCTGACAATTACAATAGCGATGCCCATCACGGCTTAGAACACAGCATTAGACTGATTTCATGACGCATCATTGAGACACAAGGAGACCTCCCTGCTCTGTTTGACAATTACAATAGCGATGCCCATCACGGCTTAGAACACAGCATTAGACTGGTTTTATGACGCATCATAAAGACACAAGGAGACCTCCCTGACACAAGGAGACCTCCCTGCTCTATTTGACAATTACAATAGTGCTACCCATCACGGCTTAGAACACAGCATTAGACTGATTTTATGACGCATCATAAAGACACAAGGAGACCTCCCTGACACAAGGAGACCTCCCTGCTCTATTTGACAATTACAATAGTGCTGCCCATCACGGCTTATAACACAGCATTAGACTGATTTTATGACGCATCATTAAGACACAAGGAGACCTCCCTGCTCTATTTGACAATTACAATAGCGATGCCCATCACGGC
Source organism: Phymorhynchus buccinoides (assembly GCA_017654935.2). Lineage (NCBI taxonomy): Eukaryota > Metazoa > Mollusca > Gastropoda > Neogastropoda > Raphitomidae > Phymorhynchus > Phymorhynchus buccinoides. Next base: position 54,802,719 of record CM065695.1, on the reverse strand, counting down.
TTAGAACACAGCATTAGACTGATTTTATGATGCATCATAAAGACACAAGGAGACCTCCCTGCTCTGACAATTACAATAGCGATGCCCATCACGGCTTAGAACACAGCATTAGACTGATTTCATGACGCATCATTGAGACACAAGGAGACCTCCCTGCTCTGTTTGACAATTACAATAGCGATGCCCATCACGGCTTAGAACACAGCATTAGACTGGTTTTATGACGCATCATAAAGACACAAGGAGACCTCCCTGACACAAGGAGACCTCCCTGCTCTATTTGACAATTACAATAGTGCTGCCCATCACGGCTTAGAACACAGCATTAGACTGATTTTATGACGCATCATAAAGACACAAGGAGACCTCCCTGACACAAGGAGACCTCCCTGCTCTATTTGACAATTACAATAGTGCTGCCCATCACGGCTTAGAACACAGCATTAGACTGATTTTATGACGCATCATTAAGACACAAGGAGACCTCCCTGCTCTATTTGACAATTACAATAGCGATGCCCATCACGGCTTAGAACACAGCATTAGACTGATTTTATGACGCATCATAAAGACACAAGGAGACCTCCCTGACACAAGGAGACCTCCCTGCTCTGACAATTACAATAGCGATGCCCATCACGGCTTAGAACACAGCATTAGACTGATTTCATGACGCATCATTGAGACACAAGGAGACCTCCCTGCTCTGTTTGACAATTACAATAGCGATGCCCATCACGGCTTAGAACACAGCATTAGACTGGTTTTATGACGCATCATAAAGACACAAGGAGACCTCCCTGCTCTATTTGACAATTACAATAGTGCTGCCCATCACGGCTTAGAACACAGCATTAGACTGATTTTATGACGCATCATAAAGACACAAGGAGACCTCCCTGACACAAGGAGACCTCCCTGCTCTATTTGACAATTACAATAGTGCTGCCCATCACGGCTTAGAACACAGCATTAGACTGATTTTATGACGCATCATTAAGACACAAGGAGACCTCCCTGCTCTATTTGACAATTACAATAGTGCTGCCCATCACGGCTTAGAACACAGCATTAGACTGATTTTATGACGCATCATAAAGACACAAGGAGACCTCCCTGACACAAGGAGACCTCCCTGCTCTATTTGACAATTACAATAGTGCTGCCCATCACGGCTTAGAACACAGCATTAGACTGATTTTATGACGCATCATTAAGACACAAGGAGACCTCCCTGCTCTATTTGACAATTACAATAGCGATGCCCATCACGGCTTAGAACACAGCATTAGACTGATTTTATGACGCATCATAAAGACACAAGGAGACCTCCCTGACACAAGGAGACCTCCCTGCTCTGACAATTACAATAGCGATGCCCATCACGGCTTAGAACACAGCATTAGACTGATTTCATGACGCATCATTGAGACACAAGGAGACCTCCCTGCTCTGTTTGACAATTACAATAGCGATGCCCATCACGGCTTAGAACACAGCATTAGACTGGTTTTATGACGCATCATAAAGACACAAGGAGACCTCCCTGCTCTATTTGACAATTACAATAGTGCTGCCCATCACGGCTTAGAACACAGCATTAGACTGATTTTATGACGCATCATAAAGACACAAGGAGACCTCCCTGACACAAGGAGACCTCCCTGCTCTATTTGACAATTACAATAGTGCTGCCCATCACGGCTTAGAACACAGCATTAGACTGATTTTATGACGCATCATTAAGACACAAGGAGACCTCCCTGCTCTATTTGACAATTACAATAGCGATGCCCATCACGGCTTAGAACACAGCATTAGACTGATTTTATGACGCATCATAAAGACACAAGGAGACCTCCCTGACACAAGGAGACCTCCCTGCTCTGACAATTACAATAGCGATGCCCATCACGGCTTAGAACACAGCATTAGACTGATTTCATGACGCATCATTGAGACACAAGGAGACCTCCCTGCTCTGTTTGACAATTACAATAGCGATGCCCATCACGGCTTAGAACACAGCATTAGACTGGTTTTATGACGCATCATAAAGACACAAGGAGACCTCCCTGCTCTATTTGACAATTACAATAGTGCTGCCCATCACGGCTTAGAACACAGCATTAGACTGATTTTATGACGCATCATTAAGACACAAGGAGACCTCCCTGCTCTGTTTGACAATTACAATAGCGATGCCCATCACGGCTTAGAACACAGCATTAGACTGGTTTTATGACGCATCATAAAGACACAAGGAGACCTCCCTGACACAAGGAGACCTCCCTGCTCTATTTGACAATTACAATAGTGCTGCCCATCACGGCTTAGAACACAGCATTAGACTGATTTTATGATGCATCATAAAGACACAAGGAGACCTCCCTGACACAAGGAGACCTCCCTGCTCTATTTGACAATTACAATAGTGCTGCCCATCACGGCTTAGAACACAGCATTAGACTGATTTTATGACGCATCATTAAGACACAAGGAGACCTCCCTGCTCTATTTGACAATTACAATAGCGATGCCCATCACGGCTTAGAACACAGCATTAGACTGATTTTATGACGCATCATAAAGACACAAGGAGACCTCCCTGACACAAGGAGACCTCCCTGCTCTGACAATTACAATAGCGATGCCCATCACGGCTTAGAACACAGCATTAGACTGATTTCATGACGCATCATTGAGACACAAGGAGACCTCCCTGCTCTGTTTGACAATTACAATAGCGATGCCCATCACAGCTTAGAACACAGCATTAGACTGGTTTTATGATGCATCATAAAGACACAAGGAGACCTCCCTGCTCTATTTGACAATTACAATAGTGCTGCCCATCACGGCTTAGAACACAGCATTAGACTGATTTTATGACGCATCATTAAGACACAAGGAGACCTCCCTGCTCTGTTTGACAATTACAATAGCGATGCCCATCACGGCTTAGAACACAGCATTAGACTGGTTTTATGACGCATCATAAAGACACAAGGAGACCTCCCTGACACAAGGAGACCTCCCTGCTCTATTTGACAATTACAATAGTGCTGCCCATCACGGCTTAGAACACAGCATTAGACTGATTTTATGACGCATCATAAAGACACAAGGAGACCTCCCTGACACAAGGAGACCTCCCTGCTCTATTTGACAATTACAATAGTGCTGCCCATCACGGCTTATAACACAGCATTAGACTGATTTTATGACGCATCATTAAGACACAAGGAGACCTCCCTGCTCTATTTGACAATTACAATAGCGATGCCCATCACGGCTTAGAACACAGCATTAGACTGATTTTATGACGCATCATAAAGACACAAGGAGACCTCCCTGCTCTATTTGACAATTACAATAGCGATGCCCATCACGGCTTAGAACACAGCATTAGACTGATTTTATGACGCATCATTAAGACACAAGGAGACCTCCCTGCTCTGTTTGACAATTACAATAGCGATGCCCATCACGGCTTAGAACAAAGCATTAGACTGTTTTTTGGACGCATCATAAAGACACAAGGAGACCTCCCTGACACAAGGAGACCTCCCTGCTCTGACAATTACAATAGCGATGCCCATCACGGCTTAGAACACAGCATTAGACTGATTTCATGACGCATCATTGAGACACAAGGAGACCTCCCTGCTCTGTTTGACAATTACAATAGCGATGCCCATCACGGCTTAGAACACAGCATTAGACTGGTTTTATGACGCATCATAAAGACACAAGGAGACCTCCCTGCTCTATTTGACAATTACAATAGTGCTGCCCATCACGGCTTAGAACACAGCATTAGACTGATTTTATGACGCATCATAAAGACACAAGGAGACCTCCCTGACACAAGGAGACCTCCCTGCTCTATTTGACAATTACAATAGTGCTGCCCATCACGGCTTAGAACACAGCATTAGACTGATTTTATGACGCATCATTAAGACACAAGGAGACCTCCCTGCTCTATTTGACAATTACAATAGCGATGCCCATCACGGCTTAGAACACAGCATTAGACTGATTTTATGACGCATCATAAAGACACAAGGAGACCTCCCTGACACAAGGAGACCTCCCTGCTCTGACAATTACAATAGCGATGCCCATCACGGCTTAGAACACAGCATTAGACTGATTTCATGACGCATCATTGAGACACAAGGAGACCTCCCTGCTCTGTTTGACAATTACAATAGCGATGCCCATCACGGCTTAGAACACAGCATTAGACTGGTTTTATGACGCATCATAAAGACACAAGGAGACCTCCCTGACACAAGGAGACCTCCCTGCTCTATTTGACAATTACAATAGTGCTGCCCATCACGGCTTAGAACACAGCATTAGACTGATTTTATGACGCATCATTAAGACACAAGGAGACCTCCCTGCTCTGTTTGACAATTACAATAGCGATGCCCATCACGGCTTAGAACACAGCATTAGACTGGTTTTATGACGCATCATAAAGACACAAGGAGACCTCCCTGACACAAGGAGACCTCCCTGCTCTATTTGACAATTACAATAGTGCTGCCCATCACGGCTTAGAACACAGCATTAGACTGATTTTATGACGCATCATAAAGACACAAGGAGACCTCCCTGACACAAGGAGACCTCCCTGCTCTATTTGACAATTACAATAGTGCTGCCCATCACGGCTTAGAACACAGCATTAGACTGATTTTATGACGCATCATTAAGACACAAGGAGACCTCCCTGCTCTATTTGACAATTACAATAGCGATGCCCATCACGGCTTAGAACACAGCATTAGACTGATTTTATGACGCATCATAAAGACACAAGGAGACCTCCCTGACACAAGGAGACCTCCCTGCTCTGCTCTATTTGACAATTACAATAGCGATGCCCATCACGGCTTAGAACACAGCATTAGACTGATTTCATGACGCATCATTGAGACACAAGGAGACCTCCCTGCTCTGTTTGACAATTACAATAGCGATGCCCATCACAGCTTAGAACACAGCATTAGACTGGTTTTATGATGCATCATAAAGACACAAGGAGACCTCCCTGCTCTATTTGACAATTACAATAGTGCTGCCCATCACGGCTTAGAACACAGCATTAGACTGATTTTATGACGCATCATTAAGACACAAGGAGACCTCCCTGCTCTGTTTGACAATTACAATAGCGATGCCCATCACGGCTTAGAACACAGCATTAGACTGGTTTTATGACGCATCATAAAGACACAAGGAGACCTCCCTGACACAAGGAGACCTCCCTGCTCTATTTGACAATTACAATAGTGCTGCCCATCACGGCTTAGAACACAGCATTAGACTGATTTTATGACGCATCATAAAGACACAAGGAGACCTCCCTGACACAAGGAGACCTCCCTGCTCTATTTGACAATTACAATAGTGCTGCCCATCACGGCTTATAACACAGCATTAGACTGATTTTATGACGCATCATTAAGACACAAGGAGACCTCCCTGCTCTATTTGACAATTACAATAGCGATGCCCATCACGGCTTAGAACACAGCATTAGACTGATTTTATGACGCATCATAAAGACACAAGGAGACCTCCCTGCTCTATTTGACAATTACAATAGCGATGCCCATCACGGCTTAGAACACAGCATTAGACTGATTTTATGACGCATCATAAAGACACAAGGAGACCTCCCTGACACAAGGAGACCTCCCTGCTCTATTTGACAATTACAATAGTGCTGCCCATCACGGCTTAGAACACAGCATTAGACTGATTTTATGACGCATCATTAAGACACAAGGAGACCTCCCTGCTCTATTTGACAATTACAATAGCGATGCCCATCACGGCTTAGAACACAGCATTAGACTGATTTTATGACGCATCATAAAGACACAAGGAGACCTCCCTGACACAAGGAGACCTCCCTGCTCTGACAATTACAATAGCGATGCCCATCACGGCTTAGAACACAGCATTAGACTGATTTCATGACGCATCATTGAGACACAAGGAGACCTCCCTGCTCTGTTTGACAATTACAATAGCGATGCCCATCACGGCTTAGAACACAGCATTAGACTGGTTTTATGACGCATCATAAAGACACAAGGAGACCTCCCTGACACAAGGAGACCTCCCTGCTCTATTTGACAATTACAATAGTGCTGCCCATCACGGCTTAGAACACAGCATTAGACTGATTTTATGACGCATCATTAAGACACAAGGAGACCTCCCTGCTCTGTTTGACAATTACAATAGCGATGCCCATCACGGCTTAGAACACAGCATTAGACTGGTTTTATGACGCATCATAAAGACACAAGGAGACCTCCCTGACACAAGGAGACCTCCCTGCTCTATTTGACAATTACAATAGTGCTGCCCATCACGGCTTAGAACACAGCATTAGACTGATTTTATGACGCATCATAAAGACACAAGGAGACCTCCCTGACACAAGGAGACCTCCCTGCTCTATTTGACAATTACAATAGTGCTGCCCATCACGGCTTAGAACACAGCATTAGACTGATTTTATGACGCATCATTAAGACACAAGGAGACCTCCCTGCTCTATTTGACAATTACAATAGCGATGCCCATCACGGCTTAGAACACAGCATTAGACTGATTTTATGACGCATCATAAAGACACAAGGAGACCTCCCTGACACAAGGAGACCTCCCTGCTCTGACAATTACAATAGCGATGCCCATCACGGCTTAGAACACAGCATTAGACTGATTTCATGACGCATCATTGAGACACAAGGAGACCTCCCTGCTCTGTTTGACAATTACAATAGCGATGCCCATCACAGCTTAGAACACAGCATTAGACTGGTTTTATGATGCATCATAAAGAAGGAAGACACAAGGAGACCTCCCTGCTCTATTTGACAATTACAATAGTGCTGCCCATCACGGCTTAGAACACAGCATTAGACTGATTTTATGACGCATCATTAAGACACAAGGAGACCTCCCTGCTCTGTTTGACAATTACAATAGCGATGCCCATCACGGCTTAGAACACAGCATTAGACTGGTTTTATGACGCATCATAAAGACACAAGGAGACCTCCCTGACACAAGGAGACCTCCCTGCTCTATTTGACAATTACAATAGTGCTGCCCATCACGGCTTAGAACACAGCATTAGACTGATTTTATGACGCATCATAAAGACACAAGGAGACCTCCCTGACACAAGGAGACCTCCCTGCTCTATTTGACAATTACAATAGTGCTGCCCATCACGGCTTAGAACACAGCATTAGACTGATTTTATGACGCATCATTAAGACACAAGGAGACCTCCCTGCTCTATTTGACAATTACAATAGTGCTGCCCATCACGGCTTAGAACACAGCATTAGACTGATTTCATGACGCATCATTAAGACACAAGGAGACCTCCCTGCTCTATTTGACAATTACAATTAGCCTCTTCACCAGAGCTGCCTACCCCTAAAAATGCTTGTCAGTAGTTTTAACTCGGAAAGTTTTCAATTTTCAGTAGTTTTGAGGGGGTTTTCAGTAGTCACGTGGTGCGGCGCGAAATCACTTCATATGCAAAGCATGATTTAAGAAACTGAATAATTATGGTTTGCAACATTTTTTTATTACCCAATGCTTGTGTGCTAGTGTGTGTGTGTCACTGTGTGTGTGTGCCTCTTTGTGTCACTGTGTGCATGTCACTCATTGCATGCGTGTGTGTCACTGTGTGCATGTCACTCATTGCATGTGTGTGTGTCACTGTGTGCATGCCATTCATTGCATGTGTGTGTGTCACTGTGTGTGTGTCTGTCTGTGTGTTCTCCTTCTTCCAGTTAAGTGCCCACAATCAACAATTTGATTTTTATGGCACTATTTTGGTCAGGTCCGATTCAGAGAAACAAGAATAAAATAGAAAATATTATGTTTAAAGTATGCATAAGTATGAATGCATTGTTAATTTATTTTTATTAAAAAAATGTGACTATCACACAGTATCAGTAGTACAACACACCTAAGTGAGTGAGAGAAAGAAACAACGGAAAGTAGGGGGGGGGGGGGGGGGGGGGATATATGGAGATCAGAGAAAGAGACACACAGAGGGAAGGTAGTGAGGGGGCATAACAGTAAATGTTATTTGATCTATAGGAGAGACAGTCATGAATATAAAAATAATACAACACCAACAAACAAAAGAAAAACAAAGAAAAAGACCAACAGTAAATCAGAGAGAGCTTTAGAGAGAGAGCTTTAGAGAGCTTTAGAGAGCTTTAGAGAGAGAGAGAGAGAGAGAGAGAGAGAGAGAGAGAGAGAGAGAGAGAGAGAGAGAGAGAGAGAGAGAGAGAGAGAGAGAGAATGGGAAAACATCAGGCCTACTTTCACTTCGAATGCCTCCGTGTGTCGACTGGCCGAACACTGTGGCCGTGCGAGTGATTGACACTTCAACAAGCGTAGTCTCTGCCCGAGTCAAATCTTTGACACTCAGCTCGGTTTTGTTGTTTGTAGTGAAGAAATTTGTTATGTTCTGGGTGTTTTTCAAAGCAGTTAGCGCCGATTGCGATGCGTGTTGTTTGATTCAACATGCCGCTGTCAATCATCGAGTCCCCCGTCGGCCCCCAACTTGAGAAATCAACATCGGCACACGGTGCAAGCGATCTCGCGTTCTGCCTATCCGCACTACAGAAAACTTTCTGTGTATTGTGCACGGTATGCTTGAGTAGATATTGATACTCTTCTTCTTCTCAAACTGAATGCTTTCTCTCGCCGCCATTTTGGTCACGCCAATGTCGGACGGCGCATGCGCGAGAACCCTACTTGCCGCGCGCCTATGCGAACTTCAGACGAACCTATATAGAGGCAAGCGGACCTCAAACGAACCGTGCTAGAAAACGTACTTTGTGGAAACAGAAAATCGTAGAATTTGGTTATCAACCGTAGTTCCGTAGTTTCTAGTCAAATTCCATAGGAACTAGGGAAAATCCGTAGGGGTAGGCAGGTCTGCTTCACTGACAGAAACATTCACAGATATTTTCTATAATAAGACAAAGAAGAGATTTATTAGACTCAGTCTTACAAAATATATGTCCCTGGAGATATGTTCCTCCTGACTGTGTCAGAACCAAAACTAGCATTCCAGATGTTTGTGACGTCATCAAAAGTTATGACATCATTCAATGACATAATTCTGCCCCTAGTAGACAGGCAGGGAAGGGGTTAACTCTATCATGTGGTGATAACGTCATGTACCGGCACTTGGTTGACAGGGTAGGGCAGTCCAATGTTGGGAGGGGGGGGAAGGAACAATGGGATCTTCCTCCCCTAACTGACAATTATAAATAACGATATAACATGGTTCAAACGTCATGTACCGGCACTTGGTTGACAGGGTAGGGCAGTCCAATGTTGGGAGGGGGGGGAAGGAACAATGGGATCTTCCTCCCCTAACTGACAATTATAAATAACGATATAACATGGTTCAAACGTCATGTACCGGCACTTGGTTGACAGGGTAGGGCAGTCCAATGTTGGGAGGGGGGGGAAGGAACAATGGGATCTTCCTCCCCTAACTGACAATTATAAATAACGATATAACACGGTTCAAACGTCACATACCGGCACTTGGTTGACGGGGTAGGGCAGTCCAATGTTTGGAGGGGGTGGTGGAACAATGGGATCTTCCGGCTCCTTCGGTTGGGGAGCGATCTGCGGCCGTGACAGATACTGCACACACAACCAGAAAACACCAATCAGTCACTCACTGACTGAGTCAATCCATAACCCCATAAAGTTATCACACACATAGCATACCGGGACATAGAAAAGAAAACTTCAGTGAATCACCTATAACAGTGAACATTTTCATCAGCAAACACTCAGAAATTCATTGGAGTGAATCATCTATAACAGTGAACATTTTCATCAGCAAACACTCAGAAATTCATTGGAGTGAATCATCTATAACAGTGAACATTTTCATCAGCAAACACTGAAATTCATTGGAGTGAATCATCTATAACAGTGAACATTTTCATCAGCAAACGCTAAGAAATTCATTGGAGTGAATCATCTATAACAGTGAACATTTTCATCAGCAAACGCTAAGAAATTCATTGGAGTGAATCATCTATAACAGTGAACATTTTCATCAGCAAACGCTAAGAAATTCATTGGAGTGAATCATCTATAACAGTGAACATTTTCATCAGCAAACGCTAAGAAATTCATTGGAGTGAATCATCTATAACAGTGAACATTTTCATCAGCAAACGCTAAGAAATTCATTGGAGTGAATCATCTATAACAGTGAACATTTTCATCAGCAAACACTCAGAAATTCATTGGAGTGAATCATCTATAACAGTGAACATTTTCATCAGCAAACACTCAGAAATTCATTGGAGTGAATCATCTATAACAGTGAACATTTTCATCAGCAAACGCTAAGAAATTCATTGGAGTGAATCATCTATAACAGTGAACATTTTCATCAGCAAACGCTAAGAAATTCATTGGAGTGAATCATCTATAACAGTGAACATTTTCATCAGCAAACGCTAAGAAATTCATTGGAGTGAATCATCTATAACAGTGAACATTTTCATCAGCAAACACTCAGAAATTCATTGGAGTGAATCATCTATAACAGTGAACATTTTCATCAGCAAACGCTAAGAAATTCATTGGAGTGAATCATCTATAACAGTGAACATTTTCATCAGCAAACGCTAAGAAATTCATTGGAGTTGCAGTTGGATGTACTTCCAGTGTGGCCATTCTGGAGGGGTCTTTGAGGTAGTTCAATCTTCATCATGGTCAGTTCAGTAGTTTACCTGTACTTCCAGTGTGGCCATCCTGGAGGGGTCTTTGAGGTAGTTTCCAGGCATCAGGTCTTTGACGTCCAGCCCCAGTGTCTTGCACAGCACTTCGATCTCAAACTTGAGGTTCAGCTTCAGCTCCTGCTCCTGGTGTAACTCGGCCAACACGTTCATGATGCCCATCGTCCAGGGGTTAGGGGCCTTGAACACCTGTCATTAGCATAGCATTAGCATATTACTATCCCCTCACAATCATATTATTAACACGATGCCCATTGTCTAGGGGTTAGGGGCCTTGAACACCTGTCATTAGCATATTACTATCCCCTCACAATCATATTATTAACACGATGCCCATCGTCCAGGGGTTAGGGGCCTTGAACACCTGTCATTAGCATATTACTATCCCCTCACAATCATATTATTAACACGATGCCCATCGTCCAGGGGTTAGGGGCCTTGAACACCTGTCATTAGCATATTACTATCCCCTCACAATCATATTATTAACACGATGCCCACTGTCCAGGGGTTAGGGGCCTTGAACACCTGTCATTAGCATAGCATTAGCATATTACTATCCCCTCACAATCATATTATTAACACGATGCCCATTGTCCAGGGGTTAGGGGCCTTGAACACCTGTCATTAGCATAGCATTAGGAGTTATAAGGCCCGTTTTGTGCTTCAGACACACACACACACACACACACGGGACACTTGGCTTTTTACTATATGATGATGATGATGTTTATCTGTATGTTAGTGTTTAGGCCTTTGTTCAGCGCTTTGAGCACCCTGCAAAGGGAGTTAAGCGCTCTATAAATAACCATTATTATTATTATTATTAGCATATTACTATCCCCTCACAATCATATTATTAACACGATGCCCATCGTCCAGGGGTTATGGGCCTTGAACACCTGTCATTAGCATATTACTATCCCCTCACAATCATATTATTAACACGATGCCCATCGTCCAGGGGTTAGGGGCCTTGAACACCTGTCATTAGCATATTACTATCCCCTCACAATCATATTATTAACACGATGCCCATCGTCCAGGGGTTAGGGGCCTTGAACACCTGTCATTAGCATATTACTATCCCCTCACAATCATATTATTAACACGATGCCCACTGTCCAGGGGTTAGGGGCCTTGAACACCTGTCATTAGCATATTACTATCCCCTCACAATCATATTATTAACACGATGCCCATCGTCCAGGGGTTAGGGGCCTTGAACACCTGTCATTAGCATATTACTATCCCCTCACAATCATATTATTAACACGATGCCCATTGTCCAGGGGTTAGGGGCCTTGAACACCTGTCATTAGCATATTACTATCCCCTCACAATCATATTATTAACACGATTGCCATTTGTCCACGGTATGGGGACTTTGAACCATACCATGCAAGTATTCAATATGATACTTTACTGTAGAATCCTTTTGTCTCTTCAATACCATCATGTAGTAGTAGTAGTAGTAGTAGTAGTAGTAGTAGTAGTGGTAGTAGTGGTAGGGACAAAATAAGCTGTTAAGCTTTTTGTTTAGTCCCATCCTATACATAAAGTATTACAATGAAAATGTGGTCAAGGTGCATTACGGTCAATTTTCCTAATTAAAATCAATTATCAAAGCTTCTAAACATATTTAAATATTTTGGAGAATCATCCAAGCGATTTTTGAATGTGTTAGCATCAGGTGCACATTTTAAAAGATTAATAGGTAACTCATTCCACAAGTTAGCAACACGGATGCTGAAACAATTATTTCTTATATTAGTATTGAACCTTTTAATAAAAACTTGACCATGCATTCCTTGTTAGATTATATTGAGGAGAATCAAAGAATTTTTTCCAAGACAAGTCAACTAGACCATTGAATATTTTATAGGCCTCAATGAGATACCCCCTAATTCTTCTTCCTTTGAGAGAAAACAGGTTTAGGTATTTAAGTCTACTATAATAATCCATATTTTTACATCCCTTGACAAAATTTGTTGCTCTGCGTTGCACTTTTTCAATTGCTGATGACTGGTATTTATACTTTGGGAACCATATGATGTTTCCATATTCTAAGTGGGGTCTTATTAATGCCTTGTATAATTTGATAAATATATCCTGATCAATATTTACAAAGGTTCTTTTAATTAAACCAATCATCTTATTAGCAGTATTAATACAGTTCTGAATATGTTTGTCAAATGAGAAATCCTTATCGAAAGTTACCCCTAAGTCTTTTTCATTTTCACATTTTGTTACTGGACACGCCACATTGTCATTCATCATAGTATAATCAACACTTGGATTTCTTTTACCCACATGCATAACCTTGCATTTACCTGTGTTAAAATAAAGATTCCATTTTTCTGTCCATTCTCGCATATTATTTAAGTCATTTTGTAGCAAGTTACTGTTACATGATTTATTATAAACTTTGGTGTCATCAGCAAAAATTTGGATCATGTAAGTATCCAATATAATCCTGCTTTACCCTACAATCATCTTCTTTACGGTACTTGCATGCAAGTATCCAATATAATCCTGCTTTATCCTACAATCATCTTCTTTACGATACTTGCATGTAAGTATCCAATATAATCCTGCTTTATCCTACAATCATCTTCTTTACGATACTTGCATGTAAGTATCCAATATAATCCTGCTTTACCCTACAATCATCTTCTTTACGATACTTGCATGTAAGTATCCTACATAATCCTGCTTTATCCTACAATCATCTTCTTTACGATACTTGCATGTAAGTATCCAATATAATCCTGCTTTATCCTACAATCATCTTCTTTACGATACTTGCATGTAAGTATCCAATATAATCCTGCTTTATCCTACAATCATCTTCTTTACGATACTTGCATGTAAGTATCCAATATAATCCTGCTTTATCCTACAATCATCTTCTTTACGATACTTGCATGTAAGTATCCAATATAATCCTGCTTTACCCTACAATCATCTTCTTTACGATACTTGCATGTAAGTATCCAATATAATCCTGCTTTATCCTACAATCATCTTCTTTACGATACTTGCATGTAACTATCCAATATAATCCTGCTTTATCCTACAATCATCTTCTTTACGATACTTGCATGTAACTATCCAATATAATCCTGCTTTACCCTACAATCATCTTCTTTATGATACTTGCATGTAAGTATCCAATATAATCCTGCTTTATCCTACAATCATCTTCTTTACGATACTTGCATGTAAGTATCCAATATAATCCTGCTTTATCCTACAATCATCTTCTTTAATACTTGCATGTAAGTATCCAATATAATCCTGCTTTACCCTACAATCATCTTCTTTACGATACTTGCATGTAAGTATCCAATATAATCCTGCTTTATGATACTTGCATGTAACTATCCAATATAATCCTGCTTTATCCTACAATCATCTTCTTTACGATACTTGCATGTAAGTATCCTATAATCCTGCTTTAACAATCATCTTCTTTAATACTTGCATGTAACTATCCAATATAATCCTGCTTTACACAATCATCTTCTTTACGATACTTGCATGTAAGTATCCAATATAATCCTGCTTTATCCTACAATCATCTTCTTTACGATACTTGCATGTAACTATCCAATATAATCCTGCTTTATCCTACAATCATCTTCTTTACGATACTTGCATGTAAGTATCCAATATAATCCTGCTTTATCCTACAATCATCTTCTTTACGATACTTGCATGTAAGTATCCAATAATCCTGCTTTAACAATCCTTTATGATACTTTAAGTATCCAATATAATCCTGCTTTACAATCATCTTCTTTACGATACTTGCATGTAAGTATCCAATACATAATCCTGCTTTATCCTACAATCATCTTCTTTACGATACTTGCATGTAAGTATCCTACATAATCCTGCTTTATCCTACAATCATCTTCTTTATGATACTTGCATGTAAGTATCCAATATAATCCTGCTTTACCCTACAATCATCTTCTTTACGATACTTGCATGTAAGTATCCTACATAATCCTGCTTTATCCTACAATCATCTTCTTTACGATACTTGCATGTAACTATCCAATATAATCCTGCTTTATCGTAGAGTCCTCGTCTCTCTATAATACTATTATGGTCTGGCAGAAGGGTTGCAGTAATTGTCCTTTGCCGATCTACGATCGCAAAGGAGTCTATTTTTGTTCGTGTATGTTTCTTTGGTGTTTTTTTTGGTTTTTTTGTGTGCGTTTGTTTTTCTGTCTGTCCCAAGAATATCTCCCGAACTGCTTCAAATTTTGTGGGGTGGTGTGTCACCATGAGAGGAAGGCATCCGCGTAAACATCATCACCGTCCTGACCTTGACGTATGACCTTGAATCTTTAAGGGGCCATAACTTCCACACCGTTGGTCTTAGAGTCTTCAAATTTGGCATGGAGGTACTTTGGCTTATGTCCGTTCTGATGATGGCATACTGATCAAGGTCAAGGTCAAGGTCAAGGTCCAGGAGATCGGTAGGCCTTGAAAGTGGTAGGGGTCTACAAATTGGGTTTTCAGCCATATTTTCCACATTTGTACTTGACAGAAGCGCTTCAGATTGTGTGTGGTACTGTATACCCTAGAGTAGAAAACTTCCAAGCATAAATTATCGCCATGCTGACCTTGACGTGACCTTGAAAACCGAAATTTCCTTCTTTGCGCTATATATTTCTTGTTCAAGCTGTATCTCCGGTTCTTCGTTCCCTACATTGGCTCCCAGTTCAATCATGTATTAACTACAAAATTCTCCTCCTTGCCTTCAAGTCACTGAATGATCAAGCTCCCCTGTATCTCTCTGATCTTCTTCATCTCAATGTCCCAGCTCGCCAACTACGTTCGTCTTCTGATTCTCGTCTCCTTTCCATTCCCTCCATCCGTCTCAAATCTGCTGGCCAACGTTCTTTTTCTTGTCAAGCACCATCTCTTTGGAATTCTCTGCCTTCTCCTCTCCGACACTCCAACTCAGTCTCCTCATTCAAAACATCTCTTAAAACCCATCTTTTTCCTGCTGCGCCCTAAATATTTGATCAGTTGTCTACCGTTGTGTGCACGTGAGGGAAGATTGAATAAGAGGTTTGTGTTGTTTTGTGGTGCATGTGTGTGCGTGTGTGTGAGTGTGTGTGTGTGTGTGTGTGTGTGTGTGAGCATGAATGTGTGCATACATGTGTGCTTGTGTGTATTTTGGTTTTGTGGGTTGTGTGTGCACGCATGTGTGTGTGTGTCTGTGTGCGTGTCTGTCTGCGTGCGTACGTTGTGTGTGAGGGTGTTTGTGTATGTGTGTTGGTGTATGTGGTCAGTCCATGCGGCTCAGTTGCTGTGGCTTACCGAATGGGGTATGAACGAGTTGGCGTCAATAATTGTGTGTGTTTGTGTGTGTGTGTGTGTGTGTGTGCGTGTGTGTGTGTGTTAGAGAGAGAGAGAGAGTTGCTTTGTATATATATGCGCTGTTGCTGGTTGGTGTCACTCTTGAATGTTGTTTTTGTTGTCTGTTGATGAATAATTGATTGTAAAGCGCTTTGGGCTCATCTGAGGTAAAGCGCTATATAAATGTACTATTATTATTATTATCTCGTGAACTAGAAGACAGAATCCCTTCCAATTTTGTGTCAGGATGTGACACTAAGAGTATAACACATTCGTACATAAATTATCCCTCGGAAATACTCAGAGCGGCAGACATGTTTCTGTTTTTCTTCACCCTCTTATATATCGTGAAATACTGTATAGAATCACTCCAAATTTTGTGGGGAGGTGTAAAAAGAAGAGTAGAAGACATTGCAGTACAAATTATGCCACGTGGGATTTTAATGTCGCCGAGCGGCAGACATGTCTTACGGGTGTACACCCCATTAATGTAAGTCTTGGCATTCCAATGTAAAGTTGATTTTTAAGGGTGCCTGTCCACATTCAGTGCACACCTTTTGGCACTGAGTCATATACATATATACATGCATACGCTTGTACCAGACCTGCTTACCCCTATTTCGCAAAGTTGTAATTTCTGAAACAAAAAAAACGTAATTTTGAAGAAAAAAAATGTAATCCAACACGTGATCAATGAACGTCGATATCGCACTGACGTAAGTGTGCAATACTAATGTCCGTTGAGCAGTAGACACAGAACACATGCTCGTCACCTAGTGCTGAAATTCCTGGAATTTTTAGGTCACTTTCCCGGAATTTCTGTGCCACTTAAGTGACTTTTGATGTCTTTTCTTTTGATTTTTTCGACCAGAAGATACAGAAGCTTCGGAATGCACTCGCATGGACGCCATTTTGAAACAGAAAAGGAAATGGCGCGAAATGATTTTTCACTGCATTGTTTCAAAAGCTTCTCTTACCGACGCAACTGTATTTTTTAATTTTATATTTAGGATTTTGTTTTCCCATATTTTTTTTCCGTAGCCATAATTACCGTAATTTGATCCCCCCCCCCCCCCCCCCCCCCCGGTAAAAATTACGGCAAAATCGGGATGGTAAACAGGTTTGTTGTACCCCCCCCCCCCCCCCACATACACAGTAAGGAGAGAGAGAGAGAGAGAGAGAGAGAGAGAGAGAGAGAGAGAGAGAGAGAGAGAGAGAGAGAGAGAGAGAGAGGGGGGGGGGGGGGCAGAGGCAGAGACAGACAAAGATAGGAAGTTCAGAGAGAAAATTACACTCACTAAAGACATTGCGTGCACACACACGCAGTGCTTTTTTTACCTTGCTTTTGGCACATGATTCCAACACTTTGGCAGTGAATGGCACAACATACAGCAGCTCCTGGGCCCCCTTGTGGTAGGCTTCATAAACCAGAGACTTCAAGTCAATGTCCTGTACATAATAACAGAAATATTGTCTAATAATGTTGATATAATGCACACATAATATAACATACAGCAACTCCTGGGTGCCCTTGTGGTAGGTTTTGTAAACCAGAGACTTCAAGTCAATGTCCTGTACATAATAACAGAAATATTGCCTAATAATGTTGATATAATGCACACATAATACAACATACAGCAGCTCATGGGTGCCCTTGTGGTAGGCTTCATAAACCAGAGACTTCAAGTCAATGTCCTGTACATAATAACAGAAATATTGTCTAATAATGTTGATATAATGCACACATAATACAACATACAGCAGCTCCTGGGCCCCCTTGTGGTAGGCTTCATAAACCAGAGACTTCAAGTCAATGTCCTGTACATAATAACAGAAATATTGTCTAATAATGTTGATATAATGCACACATAATACAACATACAGCAACTCCTGGGTGCCCTTGTGGTAGGTTTTGTAAACCAGAGACTTCAAGTCAATGTCCTGTACATAATAACAGAAATATTGCCTAATAATGTTGATATAATGCACATACATAACACAATGCAGAGCAACTCTTGGGTGCCCTTGTGGTAGGATATGTAAACCAAGGACTTTACATCAATGTCCTGAAACAGAGAAATATTGTCTAATAATGTTGATATAATGCACACATAATATAACATACAGGTGCCCTTGTGGTAGGTTTTGTAAACCAGAGACTTCAAGTCAATGTCCTGTACATAATAACAGAAATATTGTCTAATAATGTTGATATAATGCACACATAATATAACATACAGCAACTATGGGTGCCCTTGTGGTAGGCTTTGTAAACCAGAGACTTCAAGTCAATGTCCTGTACATAATAACAGAAACATTGCCTAATAATGTTGATATAATGCACACATAATACAACATACAGCAACTCTTTGGTGCCCTTGTGGTAGGCTTCGTAAACCAGGGACTTCAAGTCAATGTCTTGGAATAGAGCAGAAAAATATGAATGCATCTGACATAGCACATTACGGACATAACATACACCTATTATCAACACAATATAGAGCCATTTTTTAGCTTCTTTCTGTACTGTTTTGTTATAATGACAATGTATTGTTTGGTTATAATCAAGACATAAATCACTCGCGTTTATGAGGATGGGTTTGTTCTTGCACATGGTCATCATTTCTAGCCAGTGTCCTAGGTTCTTCCATCAATCAATCAATCAATGACTCACGTTCATGAGGATGGGTTTGTTCTAGCACAGGGTCATCATTCCCAGCCAGTGTCCCAGGTTCTTCCATCAATCAATCAATCATCAATGACTCACGTTCATGAGGATGGGTTTGTTCTAGCACAGGTCATCATTCCTAGCCAGTGTCCCAGGTTCTTCCATCAATCAATCAATCATCAATGACTCACGTTCATGAGGATGTATCGGAAAAGGTCATTTTAAACACTGGTGCCCCCCAAGGATGTGTATTATCTCCCTTGCTATTTACATTGTTTACCAATGACTTCGCTCTGTAAACCCATCTGTTGCAGTTATTAAGTTTTCTGATGACACTACTATGGAGGGGCTCATTACTAATGGCGATGAGGCAGGGTACAGGGATGAAGTTGGAAAGATGGTTGACTGGTGTGCCACTAACAATCTTGAGCTCAATGTTTCCAAAACTAAAGAATTGATAGTTGATTTCAGGAAAAAGAAAACTCCTCTCCCAGCGTTATCTGTTAAAGGTCAGGTAGTTGAGCAAGTAGAATCACTTAAATTCCTAGGTGTGCACATTTCAAATACATTAAGCTGGGAAGTCAACATCACATCATCCTGCAAAAAGCACAGCAGAGACTATATTTTCTAAGACAGCTCAAGGATAACTACAGCAGTCTTGACACAGTTCTATCGATCTGTCATCGAAAGCATACTCAGTTTTTCAATATCTGTCTGGTATGGATCAGCTTCAGTTAAAGATAAAAGGAAACTCCATCAAGTCGTCAAGACATCCTCAAAAATCATAGGTCACAAACTGCCATCCCTAGATAACATCCATAGTGTGCGCATAAGACGCAAAGCTAAATCCATCATATCTGATTGCACACACCCAGCCAACCATCTGTTTCAATCACTCCCTTCTGGTAAAAGGTTCTGCTCTTTTAAGTGCAAATCTAACCGCCTGAAGAACAGTTTTTACCCCTCTGCTGTCAGAGCCATCAATACTCAGTAGGCTCACCCCCCCTAGGGGTATTTTTGTATCCTATTTTGCTCAGACTTGTGTTAATCGGTGTGCCTGCATGCTCGCGGTCTTGTGTGTGAGTGCGTGTGTGAGGAGGTGGGACATGTGTTGGTATAAATGTGTATGCACGTGTATGTGTGTGTGTTGGTGTATGTGTAGGTGTGCGTCTGAGAGAAAGAAAGAATCTGAGAGAGAGAGAGACTGATACACGATAATGTAATCTGTTTGTTTGTGTGTAATGTGTGTGTGGTTTTTTTCTTTCTTTTCCCCCTCTTATATTGGTTGTCCATTCGATGTGCATGCTTTCGTTGTTGTTGGATTGTGTCTTGTGCAAAACCAAAATGATTTCCTTTGTATTATGCATGCATTGGCTGATTAAAGAATCTTGAATCTTGTTCTAGCACAGGGTCATCATTCCCAGCCAGTGTCCTAGGTTCTTCCATCAATCATCAATGACTCACGTTCATGAGGATGGGTTTGTTCTAGCACAGGGTCATCATTCCCAGCCAGTGTCCTAGGTTCTTCCATCAATCATCAATGACTCACGTTCATGAGGATGGGTTTGTTCTAGCACAGGGTCATCATTCCCAGCCAGTGTCCCAGGTTCTTCCATCAATCATCAATCATCAATGACTCACGTTCATGAGGATGGGTTTGTTCTAGCACAGGGTCATCATTCCCAGCCAGTGTCCCAGGTTCTTCCATCAATCATCAATGACTCACGTTCATGAGGATGGGTTTGTTCTAGCACAGGGTCATCATTCCCAGCCAGTGTCCCAGGTTCTTCCATCAATCATCAATCATCAATGACTCACGTTCATGAGGATGGGTTTGTTCTAGCACAGGGTCATCATTCCCAGCCAGTGTCCCAGGTTCTTCCATCAATCATCAATGACTCGCGTTCATGAGGATGGGTTTGTTCTAGCACAGGGTCATCATTCCCAGCCAGTGTCCCAGGTTCTTCCATCAATCATCAATGACTCGCGTTCATGAGGATGGGTTTGTTCTAGCACAGGGTCATCATTCCCAGCCAGTGTCCCAGGTTCTTCCATCAATCATCAATGACTCACGTTCATGAGGATGGGTTTGTTCTAGCACAGGGTCATCATTCCCAGCCAGTGTCCCAGGTTCTTCCATCAATCATCAATGACTCGCGTTCATGAGGATGGGTTTGTTCTAGCACAGGGTCATCATTCCCAGCCAGTGTCCCAGGTTCTTCCATCAATCATCAATGACTCGCGTTCATGAGGATGGGTTTGTTCTAGCACAGGGTCATCATTCCCAGCCAGTGTCCCAGGTTCTTCCATCAATCATCAATCATCAATGACTCACGTTCATGAGGATGGGTTTGTTCTAGCACAGGGTCATCATTCCCAGCCAGTGTCCCAGGTTCTTCCATCAATCATCAATCATCAATGACTCACGTTCATGAGGATGGGTTTGTTCTAGCACAGGGTCATCATTCCCAGCCAGTGTCCTAGGTTCTTCCATCAATCATCAATCATCAATGACTCACGTTCATGAGGATGGGTTTGTTCTAGCACAGGGTCATCATTCCCAGCCAGTGTCCCAGGTTCTTCCATCAATCATCAATGACTCACGTTCATGAGGATGGGTTTGTTCTAGCACAGGGTCATCATTCCCAGCCAGTGTCCCAGGTTCTTCCATCAATCATATATGACTCACGTTCATGAGGATGGGTTTGTTCTAGCACAGGGTCATCATTCCCAGCCAGTGTCCCAGGTTCTTCCATCAATCATCAATGACTCACGTTCATGAGGATGGGTTTGTTCTAGCACAGGGTCATCATTCCCAGCCAGTGTCCCAGGTTCTTCCATCAATCATCAATGACTCACGTTTATGAGGATGGGTTTGTTCTAGCACAGGGTCATCATTCCCAGCCAGTGTCCTAAGTTCTTCCATCAATCATCAATCAATGACTCACGTTCATGAGGATGGGTTTGTTCTAGCACAGGGTCATCATTCCCAGCCAGTGTCCTAGGTTCTTCCATCAATCATCAATGACTCACGTTCATGAGGATGGGTTTGTTCTAGCACAGGGTCATCATTCCCAGCCAGTGTCCCAGGTTCTTCCATCAATCATCAATGACTCACGTTCATGAGGATGGGTTTGTTCTTGCACAGGGTCATCATTCCCAGCCAGTGTCCCAGGTTCTTCAGCAGGGAGCGGTCAGAGAAGTTGGCCACGCCCTTGATGTCACTCTGCAGCAACACCTGGAACAGAAAAGTACTGTCAGCATCAACACCCTGCCCTAACCAGAACAAACACAAAACAGAAACAAACTGTCAGCATCAACACCCTGCCTAACCCTAACTGAAACAAAAACAAAACAGAAACAAACTGTCAGCATCAACACCCTGCCTAACCCTAACTGAAACAAAAACAAAACAGAAACAAACTGTCAGCATCAACACCCTGCCCAGGCATGAAAGTGGATGAAGATCAAAAAAGAGGATTTTTTCGGCCGAGAAATCCTTCCACCCGGATTTTCACCTAACGTCAGAAGTTTTGTTGAGCAGGGGGGAGGGAGGGGCAGAACGTTCCCACAATTTTTTTCCAGCACAAACATCTTTGACGCATCAAAGAATGATTTTTTTTTTCAGCAGAAAAAAAATTCTTCCACCCGGATTTTCACCTAACATCCAATGTTTTGTTGACGGGGGGGTGGGGGGTGCACAACGTTCCCCAAACATTTTTTCCAACCACCTTTTCACCTACCTCACGTCACAAGTTTTGTTCAACGAGGAGGGGGGATAATCTATTCCGAAAATTTGGTCACCACAAATAGCCTTCCACCCACATTTTCAGCTAACATCGCTACTTTTGTTGAGCGGGAGCTACTCACCTTCCTTCGCACAATTGAAGCGAGTGAGCTAAAGCGACTTCCGGTTAACCAGTTTGAGAATCGCCAAATAGAGACTTGTAGATATAAGAATACGGCAAGATCGGTCATTTACGCGGATTTTTTTTTCTTCAGCGGAATTTTGAAAAATTTCAGCGGATTTTCCACGAAACACGGAATTCTTTTCATGCCTGCTGCCCTAACCCTAACCAGAACAAAAACAAAACAGAAACAAACTGTCAGCATCAACACCCTGCCTTAACCCTAACCCTATCTGAAACAGAAACAAAATAAAACAAAACTGTCACAACAATGCCCTGCCCTAACCCTATCTGAAACAAACCAAAACTGTCACAACAATGCCCTGTCCTAACCCTATCTGAAACAAACCAAAACTGTCACAACAATGCCCTGTCCTAACCGTATCTGAAACAAACCAAAACTGTCACAACAATGCCCTGTCCTAACCCTATCTGAAACAAACCAAAACTGTCACAACAATGCCCTGTCCTAACCGTATCTGAAACAAACCAAAACTGTCACAACAATGCCCTGTCCTAACCCTATCTGAAACAAACCAAAACTGTCACAACAATGCCCTGTCCTAACCCTATCTGAAACAAACCGAAACTGTCACAACAATGCCCTGTCCTAACCCTATCTGAAACAAAACAAACTGTCACAACAATGCCCTAACCCTATCTGAAACAAAACAAACTGTCACAACAATGCCCTAACCCTATCTGAAACAAAACAAAACAAGGGCATCACCGAGTGGCAGATATGTCCTTTGCCAGTTACGCCCTGTACATGCCCCGCCCTGTACCTCCCTTCCCCCTTCACATCTTCGGTCCCCGTCCTCCTTGTGACCTTTGGGTGATGCACCTACACACCCTTGACTGGGTGCAAATCGTTTTCCGGGATGCACACCCTTAATTGGTGGGGTGCACACCCTTAACACTGAGACATGTCTGCCACTCGGCGACATTTAAGCCCCACGTGGCACATTTTGTGCTAGGATGTCTTTTACGTTTAGTATTAGACCCCCTCATTTACTGGGATGTACACCCTTAATTAGTGGGATGTACACCCTTAACTCGGAGACATGTCTGCCACTCGGCGACATTAAAATCCCACGTGGCATAATTTGTACTGCAATGTCTTCTACTCTTCTTTTTACACACCCACACAAAATTGGGAGTGATTCTATACAGTATTTCATGAGATATAGGAGGGTGAAGAAAAACAGAAACATGTCTGCCGCTCGGCGACATTGTATTTCCGAGGGATAATTTATGTACGAATGTGTTATACTCTTAGTGTCACATCCTGACACAAAATTGGAAGGGATTCTGTCTTCTAGTTCACGAGATACAGCTTTAAGAAGAAATATATAGCGCAAAGAAGGAAATTTCGGTTTTCAAGGTCACACTTCAAGGTCAAGGTCAGCATGGCGATAATTTATGCTCGGATGTTTTCTACTCTAGGTTATACAGTACCACACACAATCTGAAGCGCTTCTGTCAAGTACAAATGTGGAAAATATGGCTTAAAACCCAATTTTTAGACCCCTACCACTTTCAAGGCCTACCGATCTCCTGGACCTTGACCTTGACCTTGATTGGTATGCCATCATCAGAACGGGCATAAGCCAAAGTACCTACATGCCAAATTTGAAGACTAAGACCAACGGTGTGGAAGTTATGGCCCCTTAAAGATTTTCAGTTTTCAAGGTCGTACGCCAAGGACAAGGTCACAACGGCGATAATTTATGTGCGGATGCTTTCCTCTCATGATGACACACCACCACACAAAATTTGAAGCGATTCGGTCAAGCGGTTCGGGAGATATACTTGGGACAGACAGAAGGAAAAAAAAAAGAAGAAACATACACGAACGAAAACATACTCCTTTGCGATCGTAGATCGGCAAAGGACAAAAAAACCCCACCATACATGAACGAAAATAGACTCCTTTGCGATTGTAGATCGGCAAAGGACAAAAAAAAAAGAAACATACACGAACGAAAACATACTCCTTTGCGATCGTAGATCGGCAAAGGACAACAAAACTGTCACAACAATGCCCTACCCTAGCTCTATCTGAAACAGAAACAAACTGTCACAACAATGCCCTAACCCTATCTGAAACAAAAAACAAAACTGTCACAACAATGCCCTGACCCTATCTGAAACAAAACAAACTGTCACAACAATGCCCTGCCCTAGCCCTATCTGAAACAGAAACGAAACAGAAACAAACTGTCACAACAATGCCCTGCCCTAGCCCTATCTGAAACAGAAACAAACTGTCACAACAATGCCCTGCCCTAGCCCTATCTGAAACAGAAACAAACTGTCACAACAATGCCCTGCCCTAGCCCTATCTGAAACAGAAACAAACTGTCACAACAATGCCCTGCCCTAGCCCTATCTGAAACAGAAACAAACTGTCACAACAATGCCCTGCCCTAGCCCTATCTGAAACAGAAACAAACTGTCACAACAATGCCCTGCCCTAGCCCTATCTGAAACAGAAACAAACTGTCAGCATCAATGGTTAGAAGGAAGGTGGCAGAGTGGTTAAGACGTTCCCCTGCCAAATTCAATACAGAAACAAACTATCAGCATCAATGGTTAGAAGGAAGGTGGCAGAGTGGTTAAGACGTGCCCCTGCCAAATTTAATACAGAAACAAACTGTCAGCATCAATGGTTAGAAGGAAGGTGGCAGAGTGGTTAAGACGTTCCCCTGCCAAATTCAATACAGAAACAAACTATCACATTCCCCTGCCAAATTCAATGCCTGACTGCAGCGCGAGTGACCCGGGTTCGAATCCCGGCCTCACCCTTTCTTTCTAGTTCGACAGGAAAATCGAAGTGAATGTCGAGTCCTTCAGATGGGGATTGAAAGCTAGTCTGACCCGTGTGCTTTACACATATAAAAATCCCACGGCAGTTAAAGTCAGTGAGAGCAGGGAAAAATCCCGCTACCTAGTATGACCAAATTGATAGCTAATGTTCCCAAGTCTGCCCCTTCCTTCACCTTGATATTATGATGAAAAAGTTGTTTATTTATCATTTTATTTATCACAATATTCACCTTGATGTTGCGATAGGTTTCTTTCAGGATCAGAATGTTGAGCTGCACTATCTTGAGAACGTCAATGAAGTTGGAGTAGAGGGTGTGGAAGTTGGGCTCAATGCTGGCTCGCTTCATCACCAGATACTGCGACACCCACGGAATGTACTCCTCCCCCACATGGTCCTTTAGCTCATCACCCTGAAATCATAACAAATCATGTTAAAACAATAACGATGGGTACTGCGACACCCACGGAATGTACTCCTCCCCCACATGGTCCTTTAGCTCATCACCCTGAAATGATCACAAATAATGTATCATATCATATCATATCATATATGGCATGTAGGCTTTTAATTAGCCTTTAGCCTGCTATTTCCTTTTAGTTGATAAGGAAACGCAATTTGAAACTTTTGTTTGTTTGTTATTATTTTTTATATATATTTAATTTTTTGTATGTATACAATGAAAACAAGCAAACTGATCTGCATACTAATTATTACTGAATACTTATATTAGTATGGAAGCAATAATCTTCCCAAAAATTATCTAATTTGTTTTTAAAACTATTGAGTGTTCCTGTGGTTGCAGTATCATTTGGTAGTAAATTCCAATTGTTAATAACCCTGTTAGTGAAAAAATGTGCAGAAATATTAGTATAAACTAATGATTTTGTTAGTTTTAAGGAGTGTCCTCTAGTGGTAGTTACTAAGAGAAAAAAGTGTGTTTGTAGTTCTAGTATCATAATATCCGTTTAAGTTTCAATCATATCTCCCCATGCTCTTCGATACTCTAGGCTAGGTAGATTAAGAAGTTTTAGTCTTTCCTCATAACTCATATTACTCATGCTGATAATTTGTTTAGTGAATCGCCTTTGGACATTTTCAATAGCATTAATATGTTTATTTAATGATGGAGACCAAATCCAGAGCTGCCTACCCCTAAAATGCTTGTCTGGACGTCAGTCTCAGCATCAAGGACAACAAAATCGTCACTGACCTCCATGCGAAGTCCACAGATGCTAATATGTGCCTACCCTTCAACAGCTGTCACCCAAGACATTGTCCCCGGGGCATAGCTCATTCTCAGTTGCAACTGAGAATGAGGCGTATATGCTCTGAGGAACAGGACTTCCAAACAAGGGCAAAAGAGCTTTCAGAAAAACTCAGGAAAAGGGGCTACCCAGACCAACTCCTTGAGGGAGCACGCAAAAAGGTGGCTTCTCTACCTAGGGAAGAAACCCTAAAGTACAAACCCCCCAAAAGCAACGAAAGAGTGCCAGTCATCATCAGGCACAATCCCCAAAATCCTCCACTGGGAAACTGGTTGAAAGCCTACATGCCCATTCTACATTCCAGCTACAGAATGCAAAAGGCTCTCCCTCACCCGCCCATCCTCGGAGAAAGAAACTGCAAGAACATGCGCAGTCTTTTGATGCCAAGCAAACTCCCGAAGCCCTTGCAACAACACCAACGACAGCTTCCACGAGATCCACCACCAGTACATGGACAAACACAAAGAAAAGACCAGCCACAACAGCCAAGATCTCACTTTCAGCATCAACAGGAGTCCAATCCAGAAAAATAACTACCAACAACTGACAAACAGGAAACAAACAAAGACGAAAACAGCAGAGAAAACATTGAAGAACAACACAGATGTTTCAAATGCTCTGGGAGATGTGTTCTTTGCCGACACCATCTAAAACCAACAAGATCGTTTCAAAGTGCCAGGAATGGAACTACATATGCCATCAGAGACCACCTCACATGCGAGTCATCTAACATCATCTACCTAATTGACTGTGACAAATGCAAAAAAGTCCAATACGTTGGAGAAACTGGACAGACACTGCAAAAACGATTCTATGGACATACGTACAACATCAGACATTATAACGCAGAAACACAAGATGCACTTGACAAACAAACCATAAGAAACGAGGACACGATGGTGGCAAAACATTTCAATGAAAAAGACCACAACATAATAATAATAATGAGCATTTATATGCGCTTAATCTTAAACAAGCCCTAAGCGCTTACAATAATAAACAAATAAATGAATACCCCCCCCCCCCCCCACAAAACAAAGACAAACAACAACAGCAACAACAACAAGCAGTAGAAAATATGAGAATGTCAAACATTTCCTCGCATACACACACACATGCACGCGCACACACAAACAAAACACACACACACACCACACCACACACACACACACACACACCACACAACACAACACACGCCCGCACAAACCACACACTGCACACAAACACACGCGCAGAGAAGGGACAAAAATTACTTTCCAAAAGAACAGAGCAGGCTACGATTTGAAGAGAGTGGTTTTGAGGGAAGACTTAAATGAAGAAAGGGAGTTGGCAGAACGGAGAGGAAGAGGGAGTTTGTTCCAAGTAGAGGAGGCCTGAAAAGAGAAGGAACGTTCACCGAGAGTCCTGGTGCGGTAACGAGGGATCTGGAGGAGAGAAGTGTCAGAAGAGGAGCGTAACTGTCTAAGAGGTGTGTAAAGGTTCAGGAGATCAGTGAGATAAGAAGGAGCAAGACCATTCAGGGACTTGTAACAGAGCAGAGAGAGCTTGTAGTCGATACGCTTTCCAACAGGAAGCCAGTGAAGAGATTCAAGCATAGGGGTAGAATGAGAGAATTTGGAGCACCTCAGTACAAGGCGAGCAGCATTGTTTAGAATTTTTTTAAGTTTAGCGAGAACAGTTTGTGGGCAGCCAGCAAGAAGGGAATTACAGTAATCTAGTCTGGAGAGTACGAAGGCAGAGATGAGAGTTTTTGTAGCTTCCTCGGAAAGAAGATGTCTTACAGATCCAATGCGCCGAAGTTCTAAGTAACAAGCACGACAGACAGAGGAAATCTGGTTTTGGAAGGAAAGAGTCTGATCAAGTGTGACGCCAAGATTGCGTACAGTGGTAGAAGTGTGGATAAGAGAGTTTTCTAACTGGATGGAAGTGGGGACAGAGTTTGCTGACATCATGGACATGCGTTGTGCTGCCATAGAGCAAATCAGATCAGAAAGCAGTGCTATCAGGAAAAGAAGAGAAAAGTTCTGGCGCCACCAGTTGCAGACAAACTATCCTGATGGACTGAATGTCTTCGATTAAATCAGGTTTTGGTTCTGGCCCCTGATGATGATGCCCCCTGAGAGAGACAGAGAACGAAGAAAAACAGAGAGAGAGAGAGAGAGAGAGAGAGAGAGAGGTGGGGGGGGGGGGGGGGGGAGAGAAAGATAGAGTGAGAGAGAGAGGCAGAGAGAGGGAGGGGAGAGACAGAGAACGAGAGGGGGGAGAAACAGAGGGAGAGGGAGGGAGATGGGGAGGGAGAGGGAGGCTTAGAGGGAGAGAGAGGGTGGGGTGGGGGTGGGGGGTAAAGAAACAGAGAGAAGAGGGACAGGAGGGGATGACGGAGATTATGTCTTTTCATTCATTATTTTCTTTTACTTTACCATCATCAGATTATCACGTCATAGTTCTAGTATGTGTCATCCATTCACTGCCGTCATTGTTAAGTTTAGTGTATTGTATTCACCTCGTCAAAGTCTTTTTGGTAAAGGTCAAGATGTGCCACCCCCCCCTACCTATCTCGGTTAATTCTATTTTTCCGTTATTGCCTTTCTTACCATACATAAAGCTGTATTTTAGGAACATTTTTAGCTAATAACCTTTTTGGAATACTAACCCTATCCCTAAACCTAACCCTACCCCCCACCCTATAAGACGGAAAAACGCAACGAACCACAACTGTGACAAATCGCGGTGTACTGCTGGGGGTAGGGTTAGGTTTAGGGCTAGGGTTAGGGATAGGGTTAGTATTCCAAAAAGGTTATTAGCTGAAAATGTTCCTAAAATACAGCTTTATGTATGGTAAGAAAGGCAAAAACGGAAAAATAGAATTAACCAAGAAATGCAGGGGGGGTGGCACATCTTTACCTTTACCGTCTTTTTAAATACGAACATTTGGTTTTATTCGCCGTGTTTATTGTTTATCTCACCTTCATGTGCTTGCGTGAGTGTACCGTTTTGATGTTTTTAAGTTCAATTGTCAGTAGTTTTAACTCAGAAAGTGTTCAATTTTCAGTAATTTTGATAGGTTTTTCAGTAGTCATGTCGCACGGCGTGAAATCACTTCATATGCAAAGCATGACCATAACATTTCGCTTTGCATGAATCAAGAAATTGAATATGAAGTTTGCAGTATTTTTTTATGACCCAATGCTTGTGTGCTATTGTGTGTATCACTGTGTCACTGTGTGTCTCTTTGTGTCACTGTGTGCATGTCATTCATTGCATGTGTGTGTGTCACTGTGTGTGTGTCTGTGTCTGTGTGTTCTCCTTCTTCAGATTAAGTGCCCACAATCAACAATTTGATTTTTATGGCACTATTTCTGTCAGGTCCGAAGTCAGAGAAACAAGAACAAAATAGAAAATATATTTATATTTAAAGTATGCATCAGTACGAATGCATTGTTAATTTATTTTAATTTTTAAACTGTGACTATCAGTAGTATCACACACCTAAGTGAGTGGGAGAGAAAAAACCCAGAAAGGGGGGGGGGGGATATGGAGATCAAAGAGAAAGAGAAACACAGAGAGGGAAGGTAGGGAGGGGGTACAACAATAAATGATATTTGATCTATAGGAGAGACAGTCATGAATATCAAAATAATACAACAGCAACAAACAAAAGAAAAAGAAAAACAGTAAATAAGAGAGAGAGAGAGAGAGAGAGAGAGAGAGAGAGAGAGAGAGAGAGAGAGAGAGAGAGAGAGAGAGAGAGATTTAGCGAGCGAGAGAGAGAGAATGGGAAAACATCTGGCCTACTTTAGTTTCACTTCGAATACCTCTGGGTGTCTGGCCGAACACCGTGGCCGTGCGAGTGATTAACACTTCAACATTGAACAAGCGTCGTCTCTGCCCGAGTCAAATCTTTGACACTCAGCTCGGTTTCATTGTTTGTAGCGAAGAAATTTTTTATGTTCTGGGTGTTTTTCGGTGCAGCTAACACCGATTGCGATGCGTGTTGTTTGATTCAACATGCCGCTGTCAATCAACGAGTCCCCTGTGGCCCGTCGGTCCCCAACTTGAGAAATCACATCGGCACACGGTGCAAGCGATCTCGCGTTCTGCCTATCCGCACTACAGAAAACTTTTTGTGTATTGTGCACGGTATGCTTGAGAAGATATTGATTCACTTCTTCTTCAATCTTTCTTGATATTTTTTTCCATGAAATAACTTTGCAAACTGAATCACTGTCACCCGACTGAAGGCTTTCTCTCGCCACCATTTTGGTCACGCTAATGTTGGACGGCGCATGCGCGAGAGCCCTACTTGCCGCGAGCCTATACGAACATCAAACGAACCTATATAGAGGCAAGCGGACCTCAAACGAACCGCGCTAGAAAACGTACTTTGCGGTAACAGAAAATCGTAAAATTTAGTTATCAACCATAGTTCCGTAGTTTATAGTCAAATTCTGTAGCAACTACGGAAAATCCGTAGGGGTAGGCAGGTCTGCAAATCACATGACCATATTCTACTATTGGTCTCACCAATGATTTGAACAAGGGCACCATAATATCTTTAGCTTTGTGCTGAATGAAATGAGAAATCATACCATCAATTGTATAACTAAAGTAATGGTTATTTTTTATCAATATGCAACACTTTACACTTCTGTCCATTAAATTTAATTTGCCATTCTTTCGTCCAATTAACTAATTTGTCTATAAACTCTTGAAGTTTAGTTTTAGATTCATCACTGAGGATTCCGCAATAAGCTTTTGTATCATCTGCAAAGATTTTTTATAATACAGTTGACTATATCGGGCATGTCGTTTATGAAATAAATAAACAAAGTTGGTCCCAATACACTACCCTGTGGAAGACCACTAGTAACATAAGAATTTTCGGAATTATCTTCTCCAATGCTAACACACTGAGTCCTGTCTGTAAGAAAGTCTTGAATCCACATAAGTAATTTGTCATCTATACCAACAGTCTTATATGTGGGACCTTATCAAAAGCTTTCTGTAGATCCAAGTATACCACATCAACAGGTATGTTATCGTTAATCATAACCAACCAATCATTTAATGTATTTAACAGTTGTGTTACTCAGACCTGCCAACCCCCTAACAGACCAAAGAAGAATATTTGAAGCAGAAAAGAGGAATTTTAGGGAGTTAAGAGGAATTTCGGCGCGGAACTTTACCTTTTGCAAACAAACACAATTTGATGCAATTAATTCTTATCCTTGTCAACTTGTACTGTTCAAAACGGGTCAATGTTTTAACAATGTTTGTTGTTTTGGTTCTTGCACTTGTATATTCATTCGCAACATCCGAGTCAGGGAACACCCGTCTGAAGAAGAGTCCAGAATGATCGGCCGCGCTCAGCGCAATGTTATGCTCCACCAAACATCCAGCAAAAAGAGTCTCTGCCCGAATCACCTCATGAGGATCCTTAGTCTCCTCCTCTTCTGCTGACTTGAAAAAGTCATTCATGGTCAAAGTCGACTCCTGGGCGCTTGACGCATCTGTGTGTTTTTGAGACTTAACATGGCGCTTCACATCTATCACCCCTCCATGAGACACAGTAAAGTCCTTCGCGCACGGTATGCGTCGGGCGTGATACACACCTTTACTAGAGCTCCTAATACACGTACACTTTTTAGTGTATGCCTTGCGAAATTTCTGTTCAGTTCTTTCTTTTCTCATTGGCCAAATCACTACAATCCCCTCCACGCTTCGCCATCTTGCAGACTTCGATTGGCGGGAACGGAAGTTGGTGACCGGAAATACTGTTCGGATTAGAAAATCGAATATACGCACGGCAGCTGTGCTGCTCTGCATCTTTTGGCTTACTTTAGGTTTTTTTTGTTTGTTGAGATTTTTTAAAGCGGAATTTTACGGAATCGAGCGGAAGGGCGGAATAATTCATGTCTGAGCGGAAGAAATTCTGCCCAAAGCGGAAAGGTTGGCAGGTCTGTCAGTAGTACATGACCTACCAGAAGTAAATCCAAATTGGCAGTCAGATAGCAAGTTATTTGATTCAAAATGATCATTTAAAGCGTCTCTAATTATGCCTTCACATAACTTGCAGACTATGGAAGTAGACTAACTGGTCTGTAATTTCCTGGATCATTTTTATTGCCTTTTTGGCTCACGTCGTTTTTTTAAAACAAAGTGAGTCTATAGTATCGTACGTGTTCGGTTGTGTGTGTGTGTGTGTGTGTGTGTGTGTGTGTGTGTGTGTGTGTGTGTGTGTGTGTGTGTGTGTGTGTGTGTGTGTTGCGTCCGTGGCCCGACCTTTAACCTTGCACTCCAAACTTTAACGTTGTCGTTTTCTCTAAAAAATATAAGGTGTTGGAGGGTTAAAGTTAGCAGGATATTTGATTTTGACGTGAGCCTTCAAGTCATGATGATCAAAGTAGTCAGATGCATCAATAAAGGACACAAGAAAGACTATAATTTGTTGCAGAGATTACTGTTGTGCAACCTTTAACCTTGCAATCTCCAAACTTTAACATTGTCGTTTTCTCTAATTTTCTCTAAAAATACAAGGCGTTGGAGGGTTAAAGTTAGCAGGATACTTGATTTTGATATGAGCCTTCAACTCACAACGATCAAAGCAGTCAGATGCATCTACAAAGAGCATAAGAAATACAATCATTTGTTGCAGAGATTACTGTTGTGCTGTACAGATCAGATAGTAATACTCATACTGGAAAGAAGACTCTCCATTAGATATACAAAAACGCTGTTTAAAAATAAACATAAGACTTCAGGTGTGTACAAATAGGTACATTTTAACGTCGTTAACTTATATTTTCTGTAACAAAAGGGATGTACCGAGTGTGGGGCGTTGACGGCCCGGAATTAACGAAGCGAAAATAAAATATTAGGACTAAAGTATCTTACAGAAATGTTGATGATGTGAAACAAGTTTCTATCGCATGAACAATCAGTTTAAAACAGTATCAGATCAGGAGTATGGCCTTACGAATTCCGCAACTTCAATTATTAATTTTCTAAGAGGCTTAGACCTACAGGTGTCCGTAGACCCCCCTTACCCCGGCGGGGGAGGCAGGAGGGGGGGGGGATTGGTAACTATGTTTTTCTGAAAGCTTTGTCAATATGCTTTTCAATTTTACTTGTTTGCCAAAAATAAAAATAGGGCTCCACTATGTTACATGCGCATATATAAACATACATATAATTAAATTTTAAAGAAAGAGGGAAAGGGGTAGGGGTAATTGAATGAAAAATGGTGTTTTACGTCCTCTCGGTCACAGACACATATGGGACATTTGTAAATGCAAAGATGGTGGGAATAATACTGGCTACAATGCCTGGAGGCAGTGCAACACCAGTAAAGTCCCGAGTTTTTAACAATATAGATAGGTGTAGCGGTAACCACGCCTCGGTTAAACCTCCTCAGCTATGGTACCGCCACTTACATTGAGACACTGAGGGTAGGGGCAATTTAATGCACAGAAATAATTTATTCTACACAGTAAAATAAAAATTCATTCTGTTCTCACTGATGCACAAGTGTCTACATAACAGTATTATAGTAATACAAATCAGATGTGAGCCTCGAAGGCTTGCCTCTTGTTTAAATATAGGTTTTACCTCAGCTTGCTTTCCATTGGTTTGGGATTTTACCTTCCTTAAGAGTTTTGTCAAATAGCATTTTTAGAGGCATAGGGAAGTAGTAACATCACCCAAAAATCATAACAAATAATGAATAATAACAATAAAGATGGATTCTGCGACACCCAGATATTATAGCACAACGATAATATACTCCGACATCTTTTTTTAAAAAAGAATCCATTTCTGAAACCTTGATGATCCAATAAGTTAGAAGTCTGTGTCAAAGGAATCCATTTCTGAAACCTTGATGATCCAATAAGTTAGAAGTCTGTGTCAAAGGAATCCATTTCTGAAACCTTGATGATCCAATAAGTTAGAAGTCTGTGTCAAAGGAATCCATTTCTGAAACCTTGATGATCCAATAAGTTAGAAGTCTGTGTCAAAGGAATCCATTTCTGAAACCTTGATGATCCAATAAGAAGTCTGTGTCAAAGGAATCATTTCTGAAACCTTGATGATCCAATAAGTTAGAAGTCTGTGTCAAAGGAATCATTTCTGAAACCTTGATGATCCAATAAGTTAGAAGTCTGTGTCAAAGGAATCCATTTCTGAAACCTTGATGATCCAATAAGTTAGAAGTCTGTGTCAAAGGAATCCATTTCTGAAACCTTGATGATCCAATAAGTTAGAAGTCTGTGTCAAAGGAATCATTTCTGAAACCTTGATGATCCAATAAGAAGTCTGTGTCAAAGGAATCATTTCTGAAACCTTGATGATCCAATAAGTTAGAAGTCTGTGTCAAAGGAATCATTTCTGAAACCTTGATGATCCAATAAGTTAGAAGTCTGTGTCAAAGGAATCCATTTCTGAAACCTTGATGATCCAACAAGTTAGAAGTCTGTGTCAAAGGAATCCATTTCTGAAACCTTGATGATCCAATAAGTTAGAAGTCTGTGTCAAAGGAATCCATTTCTGAAACCTTGATGATCCAATAAGTTAGAAGTCTGTGTCAAAGGAATCCATTTCTGAAACCTTGATGATCCAATAAGTTAGAAGTTTGTGTCAAAGGAATCCATTTCTGAAACCTTGATGATCCAATAAGTTAGAAGTCTGTGTCAAAGCTGCTGTGGCGCCTGTGACCTAGCTTGATATCGGTCTACACATCATAGCCTGTGACCTAGCTTGATATCGGTCTACACATCACATCTATGACCAACACCTACACTATATCTGCCATAACCATGACCCACCTTTTGCACCATGTTGGCCAGAGACAGGTTGTTGAAGATGAAGAACACCTAGTCCTGCAGTGACTCTGGGGGAACACAGATCTATGATCAACACCTACACTATATCTGCCATAACCATGA
>CM065695.1:54759377-54761877 GCA_017654935.2 Phymorhynchus buccinoides | reverse complement strand
ATTCATTAATGTAATGAGTAATTATTGAACATTGTACAAGAAACATTTAAAACCGGGAAAATGATTGGTAAATAATGAATCTTGGGGCTCGATGTGGCCTGCTCTACTCGAATAACTCATCTATATTAAGCATAGGATCAGGTTTTGTGAATTTCTCTGATCGCATTGTCTTGAAAAATAATTTTTAGTTTTAATAAATACAACATTTTTTCTTATAATAAAAAACTGTTGTGCTGTTAACCACTCGCTGCAAAGTAATACAGGATTGCCGCGTGATTTTTGATGCGCAATATCGTACTTAGTGGTGGAAGGATATATACGGTCGGTGGCAAGAAGAAGAGCTATAGAGGAAGGATTGTGATAACGGTGGTACATTGGGGGCCAAAAGAGGGGCAAAGAGGGTTCAAAAAAATACTTCTTATCATCTCGGTTTTGTTCATAATAGTGCTGCTATGCATCAAAGATTTTTAATATGTCATATGCCTATGTGAGTCTGTTTAAACTTCCTTCTTCTCATCTGGTTTTGTTCATAATATTTAGTGTTTGATATGCATTCAATTATTTAATTATTGTTGTCATATGCTTTATGTTGAGTTCTGTTTAAACTCCTTTACTTCCATCTGGTTTTGTTCATAATAATGCTGCTATGCATGCAATGATTAATATTGTTGTCATATGCTCTATTGATGAATTATTTTCTTCTTTTTTACTATGGATGATTATGCTTCATTTTGTGTGTTTATCTGTTTACCAATGTACTTGCATTAGATGGTGTGTTTTAAGACCATGTTGTTTTGAGCATTACTTCGCTTTCTTTTCATCTATTTGTGTATGTTAACGGAAAGTATGAAAAAAATGGCTACTGTATGCCAATACTTTTACCGTTGTAAAATAAGGTTTCAATTCAATTCAATTCTCTCTCTCTTTTTCTGTGGCGATATTGTTGTGGCCTGCCGCAATTTCATAAGCTACTATATAGTCACAGCTTACTTCAAGACACCAATGACGTCAGTGTTACTTCTTCGTCACTGTAACACTCTGCTTATGACCTGCATATTCTAATAGCATTCTATGCATTTTGTGTGAAGGGGGTTTGAGTAAATAAATTTGAAATGTTTTTGTCCCCACTTCCAGTTGGCACTTCTGGCTCAGTTTTCATATGGAAAGTGTTGCAAAGGAAACTCCTTTAAACGTGAAAATATAATGCATTCTGTGATGCCGTTTCGAGTTATTCAAGATTGAATGTTGCCGATTTGGCATTTTTAGCCATATTTTCGGCAAAAATGTGGCCACTCGGCATAATACTGGGTATTGAGCTGAGATAGCGTCCGTCATTTTCCCTGTAAATTTTTAAGGCGAAAATCGTTGAAAAAAAAATTTAAATGGGTGAAAGTAACTCAACCAAATTTACATAGATTTGCATAACTTACCCAACTACTTAGCTATTGTCAACTAAACTCCTTTCAGACTGGGCCAACATAAGGGATACAATATCCATAGGTAGCTTTGTGACGTCATTTGCCGGTTTTGGCTATTCCGTGAACCAAATAAAAGCTGCCTGAACCATATCGGGAGCACTTCCGGTTGGATTTATATCGGAAAAGTTGCAAATCTACTTTGGTAAGCAATATCTGAAAATATTCTGAGATATTCAAAATTGGAAATTTCGCCAGTTTCGCGACTTTTCGCGACTTTTCGGCCGAAAATTCGGCAAAATCATTAATATTTCACTACCCATAAGGGCCTGCAACTTGTCCTAATGTTTAGCCTCATCCACAACAAAAATGGGGAAGAAAAAGAAGAATTTTACGAATGCAATAGTATTCCCTTTAGGGAAGGAATCCTAATAATATTAACAATACGACAATATATTCATAATAATGAACAAGAATATAAATGATAAAGTCTGCATGATGCTGAGGGGGGGTCTTCAGCCACGCCACATATTGGACGTACTGTGGGCACAGTGACAACATACTGATACTAATTATCATAATTGAGTGGGGGGTGTGTGGTGGGGGTAGGGAGAATAATAATGGTTACAATATATGAACACTGAGTGAACTGGGGGTGCAGGGACAATGTCTAAGACTTCCATTATATGTAACACTGAGTGAGACGGGGGGTGCGGGAGGACAAATTCTAAGCTTCCATTATATGTAACACTGAAGTTTAGACTGGGGTGCGAGGACAATGTCTAAAGACTTCCATTATTGGTAACACTGAGTGAGACTGGGGGTGGCGAGGACAATTCTAAGACTTCCATTTATATGTAACCTGAGCTTAGACTGGGGGTGCTAGGACAATGTCCTAAGACTCTATTATATGTAACACGATTTAGACTGGGGGTGCTAGGGCACTGTCCTAAGCTTCCATTATATGTAACACTGTGAGACTGGGTGCGAGGACAATGTCTTAAGACTTCCATTATATGTAAACTGAGTTAGACTGGGGGTGCTAGGACAATGTCCTAAGACTTCCATTAATGTACCTGATGAGA
>CM065695.1:54713456-54758877 GCA_017654935.2 Phymorhynchus buccinoides | reverse complement strand
GTCTTAAAGGACAAATATAAGCCATCTAGTTATCATATTGTTGTCAAATATTATCCCCCCTCAGCCTCATGCAGACTATATCATTAATAGTATTGTCATTATATGTTTATATTAGGTGTCAAATATTTATTGTCACGTCGTCCACCAGTAACGTCCAATACGGTGCGCGGTCTGAGACCCCCCTCAGCCTCACGCAGACTCTGGACCAACATGGGGGTGGTGCCCCCCTCCCCCCGCCACTCTCGCCAGCAGCCATGGAGGGGTCTCCCCGGGGCTCCCCCACAGTGGGGCGGTCCTCTCTGCCCCCAGCCAAATGCCCGACCCCCACCCAGGCCCCCCCAGGTTGTCCTCCACTGCCACACTCAGGTCCCCACACCCCCCCCAACCCCTGCTCTGCCACGCCCTCCACTGGGGGGAAACAGAGCGCCAGCTTTCTCCAAGGTTTGTGGTGTGTCTTGTCTGTGTGTGTGTTTGTCGTCGTGTGTTTGTCTGTCTGTTGTCGTGTTTGTATGTCTGTGTTTGTCTGTCTGTGGCTGTGGTGTCTGTCTGTCTGTGTGTGTTTGTCGTGTGTGTAGTGTTTTCTGTCTGTGGTTGTGTGTTTGTTTGTCTGTGTGTGTGTTTGTCTGTCGGTGTGTTGTTTTGTCTGCTGTGTGTGTGTCCTCTGTTAAACCTGCCCCCAAAATCACATTTCGATTGGGGAAACAGCGCCGCTTTCTCCAAGGATTTGTGTGGTGTGTGTTTGGTCTGGATGTCTGTGTGTGGCTGTCTCGTGTTGTTTGGTCTGTCTGTGTGTGTTGTATGTCTGTGTGTTGTCTGTCTGTGTGTGTTTGTCTGTGTTGTTTGCGATCTGTGTGTTTGTTGTCTATGCGTTTGTCTGTATGTGTGTGTTTTGTCTGTCTGTATGTGTGTTGGTCTGTCTGTTGTGTGTTGTGTGTTTGTCTGTCTGTGTGCATGTGTGTGTGTGTTGTGTGTGTGTGTGTTTGTCTGTCTGTCTGTGTGTATTTGTCTGTCTTTCTGTGTGTTTGTATGTTCTGTCTGTGTGTGTGTTTGTCTGTCTGTCTGATGTGGTTTGTCTGTCTGTGTGTGTTTGTCTGTATGTGTCTGTCTCTGTTAACCATGCCCTGCCACACCTTCCATTGGGAAAACAGGAGAGCCCCGTTCTTCCAAGGATTGGTGTGTGTGTCTGCCTGTCTGTGTTTTTTTGTCTGTCTGTCTTTAGCATTTAACCCCTTCCCTGCCCAGCCCTCGTGTCTGTCTTACTACATGCGTGTGTGAGTGCATTGATGATGTCATAACTTTTTAGTCATAGCCTTAGGAATGGATGTTGTTGGTTTAGGACTGAGTCAGGAAAAGATACATCTGTAGACAATTTTCCAGATTGGACTCTAACAGGTCATATTTTTAAATATTAAAATAAGAAAATGGATGTTC
This sequence comes from Phymorhynchus buccinoides, assembly GCA_017654935.2. Classification (NCBI taxonomy): domain Eukaryota; kingdom Metazoa; phylum Mollusca; class Gastropoda; order Neogastropoda; family Raphitomidae; genus Phymorhynchus; species Phymorhynchus buccinoides. The sequence continues at coordinate 54,757,446 of CM065695.1, read as the reverse complement.
TCAGTTTTCATCTGGCAGTGAAAGTGTCATAGTTACTGACTTCTTCTTTGGTTCCCTTCAGCTATTTTTATTCATTTATTTATAGAACATTTCTTGAGCCCTTAATCAATAGAGCTCTAAGCGCTTTTACAATTTCACTAAAAACTTCTAATTAAAACAAACCCGCACATACCTGCACAGACATACAGCCACCCTTCCTCCCCTTCATATTTTGTCATGCACACTCTCCACTATCCACCTCACTATTGGGGCAGTCTGTGACTGTCTTCTTGTGCCACCCTTCCTCCCCTTCATATTTTGTCATGCACACTCTCCACTATCCACCTCACTATTGGGGCAGTCTGTGACTGTCTTCTTGTGCCACCCTTCCTCCCCTTCATATTTTGTCATGTACACTCTCCACTATCCACCTCACTATTGGGGCAGTCTGTGACTGTCTTCTTGTGCCACCCTTCCTCCCCTTCATATTTTGTCATGCACACTCTCCACTATCCACCTCACTATTGGGGCAGTCTGTGACTGTCTTCTTGTGCCACCCTTCCTCCCCTTCATATTTTGTCATGCACACTCTCCACTATCCACCTCACTATTGGGGCAGTCTGTGACTGTCTTCTTGTGCCACCCTTCCTCCCCTTCATATTTTGTCATGCACACTCTCCACTATCCACCTCACTATTGGGGCAGTCTGTGACTGTCTTCTTGTGCCACCCTTCCTCCCCTTCATATTTTGTCATGTACACTCTCCACTATCCACCTCACTATTGGGGCAGTCTGTGACTGTCTTCTTGTGCCACCCTTCCTCCCCTTCATATTTTGTCATGTACACTCTCCACTATCCACCTCACTATTGGGGCAGTCTGTGACTGTCTTCTTGTGCCACCCTTCCTCCCCTTCATATTTTGTCATGCACACTCTCCACTATCCACCTCACTATTGGGGCAGTCTGTGACTGTCTTCTTGTGCCACCCTTCCTCCCCTTCATATTTTGTCATGTACACTCTCCACTATCCACCTCACTATTGGGGCAGTCTGTGACTGTCTTCTTGTGCCACCCTTCCTCCCCTTCATATTTTGTCATGCACACTCTCCACTATCCACCTCACTATTGGGGCAGTCTGTGACTGTCTTCTTGTGCCACCCTTCCTCCCCTTCATATTTTGTCATGAACACTCTCCACTATCCACCTCACTATTGGGGCAGTCTGTGACTGTCTTCTTGTGCCACCCTTCCTCCCCTTCATATTTTGTCATGCACACTCTCCACTATCCACCTCACTATTGGGGCAGTCTGTGACTGTCTTCTTGTGCCACCCTTCCTCCCCTTCATATTTTGTCATGCACACTCTCCACTATCCACCTCACTATTGGGGCAGTCTGTGACTGTCTTCTTGTGCCACCCTTCCTCCCCTTCATATTTTGTCATGAACACTCTCCACTATCCACCTCACTATTGGGGCAGTCTGTGACTGTCTTCTTGTGCCACCCTTCCTCCCCTTCATATTTTGTCATGCACACTCTCCACTATCCACCTCACTATTGGGGCAGTCTGTGACTGTCTTCTTGTGCCACCCTTCCTCCCCTTCATATTTTGTCATGCACACTCTCCACTATCCACCTCACTATTGGGGCAGTCTGTGACTGTCTTCTTGTGCCACCCTTCCTCCCCTTCATATTTTGTCATGTACACTCTCCACTATCCACCTCACTATTGGGGCAGTCTGTGACTGTCTTCTTGTGCCACCCTTCCTCCCCTTCATATTTTGTCATGTACACTCTCCACTATCCACCTCACTATTGGGGCAGTCTGTGACTGTCTTCTTGTGCCACCCTTCCTCCCCTTCATATTTTGTCATGCACACTCTCCACTATCCACCTCACTATTGGGGCAGTCTGTGACTGTCTTCTTGTCTGAGTTCTCTTTAGCATTTAATGTTGTAATACTGGCTTGAGTTCTCTTTAGCATTTAATGTTGTAATACTGGCTTGAGTTCTCTTTAGCATTTAATGTTGTAATACTGGCTTGAGTCCTCTTTAGCATTTAATGTTGTAATACTGGCTTGAGTTCTCTTTAGCATTTAATGTTGTAATACTGGCTTGAGTCCTCTTTAGCATTTAATGTTGTAATACTGGCTTGAGTCCTCTTTAGCATTTAATGTTGTAATACTGGCTTGAGTCCTCTTTAGCATTTAATGTTGTAATACTGGCTTGAGTCCTCTTTAGCATTTAATGTTGTAATACTGGCTTGAGTCCTCTTTAGCATTTAATGTTGTAATACTGGCTTGAGTCCTCTTTAGCATTTAATGTTGTAATACTGGCTTGAGTCCTCTTTAGCATTTAATGTTGTAATACTGGCTTGAGTTCTCTTTAGCATTTAATGTTGTAATACTGGCTTGAGTCCTTTTTAGCATTTAATGTTGTAATACTGGCTTGAGTCCTCTTTAGCATTTAATGTTGTAATACTGGCTTGAGTCCTTTTTAGCATTTAATGTTGTAATACTGGCTTGAGTCCTCTTTAGCATTTAATGTTGTAATACTGGCTTGAGTCCTCTTTAGCATTTAATGTTGTAATACTGGCTTGAGTTCTCTTTAGCATTTAATGTTGTAATACTGGCTTGAGTTCTCTTTAGCATTTAATGTTGTAATACTGGCTTGAGTTCTCTTTAGCATTTAATGTTGTAATACTGGCTTGAGTCCTCTTTAGCATTTAATGTTGTAATACTGGCTTGAGTCCTCTTTAGCATTTAATGTTGTAATACTGGCTTGAGTTCTCTTTAGCATTTAATGTTGTAATACTGGCTTGAGTTCTCTTTAGCATTTAATGTTGTAATACTGGCTTGAGTCCTCTTTAGCATTTAATGTTGTAATACTGGCTTGAGTCCTCTTTAGCATTTAATGTTGTAATACTGGCTTGAGTTCTCTTTAGCATTTAATGTTGTAATACTGGCTTGAGTCCTCTTTAGCATTTAATGTTGTAATACTGGCTTGAGTCCTCTTTAGCATTTAATGTTGTAATACTGGCTTCTTCTTTGGTTCTCTCTCTCTGTGACTGTCTTCTTGTTGTCATCTTGATTTCTTTTTGTCAGTTGTCTTGTCCCCAGTCAAGTAAGCTTTTGTATCTCATGAGTCAGAAGTTACATTGGCATTAGGTGATAATGATTGTTGCTATGTGTGTCGCTATGGTGATGATGATTGTTGCTGTGTGTGTGTGTTGCTATGGTTTCCAGCCCTCCATCGCTTCGACGACCAACATCGACACGTTGCTGGCCGGGCAGGGAAAGGAGGAGATCTGTGTTCCCCCAGAGTCACTGCAGGACAAGGTGTTCTTCATCTTCAACAACCTGTCTCTGGCCAACATGGTGCAAAAGGTGGGTCATGGTTATGGCAGATATAGTGTAGGTGTTAGGTATATAGATCTGTGTTCCCCCAGAGTCACTGCAGGACAAGGTGTTCTTCATCTTCAACAACCTGTCTCTGGCCAACATGGTGCAAAAGGTGGGTCATGGTTATGGCAGATATAGTGTAGGTGTTAGGTATAAAGATCTGTGTTCTTCATCTTAACCTGTCTCTGGCCAACATGGTGCAAAAGGTGGGTCATGGTTATGGCAGATATAGTGTAGGTGTTGGTCATAGATCTGTGTTCCCCCAGAGTCACTGCAGGACTAGGTGTTCTTCATCTTCAACAACCTGTCTCTGGCCAACATGGTGCAAAAGGTGGGTCATGGTTATGGCAGATATAGTGTAGGTGTTGGTCATAGATGTGATGTGTAGACCGATATCAAGCTAGGTCACAGGCTATGATGTGTAGACCGATATCAAGCTAGGTCACAGGCGCCACAGATGTGTAGACACAGATATCAAGCTTATTGGATCATCAAGGCGCCACAAATGGATTCCTTTGACACAAACTTCTAACTTATTGGATCATCAAGGTTTCAGAAATGGATTCCTTTGACACAGACTTCTAACTTATTGGATCATCAAGGTTTCAGAAATGGATTCCTTTGACACAGACTTCTAACTTGTTGGATCATCAAGGTTTCAGAAATGGATTCCTTTGACACAGACTTCTAACTTATTGGATCATCAAGGTTTCAGAAATGGATTCTTTTTTTAAAAAAGATGTCGGAGTATATTATCGTTGTGCTATAATATCTGGGTGTCGCAGAATCCATCTTTATTGTTATTATTCATTATTTGTTATGATTTTTGGGTGATGTTACTACCTCCCTATGCCTCTAAAAATGCTATTTGACAAAACTCTTAAGGAAGGTAAAATCCCAAACCAATGAAAGCAAGCTGAGGTAAAACCTATATTTAAACAAGAGGCAAAGCCTTCAAGGCTCACATCTGATTTGTATTACTATAATACTGTTATGTAGACACTTGTGCATCAGTGAGCAACAGCATGAATTGTTATTTTACTGTGTAGAATAAATTATTTCTGCTGCCATTAAATTGCCCCTACCCTCAGTGTCTCAATGTTAAGTGGCGGTAACATAGCTGAGGAGGTTTAACCGAGGCGTGGTTACCGCTACACCTATCTATATTGTTAAAAACTCGGGGACTCATTACTGATGTTGCACTGCCTCCGGGCATTGCAGCCAGTATTGTTCCCACCATCTTTGCATTTACAAATGTCCCATATGTGTCTGTGACCGAGAGGACGTAAAACACCATTTTTCATTCAATTACCCCTACCCCTTTCCCTCTTTCTTTAAAATTTAATTATATGTATGTTTATATATGCGCATGTAACATAGTGGAGCCCTATTTTTATTTTTGGCCCCAAACAAGCTAAAATTGAAAAGCATATTGACAAAGCTTTCAGAAAAAACATAGTGACCAATCCCCCCCCCCCTAATGCCCCCCGCCGGGGTAAGGGGGGTGTCTACGGACACCTGTAGGTCTAAGCCTCTTAGAAAATTAATAATTGAAGTTGCGGGGGAATTCGTAAGCGCCATACTCCTGATCTGTTACTGTTTTTAAACTGATTGTTCATGCGATAGAAACTGCTGTTTCCACATCATCAACATTTCTGTAAGATACTTTAGTCCTAATATTTTATTTTCGCTTCGTTAATTCCGGGCCGTCAACGCCCCACACTCGGTACATCCATTTGTTACAGAAAATATAAGTTAACGACGTTAAAATGTACCTATTTGTACACACCTGAAGTCTTATGTTTATTTTAAACAGCGTTTTTGTATATCTAATGGAGAGTCTTCTTTCCAGTATGAGTATCTATCTGATATGTACAGCACAACAGTAATCTCTGCAACAAATGATTGTCTTTCTTATGCTGTTTGTAGATGCATCTGACTGCTTTGATCGTTGTGAGTTGAAGGCTCATATCAAAATCAAGTATCCTGCTAACTTTAACCCTCCAACGCCTTGTATTTTTAGAGAAAATTAGAGAAAACGACAATGTTAAAGTTTGGAGATTGCAAGTTTAAAGGTTGCACAACAGTAATCTCTGCAACAAATTATAGTCTTTCTTGTGTCCTTTATTGATGCATCTGACTGCTTTGATCATCGTGACTTGAAGGCTCACGTCAAAATCAAATATCCTGCTAACTTTAACCCTCCAACACCTTATATTTTTAGAGAAAACGACAACGTTAAAGTTTGGAGTGCAAGGTTAAAGGTCGGGGCCACGGACGCAAACACACACACACACACACACACACACACACACACACACACCACACACACACACACAATACACACACACACACACACACACACACAACCGAACACGTACGATACTATAGACTCACTTTGTTTTAAAAAAACGACGTGAGCCAAAAAGGCAATAAAAATGATCCAGGAAATTACAGACCAGTTAGTCTACTTCCATAGTCTGCAAGTTATGTGAAGGCATAATTAGAGACGCTTTAAATGATCATTTTGAATCAAATAACTTGCTATCTGACTGCCAATTTGGATTTACTTCTGGTAGGTCATGTACTACTGACAGACCTGCCAACCTTACCGCTTTGGGCAGAATTTCTTCCGCTCAGACATAATTATTCCGCCCTTCCGCTCGATTCCGTAAAATTCCGCTTTAAAAAATCTCCACAAACCCCCCCAAAAAAAACCTAAAGTAAGCCAAAAGATGCAGAGCAGCACAGCTGCCGTGCGTATATTCGATTTTCTAATCCGAACAGTATTTCCGGTCACCAACTTCCGTTCCCGCCAATCGAAGTCTGCAAGATGGCGAAGCGTGGAGGGGATTGTAGTGATTTGGCCAATGAGAAAAGAAAGAACTGAACAGAAATTTCGCAAGGCATACACTAAAAAGTGTACGTGTATTAGGAGCTCTAGTAAAGGTGTGTATCACGCCCGACGCATACCGTGCGCGAAGGACTTTACTGTGTCTCATGGAGGGATGATAGATGTGAAGCGCCATGTTAAGTCTCAAAAACACACAGATGCGTCAAGCGCCCAGGAGTCGACTTTGACCATGAATGACTTTTTCAAGTCAGCAGAAGAGGAGGAGACTAAGGATCCTCATGAGGTGATTCGGGCAGAGACTGTTTTTGCTGGATGTTTGGTGGAGCATAACATTGCGCTGAGCGCGGCCGATCATTCTGGACTCTTCTTCAGACGGGTGTTCCCTGACTCGGATGTTGCGAATGAATATACAAGTGCAAGAACCAAAACAACAAACATTGTTAAAACATTGACCTGTTTTGAACAGTACAAGTTGACAAGGATAAGAATTAATTGCATCAAATTGTGTTTGTTTGCAAAAGGTAAAGTTCCGCGCCGAAATTCCTCTTAACTCCCTAAAATTCCTCTTTTCTGCTTCAAATATTCCTCTTTGGTCTGTTAGGGGGTTGGCAGGTCTGAGTAACACAACTGTTAAATACATTAAATGATTGGTTGGTTATGATTAACGATAACATACCTGTTGATGTGGTATACTTGGATCTACAGAAAGCTTTTGATAAGGTCCCACATATAAGACTGTTGGTATAGATGACAAATTACTTATGTGGATTCAAGACTTTCTTACAGACAGGACTCAGTGTGTTAGCATTGGAGAAGATAATTCCGAAAATTCTTATGTTACTAGTGGTCTTCCACAGGGTAGTGTATTGGGACCAACTTTGTTTATTTATTTCATAAACGACATGCCCGATATAGTCAACTGTATTATAAAAAATCTTTGCAGATGATACAAAAGCTTATTGCGGAATCCTCAGTGATGAATCTAAAACTAAACTTCAAGAGTTTATAGACAAATTAGTTAATTGGACGAAAGAATGGCAAATTAAATTTAATGGACAGAAGTGTAAAGTGTTACATATTGGTAAAAAATAACCCTAACTTTAGTTATACAATTGATGGTTGTGAATTAGAAGCTTCTGAAGTGGAAAAAGACCTGGGAGTTATGGTGGATAATAAGTTAAATTTTGATCATCACATCACTGAAACTATTAAAAAGGCAAATAAAATCGCTGGTATGATTTCTCATTTCATTCAGCACAAAGCTAAAGATATTATGGTGCCCTTGTTCAAATCATTGGTGAGACCAATAGTAGAATATGGTCATGTGATTTGCAGACCTGCCTACCCCTACGGATTTTCCGTAGTTCCTACAGAATTTGACTATAAACTACGGAACTACGGTTGATAACTAAATTTTACGATTTTCTGTTACCGCAAAGTACGTTTTCTAGCGCGGTTCGTTTGAGGTCCGCTTGCCTCTATATAGGTTCGTTTGATGTTCGTATAGGCGCGCGGCAAGTAGGGCTCTCGCGCATGCGCCGTCCAACATTAGCGTGACCAAAATGGTGGCGAGAGAAAGCCTTCAGTCGGGTGACAGTGATTCAGTTTGCAAAGTTATTTCATGGAAAAAAATATCAAGAAAGATTGAGGAAGAAGTGAATCAATATCTACTCAAGCATACCGTGCACAATACACAGAAAGTTTTCTGTAGTGCGGATAGGCAGAACGCGAGATCGCTTGCACCGTGTGCCGATGTGATTTCTCAAGTTGGGGACCGACGGGCCACAGGGGACTCGTTGATTGACAGCGGCATGTTGAATCAAACAACACGCATCGCAATCGGTGTTAGCTGCACCGAAAAACACCCAGAACATAACAAATTTCTTCGCTACAAACAATGAAACCGAGCTGAGTGTCGAAGATTTGACTCGGGCAGAGACGACGCTTGTTCAATGTTGAAGTGTTAATCACTCGCACGGCCACAGTGTTCGGCCAGACACCCAGAGGTATTCGAAGTGAAACTAAAGTAGGCCAGATGTTTTCCCATTCTCTCTCTCGCTCGCTAAATCTCTCTCTCTCTCTCTCTCTCTCTCTCTCTCTCTCTCTCTCTCTCTCTCTCTCTCTCTCTCTCTCTATTTACTGTTTTTCTTTTTCTTTTGTTTGTTGCTGTTGTATTATTTTGATATTCATGACTGTCTCTCCTTATAGATCAAATATCATTTATTGTTGTACCCCCTCCCTACCTTCCCTCTCTGTGTTTCTCTTTCTCTTTGATCTCCATATCCCCCCCCCTTTCTGGGTTTTTTCTCTCCCACTCACTTAGGTGTGTGATACTACTGATAGTCACAGTTTAAAAATTAAAATAAATTAACAATGCATTCGTACTGATGCATACTTTAAATATAAATATATTTTCTATTTTGTTCTTGTTTCTCTGACTTCGGACCTGACAGAAATAGTGCCATAAAAATCAAATTGTTGATTGTGGGCACTTAATCTGAAGAAGGAGAACACACAGACAGACACACACACAGTGACACACACACATGCAATGAATGACATGCACACAGTGACACAAAGAGACACACAGTGACACAGTGATACACACAATAGCACACAAGCATTGGGTCATAAAAAAAATACTGCAAACTTCATATTCAATTTCTTGATTCATGCAAAGCGAAATGTTATGGTCATGCTTTGCATATGAAGTGATTTCACGCCGTGCGACATGACTACTGAAAAACCTATCAAAATTACTGAAAATTGAACACTTTCTGAGTTAAAACTACTGACAATTGAACTTAAAAACATCAAAACGGTACACTCACGCAAGCACATGAAGGTGAGATAAACAATAAACACGGCGAATAAAACCAAATGTTCGTATTTAAAAAGACGGTAAAGGTAAAGATGTGCCACCCCCCCTGCATTTCTTGGTTAATTCTATTTTTCCGTTTTTTGCCTTTCTTACCATACATAAAGCTGTATTTTAGGAACATTTTCAGCTAATAACCTTTTTGGAATACTAACCCTATCCCTAACCCTAGCCCTAAACCTAACCCTACCCCCAGCAGTACACCGCGATTTGTCACAGTTGTGGTTCGTTGTGTTTTTCCGTCTTATAGGGTAGGGTTAGGTTTAGGGATAGGGTTAGTATTCCAAAAAGGTTATTAGCTAAAAATGTTCCTAAAATACAGCTTTATGTATGGTAAGAAAGGCAATAACGGAAAAATAGAATTAACCGAGATAGGTAGGGGGGGTGGCACATCTTGACCTTTACCAAAAAGACTTTGACGAGGTGAATACAATACACTAAACTGAACAATGACGGCAGTGAATGGATGACGCATACTAGTACTATGACGTGATAATCTGATGATGGTAAAGTAAAAGAAAATAATGAATGAAAAGACATAATCTCCGTCATCCCCTCCTGTCCCTCTTCTCTCTGTTTCTTTACCCCCCACCCCACCCCACCCTCTCTCTCCCTCTAAGCCTCCCTCTTCCTCCCCATCTCCTTCCCTCTCCCTCTGTTTCTCCCCCCTCTCGTTCTCTGTCTCTCCCTCCCTCTCTCTGCCTCTCTCTCTCACTCTATCTTTCTCTCCTACCCCCCACCCCCCCCCACCTCTCTCTCTCTCTCTCTCTCTCTGTCTCTGTTTTTCTTCGTTCTCTGTCTCTCTCAGGGGGCATCATCATCAGGGGCCAGAACCAAAACCTGATTTAATCGAAGACATTCAGTCCATCAGGATAGTTTGTCTGCAACTGGTGGCGCCAGAACTTTTCTCTTCTTTTCCTGATAGCACTGCTTTCTGATCTGATTTGCTCTATGGCAGCACAACGCATGTCCATGATGTTGTGGTCTTTTTCATTGAAATGTTTTGCCACCATCGTGTCCTCGTTTCTTATGGTTTGTTTGCCAAGTGCATCTTGTGTTTCTGCGTTATAATGTCTGATGTTGTACGTATGTCCATAGAATCGTTTTTGCAGTGTCTGTCCAGTTTCTCCAACGTATTGGACTTTTTTGCATTTGTCACAGTCAATTAGGTAGATGATGTTAGATGACTCGCATGTGAGGTGGTCTCTGATGGCATATGTAGTTCCGTTCCTGGCACTTTGAAACGATCTTGTTGGTTTTAGATGGTGTCGGCAAAGAACACATCTCCAAGAGCATTTGAAACATCTGTGTTGTTCTTCAATGTTTTCTCTGCTGTTTTCGTCTTTGTTTGTTTCCTGTTTGTCAGTTGTTGGTAGTTCTTTTTCTTGATTGAACTCCTGTTGATGCTGAGAGTGAGATCTTGGCTGTTGTGGCTGGTCTTTTCTTTGTGTTTGTCCATGTACTGGTGGTGGATCTCGTGGAAGCTGTCGTTGGTGTTGTTGCAAGGGCTTCGGGAGTTTGCTTGGCATCAAAAGACTGCGCATGTTCTTGCAGTTTCTTTCTCCGAGGATGGGCGGGTGAGGGAGAGCCTTTTGCATTCTGTAGCTGGAATGTAGAATGGGCATGTAGGCTTTCAACCAGTTTCCCAGTGGAGGATTTGGGGGATTGTGCCTGATGATGACTGGCACTCTTTCGTTGCTTTTGGGGGGTTTGTACTTTAGGGTTTCTTCCCTAGGTAGAGAAGCCACCTTTTTGCGTGCTCCCTCAAGGAGTTGGTCTGGGTAGCCCCTTTTCCTGAGTTTTTCTGAAAGCTCTTTTGCCCTTGTTTGGAAGTCCTGTTCCTCAGAGCATATACGCCTCATTCTCAGTTGCAACTGAGAATGAGCTATGCCCCGGGGACAATGTCTTGGGTGACAGCTGTTGAAGGGTAGGCACATATTAGCATCTGTGGACTTCGCATGGAGGTCAGTGACGATTTTGTTGTCCTTGATGCTGAGACTGACGTCCAGACAAGCATTTTAGGGGTAGGCAGCTCTGGATTTGGTCTCCATCATTAAATAAACATATTAATGCTATTGAAAATGTCCAAAGGTGATTCACTAAACAAATTATCAGCATGAGTAATATGAGTTATGAGGAAAGACTAAAACTTCTTAATCTACCTAGCCTAGAGTATCGAAGAGCATGGGGAGATATGATTGAAACTTAAACGGATATTATGATACTAGAACTACAAAAACACTTTTTTCTCTTAGTAACTCTACCACTAGAGGACACTCCTTAAAACTAACAAAATCATTAGTTCATACTAATATTTCTGCACATTTTTTCACTAACAGGGTTATTAACAATTGGAATTTACTACCAAATGATACTGCAACCACAGGAACACTCAATAGTTTTAAAAACAAATTAGATAATTTTTGGGAAGATTATTGCTTCCATACTAACATAAGTATTCAGTAATAATTAGTATGCAGATCAGTTTGCTTGTTTTCATTGTATACATACAAAAAATTAAATATATATAAAAAATAATAACAAACAAAAAAAAGTTTCAAATTGCGTTTCCTTATCAACTAAAAGGAAATAGCAGGCTAAAGGCTAATTAAAAAGCCTACATGCCATATATGATATGATATGATATGATACATTATTTGTGATCATTTCAGGGTGATGAGCTAAAGGACCATGTGGGGGAGGAGTACATTCCGTGGGTGTCGCAGTACCCATCGTTATTGTTTTAACATGATTTGTTATGATTTCAGGGTGATGAGCTAAAGGACCATGTGGGGGAGGAGTACATTCCGTGGGTGTCGCAGTATCTGGTGATGAAGCGAGCCAGCATTGAGCCCAACTTCCACACCCTCTACTCCAACTTCATTGACGTTCTCAAGATAGTGCAGCTCAACATTCTGATCCTGAAAGAAACCTATCGCAACATCAAGGTGAATATTGTGATAAATAAAATGATAAATAAACAACTTTTTCATCATAATATCAAGGTGAAGGAAGGGGCAGACTTGGGAACATTAGCTATCAATTTGGTCATACTAGGTAGCGGGATTTCTCCCTGCTCTTACTGACTTTTAACTGCCGTGGGATTTTTATATGTGTAAAGCACACGGGTCAGACTAGCTTTCAATCCCCATCTGAAGGACTCGACATTCACTTCGATTTTCCTGTCGAACTAGAAAGAAAGGGCGAGGCCGGAGATTCGAACCCGGTCACTCGCGCTGCAGTCAGGCATTGAATTTGGCAGGGGAATGTGATAGTTTGTTTCTGTATTGAATTTGGCAGGGGAACGTCTTAACCACTCTGCCACCTTCCTTCTAACCATTGATGCTGACAGTTTGTTTCTGTATTAAATTTGGCAGGGGCACGTCTTAACCACTCTGCCACCTTCCTTCTAACCATTGATGCTGACAGTTTGTTTCTGTATTGAATTTGGCAGGGGAACGTCTTAACCACTCTGCCACCTTCCTTCTAACCATTGATGCTGACAGTTTGTTTCTGTATTGAATTTGGCAGGGGAACGTCTTAACCACTCTGCCACCTTCCTTCTAACCATTGATGCTGACAGTTTGTTTCTGTATTGAATTTGGCAGGGGAACGTCTTAACCACTCTGCCACCTTCCTTCTAACCATTGTTGTGACAGTTTGTTTCTGTTTCAGATAGGGCTAGGGCAGGGCATTGTTGTGACAGTTTGTTTCTGTTTCAGATAGGGTTAGGGCAGGGCATTGTTGTGACAGTTTGTTTCTGTTTCAGATAGGGCTAGGGCAGGGCATTGTTGTGACAGTTTGTTTCTGTTTCAGATAGGGCTAGGGCAGGGCATTGTTGTGACAGTTTGTTTCTGTTTCAGATAGGGCTAGGGCAGGGCATTGTTGTGACAGTTTGTTTCTGTTTCGTTTCTGTTTCAGATAGGGCTAGGGCAGGGCATTGTTGTGACAGTTTGTTTTGTTTCAGATAGGGTCAGGGCATTGTTGTGACAGTTTTGTTTTTTGTTTCAGATAGGGTTAGGGCATTGTTGTGACAGTTTGTTTCTGTTTCAGATAGAGCTAGGGTAGGGCATTGTTGTGACAGTTTTGTTGTCCTTTGCCGATCTACGATCGCAAAGGAGTATGTTTTCGTTCGTGTATGTTTCTTTTTTTTTTTGTCCTTTGCCGATCTACAATCGCAAAGGAGTCTATTTTCGTTCATGTATGGTGGGGTTTTTTTTGTCCTTTGCCGATCTACGATCGCAAAGGAGTATGTTTTCGTTCGTGTATGTTTCTTCTTTTTTTTCCTTCTGTCTGTCCCAAGTATATCTCCCGAACCGCTTGACCGAATCGCTTCAAATTTTGTGTGGTGGTGTGTCACCATGAGAGGAAAGCATCCGCACATAAATTATCGCCGTTGTGACCTTGACCTTGGCGTACGACCTTGAAAACTGAAAATCTTTAAGGGGCCATAACTTCCACACCGTTGGTCTTAGAGTCTTCAAATTTGGCATGTAGGTACTTTGGCTTATGCCCGTTCTGATGATGGCATACCGATCAAGGTCAAGGTCAAGGTCCAGGAGATCGGTAGGCCTTGAAAGTGGTAGGGGTCTAAAAATTGGGTTTTAAGCCATATTTTCCACATTTGTACTTGACAGAAGCGCTTCAGATTGTGTGTGGTACTGTATAACCTAGAGTAGAAAACATCCGAGCATAAATTATCGCCATGCTGACTATTGACCTTGAAGTGTGACCTTGAAAACCGAAATTTCCTTTTTTGCGCTATATATTTCTTCTTAAAGCTGTATCTCGTGAACTAGAAGACAGAATCCCTTCCAATTTTGTGTCAGGATGTGACACTAAGAGTATAACACATTCGTACATAAATTATCCCTCGGAAATACTCAGAAGCGGCAGACATGTTTCTGTTTTTCTTCACCCTCCTATATCTCATGAAATACTGTATAGAATCACTCCCAATTTTGTGTGGGTGTGTAAAAAGAAGAGTAGAAGACATTGCAGTACAAATTATGCCACGTGGGATTTTAATGTCGCCGAGTGGCAGACATGTCTCCGAGTTAAGGGTGTACATCCCACTAATTAAGGGTGTACATCCCAGTAAATGAGGGGGTCTAATACTAAACGTAAAAGACATCCTAGCACAAAATGTGCCACATGGGGCTTATATGTCGCCTTCTGGCTGACATGTTTCTGTGTTAAGGGTGTGCACCCCACCAATTAAGGGTGAGCATCCCGGAAAACGATTTGCACCTAGTCAAGGGTGTGTAGGTGCATCACCCAAAGGTCACAAGGAGGACGGGGACCGAAGATGTGAAGGGGGAAGGGAGGTACAGGGCGTGGCATGTACAGGGCGTAACTGGCAAAGGACATATCTGCCACTCGGTGATGCCCTTGTTTTGTTTTGTTTCAGATAGGGTTAGGGCATTGTTGTGACAGTTTGTTTTGTTTCAGATAGGGTTAGGACAGGGCATTGTTGTGACAGTTTGTTTTGTTTCAGATAGGGTTAGGACAGGGCATTGTTGTGACAGTTTGTTTTGTTTCAGATAGGGTTAGGACAGGGCATTGTTGTGACAGTTTCGGTTTGTTTCAGATAGGGTTAGGACAGGGCATTGTTGTGACAGTTTCGGTTTGTTTCAGATAGGGTTAGGACAGGGCATTGTTGTGACAGTTTTGGTTTGTTTCAGATAGGGTTAGGACAGGGCATTGTTGTGACAGTTTTGGTTTGTTTCAGATACGGTTAGGACAGGGCATTGTTGTGACAGTTTTGGTTTGTTTCAGATAGGGTTAGGACAGGGCATTGTTGTGACAGTTTTGGTTTGTTTCAGATACGGTTAGGACAGGGCATTGTTGTGACAGTTTTGGTTTGTTTCAGATAGGGTTAGGACAGGGCATTGTTGTGACAGTTTTGGTTTGTTTCAGATAGGGTTAGGGCAGGGCATTGTTGTGACAGTTTTGTTTTATTTTGTTTCTGTTTCAGATAGGGTTAGGGTTAAGGCAGGGTGTTGATGCTGACAGTTTGTTTCTGTTTTGTTTTTGTTCTGGTTAGGGTTAGGGCAGCAGGCATGAAAAGAATTCCGTGTTTCGTGGAAAATCCGCTGAAAATTTTCAAAATTCCGCTGAAGAAAACAAAATCCGCGTAAATGACCGATCTTGCCGTATTCTTATATCTACAAGTCTCTATTTGGCGATTCTGAAACTGGTTAACCGGAAGTCGCTTTAGCTCACTCGCTTCAATTGTGCGAAGGAAGGCGAAATGAATAGCTCCCGCTCAACAAAAGTAGCGATGTTAGCTGAAAATGTGGGTGGAAGGCTATTTGTGGTGACCAAATTTTCGGAATAGATTATCCCCCCTCCTCGTTGAACAAAACTTGTGACGTGAGGTAGGTGAAAAGGTGGTTGGAAAAAATGTTTGGGGAACGTTGTGCACCCCCCACCCCCCCGTCAACAAAACATTGGATGTTAGGTGAAAATCCGGGTGGAAGAATTTTTTTTCTGCTGAAAAAAAAAATCATTCTTTGATGCGTCAAAGATGTTTGTGCTGGAAAAAAATTGTGGGAACGTTCTGCCCCTCCCTCCCCCCTGCTCAGGGTGTTGATGCTGACAGTTTGTTTCTGTTTTGTTTTTGTTTCAGTTAGGGTTAGGCAGGGTGTTGATGCTGACAGTTTGTTTCTGTTTTGTGTTTGTTCTGGTTAGGGCAGGGTGTTGATGCTGACAGTACTTTTCTGTTCCAGGTGTTGCTGCAGAGTGACATCAAGGGCGTGGCCAACTTCTCTGACCGCTCCCTGCTGAAGAACCTGGGACACTGGCTGGGAATGATGACCCTGTGCAAGAACAAACCCATCCTCATGAACGTGAGTCATTGATGATTGATGGAAGAACCTAGGACACTGGCTGGGAATGATGACCCTGTGCAAGAACAAACCCATCCTCATGAACGTGAGTCATTGATGATTGATGGAAGAACCTGGGACACTGGCTGGGAATGATGACCCTGTGCTAGAACAAACCCATCCTCATGAACGTGAGTCATTGATGATTGATGGAAGAACCTAGGACACTGGCTGGGAATGATGACCCTGTGCTAGAACAAACCCATCCTCATGAACGTGAGTCATTGATTGATGATTGATGGAAGAACCTAGGACACTGGCTGGGAATGATGACCCTGTGCTAGAACAAACCCATCCTCATGAACGTGAGTCATTGATGATTGATGGAAGAACCTAGGACACTGGCTGGGAATGATGACCCTGTGCTAGAACAAACCCATCCTCATGAACGTGAGTCATTGATGATTGATGGAAGAACCTGGGACACTGGCTGGGAATGATGACCCTGTGCTAGAACAAACCCATCCTCATGAACGTGAGTCATATATGATTGATGGAAGAACCTGGGACACTGGCTGGGAATGATGACCCTGTGCTAGAACAAACCCATCCTCATGAACGTGAGTCATTGATGATTGATGGAAGAACCTGGGACACTGGCTGGGAATGATGACCCTGTGCTAGAACAAACCCATCCTCATGAACGTGAGTCATTGATGATTGATGATTGATGGAAGAACCTAGGACACTGGCTGGGAATGATGACCCTGTGCTAGAACAAACCCATCCTCATGAACGTGAGTCATTGATGATTGATGGAAGAACCTGGGACACTGGCTGGGAATGATGACCCTGTGCTAGAACAAACCCATCCTCATGAACGTGAGTCATTGATGATTGATTGATTGATGGAAGAACCTAGGACACTGGCTGGGAATGATGACCCTGTGCAAGAACAAACCCATCCTCATGAACGTGAGTCATTGATGATTGATGGAAGAACCTGGGACACTGGCTGGGAATGATGACCCTGTGCTAGAACAAACCCATCCTCATGAACGTGAGTCATTGATGATTGATGATTGATGGAAGAACCTAGGACACTGGCTGGGAATGATGACCCTGTGCTAGAACAAACCCATCCTCATGAACGTGAGTCATTGATGATTGATGGAAGAACCTGGGACACTGGCTGGGAATGATGACCCTGTGCTAGAACAAACCCATCCTCATGAACGTGAGTCATTGATGATTGATGATTGATGGAAGAACCTGGGACACTGGCTAGGAATGATGACCCTGTGCTAGAACAAACCCATCCTCATGAACGTGAGTCATTGATGATTGATGGAAGAACCTAGGACACTGGCTGGGAATGATGACCCTGTGCTAGAACAAACCCATCCTCATGAACGTGAGTCATTGATGATTGATGGAAGAACCTAGGACACTGGCTGGGAATGATGACCCTGTGCTAGAACAAGATTCAAGATTCTTTAATCAGCCAATGCATAATACAAAGGAAATCGTTTTGGTTTTGCACAAGACACAATCCAACAACAACGAAAGCATGCACATCGAATGGACAACCAATATAAGAGGGGGAAAGAAAGAAAAAAACCACACACACACATTACACACAAACAAACAGATTACATTATCGTGTATCAGTCTCTCTCTCTCTCAGATTCTTTCTTTCTCTCAGACGCACACCTACACATACACCAACACACACACACATACACGTGCATACACATTTATACCAACACATGTCCCACCTCCTCACACACGCACTCACACACAAGACCGCGAGCATGCAGGCACACCGATTAACACAAGTCTGAGCAAAATAGGATACAAAAATACCCCTAGGGGGGTGAGCCTACTGAGTATTGATGGCTCTGACAGCAGAGGGGTAAAAAACTGTTCTTCAGGCGGTTAGATTTGCACTTAAAAGAGCAGAACCTTTTTACCAGAAGGGAGTGATTGAAACAGATGGTTGGCTGGGTGTGTGCAATCAGATATGATGGATTTAGCTTTGCGTCTTATGCGCACACTATGGATGTTATCTAGGGATGGCAGTTTGTGACCTATGATTTTTGAGGATGTCTTGACGACTTGATGGAGTTTCCTTTTATCTTTAACTGAAGCTGATCCATACCAGACAGATATTGAAAAAACTGAGTATGCTTTCGATGACAGATCGATAGAACTGTGTCAAGACTGCTGTACTTATCCTTTCTTGAGCTGTCTTAGAAAATATAGTCTCTGCTGTGCTTTTTTGCAGGATGATGTGATGTTGACTTCCCAGCTTAATGTATTTGAAATGATGCACACCTAGGAATTTAAGTGATTCTACTTGCTCAACTACCTGACCTTTAACAGATAAAGCTGGGAGAGGAGTTTTCTTTTTCCTGAAATCAACTATCATTTCTTTAGTTTTGGAAACATTGAGCTCAAGATTGTTAGTGGCACACCAGTCAACCATCTTTTCAACTTCATCCCTGTACCCTGCCTCATCGCCATTAGTAATGAGCCCCTCCATAGTAGTGTCATCAGAAAACTTAATAACTGCAACAGATGGGTTTACAGAGCGAAAGTCATTGGTAAACAATGTAAATAGCAAGGGAGATAATACACATCCTTGGGGGGCACCAGTGTTTAAAATGACCTTTTCCGATACATCCTCATGAACGTGAGTCATTGATGATTGATTGATTGATGGAAGAACCTGGGACACTGGCTAGGAATGATGACCTGTGCTAGAACAAACCCATCCTCATGAACGTGAGTCATTGATGATTGATTGATTGATGGAAGAACCTAGGACACTGGCTGGGAATGATGACCCTGTGCTAGAACAAACCCATCCTCATGAACGTGAGTCATTGATTGATTGATTGATGGAAGAACCTAGGACACTGGCTAGAAATGATGACCATGTGCAAGAACAAACCCATCCTCATAAACGCGAGTGATTTATGTCTTGATTATAACCAAACAATACATTGTCATTATAACAAAACAGTACAGAAAGAAGCTCAAAAATGGCTCTATATTGTGTTGATAATAGGTGTACGTTATGTCCGTAATGTGCTATGTCAGATGCATTCATATTTTTCTGCTCTATTCCAAGACATTGACTTGAAGTCCCTGGTTTACGAAGCCTACCACAAGGGCACCAAAGAGTTGCTGTATGTTGTATTATGTGTGCATTATATCAACATTATTAGGCAATGTTTCTGTTATTATGTACAGGACATTGACTTGAAGTCTCTGGTTTACAAAGCCTACCACAAGGGCACCCATGAGCTGCTGTATGTTGTATTATGTGTGCATTATATCAACATTATTAGGCAATATTTCTGTTATTATGTACAGGACATTGACTTGAAGTCTCTGGTTTACAAAACCTACCACAAGGGCACCCAGGAGTTGCTGTATGTTATATTATGTGTGCATTATATCAACATTATTAGACAATATTTCTGTTATTATGTACAGGACATTGACTTGAAGTCTCTGGTTTATGAAGCCTACCACAAGGGGGCCCAGGAGCTGCTGTATGTTGTGCCATTCACTGCCAAAGTGTTGGAATCATGTGCCAAAAGCAAGGTAAAAAAAAGCACTGCGTGTGTGTGCACGCAATGTCTTTAGTGAGTGTAATTTTCTCACTGAACTTCCTATCTTTTGGTCTGTCTCTGTCCTCTGGCCTCTGCCCCCCCCCCCCCCCCCTCCCTCCCTCTCTCTCTCTCTCTCGTCGTCAATCCCGTCGCGCTCTCTTGTCTCTCTCTCGTCGTTCTCTCTTTACTTTGTATGTGTGGGGGGGGGGTACCACAGACCTGTTTGCCATCCCGATTTTGCCGTAATTTTTACCGGGGGGGGGGGGGGGGGGGGGGGGGGGGGGGGGGGGGGGGGGGGGGGGGATCAAATTACGTATTATGGCTACGGAAAAAAATATGGGAAAAAAATTCCTAAATATAAAAAAAAAAAATTAAAAAATACAGTTGCGTCGGTAAGCGAAGCTTTTGAAACGATGCTGTGAAAAGTCATTTCGCGCCATTTTCTTTTCTGTTTCTAAATGGCGTCCATGCGAGTGCATTCGAAGCTTCTGATCTCGGGTCGAAAAAGCAAAGAAAAGACATCAAAAGGCACCACAAGTGGCAAAGACATTCGGGAAAGTGACCTAAAAATTCAGGAATTCATGCACTAGGGACGCGAATGTGTTCTGGCTACTGCTCAACGGACATTAGTAGCACTTACGTCGTGCGATATCGACGTTCATTGATACGTGTTCGGATTCGCATTTTTTTTCTTCAAAACTACGGGTTTGTTTCAGAAATTACAACTTGCGGAAATAGGGCGTAGCAGGTCTGGTACAAGTCGTATGCATGTATATATGTATATGACTCAGTGCCAAAAGTGTTACACTGAATGGGAACAGACACCTTAAAAATCAACTTTACATGGAATGCCAAGCTTACATAATGGGGTGTACACCCGTAAGACATGTCTGCCGCTCGGCGACATTCAATCCCACGTGGCATAAGTGTACGAATGTTGTCTACCTCTTTACACCCCCCCACAAAATTTGAAGTGATCATACAGTATTTCACGATATATAAAGAGGGTGAAGAAACAGAAACATGTCTAGCAGATTCGAGTATTTCCGAGATTAATATGTACGAAGTTGTAATACTCGTAGTTCACATTCCGGACACAACATTGGAAGGGATTCTGTCTTCTAGTTCACGAGATAATAATAATAATAGTACAGTTTTATATAGCGGCGGTACCTCAGATGAGCCAAAGCGCTTTACAATAATTAGTCATCAACAGACAACCAAAAACAACATTCAAGAGTGACACCAACCAGCAACAGCGCATAGTCTTCAAAGCAACTCCTCTCGTCTCTAACACACACACGCCCCACAACACCACCCACGCACACGCACCACACACAACACAAACACACAAGTAATTGACGCCAACTCGGCATCCCCCCATCGGTAAGCCACAGCAACGGAGGCCGCATGGGACTCTGACCACATTACACCCCAACACACATACACAAACACCCTCAAACACAACGTACGCACGCAGACAGACCGCACACACTCACACACACACATATGCGTGCATACACAACCCACAAAACCAAAATACACACAAGCACACATGTATGCACATTCATGCTCACACACACACACACACTCAACACACGCACAACACATGCACCACAAAACGAGAACACAAACCTCTTATTCATCTTCCCCACTCACTGACATAAAAATGCACGAAAAAACTAGACAACTGCTTCAAATATTTAGAGGGCCAGCAGGAAAAGATGGGTTTTAAGAGAGTGTTTTTGAATGAGGAGACTGAGTTTTTTTTTTTGTGAGTGTCGGAGAGGAGAAGGCAAAGAATTCCACAGAGATGGTGCTTGACAAGAAAAAGAACGTTGGCCGGCAGATTTGAGACGGATGGAGGGAATGGAAAGGAAACGAGAATCAGAAGACGAACGTAGTTGGCGAGCTGGGACATAGAGATGAAGAAGATAGAGAGATACAGTGGGCAGCTTGATCATTCATGACTGAAGGCAAGGAGGAGAAATTTGGTATAAACATGATTTGAACTGGGAGCCAATGTAGGGAACGAAGAACCGGAGGATACAGCTTGAACAAGAACATATTATAGCGCAAAGAAAGGAAATTTCGGTTTTTCAAGGTACGTCAAAGGTCAGCATGGCGATAATTTAGCTGGAAGTTTCTACTCTAGGGGATACAGTACCCACACACAATCTGAAGGCTAAGTCAAGTAAAATGTGGAAAATTGGGCTGAAAAACCAAGTTGTAGACCTCCATTTCAAGGCTATCCGATCCTGTGACCTTGACCTTGACCTGATCAGTATCCATCATCAGAACGGACATAAGCAAAGTACTCCATGCCAAATTTGACGGACTTCTAAGGACCAACGGTGTGGAAGTTATGGCCCCTAAAAAGATTCAAGGTCATACGTCAAGGTTCAGGACGGGGATGATGTTTACGCGATGCTCTCTCATGGGGAAACACCACCCAAAAAATTTGAAAGCGGTTCGGGAGATATTCTGGGACAGACAGAAAAACAAACGCACACAACAAACCAAAAAAACACCAAGAAAACAGACACGAACAAAAAATAGACCCCTTGCGATCGTAGATCGGCAAAGGACAATACTGACCCTTCTGCCAGACCAAATAGTATATAGAGAGACGAGGACTCACATAAAGCAGGATTATAGTGCGATAGTTACATGCAAAGTATCGTAAAAAGAGATTGTAGGATAAAGCAGGATTTGTAGGGATACACATGCAAGTATCGTAAGAGAGATGTCGGGTACACAGGATATATTGGAACTTACATGGCAAGTATCATAAAGAAGATGATTGTAGGATAAAGAGGAGTCTGTAGGAGACTTACATGCAAGTATAGAAAGAAGACGATTGTAGGATCAAAGCAGGATATGTTAGGAACTTACATGCAAGTATATCGTAAAGAAGATGATTCGTAGGGTAAAGCAGGATTATATTGGATACTTACATTGCAGTATCGTAAAGAAGATGAGTGTAGGGTGTAAAGCAGGATTATATTGGATACTTACATGCAAGATCATAAAGAAGATGATTGTAGGAAAAAGAGGATTATGTAGGATACTACATCAAGTATCGTAAAGAAGATGGATTGTAGGATAATAGCAGGATATGTTGGATAGCTTACATGCAAGGATTCATAAAGAAGAATGATTGTAGGGTAAAGCAGGATTATATGGTACTTACATGCAAGTAATGTAAAGAAGATGATTGTCAGGATAAAGCAGGATAGTAGGATATCTTACATGCAAGTATCATAAAGAAGATGATTGTAGGTGTAAAGCAGGAGTATATTGCGTAGTTACATGAAGTATCGTAAAGAAGAGGATGTAGGATTTAAAGCAGGATATGTATGATACTATAATGCAAATTATCGTAAAGAAGGATGATTGTTAGGATAAAGCGGATTATATGCGTAGTTACATGCAAGTATGGTAAAGAAGATGATTGTAGGATAAAGCAGGATTATATTGTATACTTACATGCAAGTATCGTAAAGAGATGATGTAGGGTAAGCAGTTATTATATGGATACTTACATGCAAGTATCATAAAGAAGAGATTGTAGGTAAGGCAGATTATTGAGGATACTTACATGCAAGTATCGTAAAGAAGATGATTGTAGGTCAAGCCAGGATTATGTAGGAGAATAATGCAAGTATCAAAGAAGATGATGTGAGGGTAAAAGCAGGAATTATTGGATAGTTACAGCAAGTATCGTAAGAAGAGGATTGTAGGAATAAAGCAGGATATTATTGGACTAGTACATGCAAGTATCGTAAAGAAGATGATTGTAGGTTAAAGCAGGATATGTAGGATACTTACATGCAAGTATCGTAAAGAAGATGATTGTAGGATAAAGCAGGATTATATTGGATACTTACATGCAAGTATACGTATAGATAAGACGATGATTGAGGATAAAGCAGGATGATGTAGGAGATTACATGCAAAGATCGTAAAAGAAGATGATTGAGTAGGAGCAAAGCAGGATTATTTTGGATACTTAAGCAAGATCGTAAAGGAAGATGATTGCTGGATAAAGCAGACAAGTATATTGGATACTTAACACAAGATCGTAAAGAAGCTGATTGTAGGATAAAAGCAGGATTCTGTAGGGATACTTACATGCAAGAGTACGTTAAGAAGATGATTGTAACGTAAAGCAGGATTAATGGGATACTTACATGCAAGTATCGTAAAAGAGGATGATTGTTGGATAAAGCAGGATATATGGATACTTACATGCCAAGTATTCGTACCAGAAGATGATGTAGGATAAGCAGGATATATTGGATACTTGATGCCAGGACCGTAAAGCAGATGATTGTAGGGTAAAGCAGGATTAATATTGGATACTTACAGATCCAAATTTGTTGAGACACCAAAGTTTATAATAAATCATGTAAACAGAACTGCTACAAAATGGACTTAAATTAATATGCGAGAATGGACAGAAAAAGGAATCTTTATTTTAACACGGTAAAGCAAGTGATGCATGTGGGTAAAAAGAAATCCAAGTGTGGATATAATATGATAATGACAATGGGGAGTGTCAGTAAACAAAATGTGAAAATGAAAAAAGGGACTTCTGGGTAACTCGATAAGGATTTCTCATTGACAAAATATTCAGAACTGTATTATACTGTAATTAAGATGATTGGCTTCAAATAAAAGAACCTTGAAAAATATTGTCAGGAATATTTCTCAAATTATCCAAGGCATTAATAAGACCCCACTAGAATATGGAAACATCAGATGGTTCCCAAAGTATAAATACAGTCATCAGCAATTGAAAAAGTGCAATGCAGAGCAAGAAATTTTGTCACGAGGAGTAAAAATATGGCTTATTATAGTAGACTTAAATACCTCAAACCGGTTTCTCTCAAAGGAAGAAGAATTTAGGGGGTATCCATGAGGCCTAGAAAAATATTCATGTCTAGTTGACTGTCTGGAAAATTCTTTGATTATACTCAATATAATCTAACAAGGAAATGCATATGGTAAGTTTTTATAAAAGGTTCAATACTATAAAGAAATAATTGTTTCAGCAGCCGTGTTGCTAACTGTGGAAGAGTTACCTATAATCTTTTAAAATGTGCAACTGATGCTAACAACATTCAAAAATCGCTGGAGGATCTCCAAAATATTTAAATATGCTTAGAAGGCTTTGATAATTGATTTTTAATTAGGAAAATGACCTTCAAGCACATCCATGACAACATTTTCCTTGAATACTTAGTATAGGATGGGACTAAAACAAAACGCTTAAAAGATTATTTGTCCACATACCACTTCACTACTGAATAAACAAACACATGATGGTATTGAAGGACAAAAGGATTCGACAGTAAAAGTATCATAGTGAATACGTGCATGGTATGGCAAGTCCCCATACCTGTGGAAAACATGGCAACTGTGTAAAATATGATGTTGAGGGGATAGTAATATACTAAGACAGGTGTTCAGGCCCCTAACCCCTGGACAGTGGGCATCGGTGTTAATTAATATGATTTGAGGGGGATAGTAATAGCTAATGACAGGTGTTCAAGGCCCTAACCCCTGGACGATGGGCCATTATGGTTATAATATGATTGATGGGATCTTAGTAACGTTCTTCTATCGCCTCTAATGACCAGGTGCGCCGTTCATACCCGCGCCCCTAACCCCCCTTGAGGTTAGCTGATCAGATCCTGCGTCGGCTGCATGTGTAACCTAGGTCAACGAAACGACTGAGTTTCATTGATGCCCGAGTAGCTGTCCATGGGGTAGGGAGTCCATGCTCAAGGACCAGGTTCCGTTCGTTCATAGTGACCGCCATACCCTCATGGCACAAGTATGACGCATCGATGTCCTCACAGACATAAATATTAATGATGGCGCTGCGCCCAGAGTGGTACTAGTAATATGCTAAAGACAGGGTTCAAGGCCCCTTAACCCTCTGGTCGTCTTCCCTACCTCGCGGAATCGTGCTCTACATAATATGATTGTGCAGGGGATAGTATTATACGTAATGGAAGGTCGTTCCAACAGCCCTAACCCCTGGAGATGGGCATTCGTGTTAATAATATGAATTGTGAGGGGATAGTATAATCTGCTACTAATAATAATAATAAATGGTTATTTATAGGAGCGTTAACTCCCTTTGCAGGGTGCTCAAGAGAGGCGTCTATGAGGAGCCATTAGAGAGGCCTAACCATCAACAAGTCATTAGCGAGAATAGGACATTCTAGTCATATACATGCAGCTACAAACAGAGTACAAGTGTCCGATACACGCTCGCAGTGTGTGCCAGGTTCTTGAGGTGTGCCGTGCATAGAAACTAGCACACTAAAGCATGGGAGACCTATATAACTCCAATTATGAGTTGAACTATTCAATGATGAAGGCCAGTTATTGGCCAGACACATCCACAACCCAATACTTATACACACTGTGCATTTTCCCTATCGCTAATCTCTCTGTTCTTTTTCAAAGGCCCTCATTTCACATCCCTTTTTTTCTCCCCCTTCTCTTTTCCCATGGCACAACCCCCCTTCCTATGTGGCCCCATCGGTAAGTAATACGATGTGAGGGATAAGTAATTATGCAATGCTATGCTAATGACAGGTGTATGGTGTGTTCAAGGCCCTAACCCTGGACAGTGGGCATCGTGCTTAATTAAACGTTGTGAAGGGGATAGTTAATATGCTAATGGACAGGTGTCAAGGCCCTAACCCCGGACAGTGGCATCGTGTTTTCAATAATATGATTGGACGGGGATAGTAATATGCAATGGACAGGTGTTTGTTCTCAAGGCCCCTAACCCCGTGGAAGATGGGCATCGGGTAATACTATGCTGTTGAGGGGTAGTAGATAGTAATATGATACTGACAGGTTGTCAAGGCCCCCCTAAAACCTGGACAATGGGATCGGGTTTAATAATAGATTGTGAGGAGATCGTAATAGATTGTAATGCTATGTCAATGACAGGGTGCAAGCGCCCTCCTACGAACTCTAACCCTAACCCCTGGACGATGGGCATCATGACTTTGGTTGGCCGAGTTAACCAGGAGCAGGAGCTGAAGCCGAACCTCACAGTTGAGACGAAGTGCTGTGCTAGACACTGGGGCTTGGACCGTCAAAGACCGATGGCCTGGAAAACTACCTTCAAAGACCCATCCAGGATGGCCACCACTGGGACAGGTAGTAAAATCTGAACGACCTGATGAAGATGGAACTACCCAAAGTACCCCTACAGACTGGCCACACTGAAGTACAATCCAACTGCAACTCCAATGGAATTTATTAGTGTTTGTGAGAAAATGTTCACTGTATAAGATGATTCACTCCAATTAATTCCTTCGCGTTTGCTGATGATGAAAAGGTTCAAGTTATAGCTGATTCACTCCAATGAATTATGAGGTGTTTGCTGATGAAAATGTTCACTGTTATAGATGATCACTCCCACTCCAATGAAGGTCTAGCGTTGCTGATAGAAAAGTTCACTGTTATAGATGATCACTCAATGAATTATTAGCGTTGCTGATGAAACTGTCACTGTTTTATAGATATGATTCACTCCAATGAAATTTCTTAGCGTTTGCTGATGAAAATGTTTCAATGTTATAGAGGAATTCACTCAATGAATTTATTGCGTTTGTGATGAAAATGTTCACTGTATAGATGATTCACTCCACAGAATTTCTGAGTGTTTGCTGATGAAAAAATGTTCAACTGTTATAGATGATTCCATCCAATGAATTATTAGCGTTTTGCTTTTGATGATGAAAATGCACTGTTATAGATGATTCACTCCAAGAATTTTCTATCGTGTTTGATGATGAGAAAATGTTCACTGTATTAGCTGAGTACTCCAATGAATTTCTTAGCTGTTTTGCTGATGAAAATGTTCACGTTTTTCACTGTTATAGATGATCACTACAATGAATTTCTTAGCTTTTGCTGATGAAAATGTTCACTGGTTATAGAGATTCACTCCAATGAATTTCTGAGTGTTTGCTTAGAAAAGTTCACGTTATAGGTGATTCACTGAAGTTTCTTTTCTATGTCCCGTATTAGGGTGTACGGTATGCTATGTGTGTGATAACTTTATGGGGTATGGATTGACTCAGTCAGTGAGTGACGATTGGTGTTTTCTGGTTGTGTGTGCAGGATTGTCACGCGCCAGACTCCCGCAGATCGCTCCCCAACCGAAGGAGCGGAAGATATCCCATTGTTCCACCACCCCCTCCAACATTGGACTGACCTGCCTACCCAGTCAACAAGCGCCGGATGTGACGTTTGAACCGGTCTATATCGTTATTTATAATGTCAGTTAGGGGAGGAAGGAAGCAGGGGGGAAAAAAAAAAAAGATTTTTTTTTTTTTTTCCCATGTTCTTCCCCCCCTACCCAACATGGGACTGCCCTACCCTGTCAAACCCAGTGCGGTAAATGACGTTTGAACCATGTAACGTATTTAAATTGTAGTTAGGGCAGGAAGACCCAGTTTGTTGGTTACTACCCCCCCCCCCCCCCCCCCCCCCCCCCCCCCCCCCCCCCCCCCCCCCCCCTCCCAACATTGGGAAACTGCCCTACCCTGTCACCAAGTGCGGTAGCTGACGGTTTAACCGTGTGTTATAGCGTTATTTATTGTCAGTTAGGGGAGAGGAAGATCCCATTGTTCCTCCTCCCCCCCTCCCAACATTGACTGCCTACCGTCAACCAACGTGCGGTACATGACGTTATCACCACATGATAGAGTTAACCCCTTCCCTGCCTGTCTATAGGGGCAGAATGATGTCATTTGTAATGATTTCAAAATTTGATGAAGTCACAAACATCTGGGAATGCTAGTTTTGGGTTCTGACAACAGCAGGAGTAACATATTCTACAGGGGACATATCTTTTGTAAGACGGAGTCTAAAAATCTCTTCTTGTCTTATATGGAAAATATATGTGAATGTTTCGTCAGTGAAGCAGACTGCCTACCCCTGACGGATTTTCCCTAGTTCCTATGAATTTGACTAGAAAATACGGAACTACGGTTGATAACCAATTCTTACGATTTTCTGTTTCCACAAAGTCCGTTTTCTAGCACGGTTATTGTTTGAGTCCGCTTGCCTCTATATAGGTTCGTCTGAAGTTCGCAAGGCGCGCGGAAGTAGGGTTCGCGCGCATGCGCCGTCCGACATGGCGTGAACAAATGGCGGCGAGAGAAAGCACAGTTTGAGAAGAGAAGAGATCAATATCTTACTCAAGCAACCGTTGCACATACACAGAAAGTTGGTAGTGCGGGGATAGGCAGAACGCGAGATCGCTTGCACGTGGGCCGATGTGAGTCTCAAGTTGGGGACCGACGGGGGACGCGCTGATGACAGCGGCATGTTGAAGTCAAACAACACGCACGCAATCGGCGCTAAACTGCTGTGAAAAACACCCAGAACATAACCAAATCTCACTACAAACACAAAACGAGCTGAGTGTCAAAGATTTGGATCGGGCAGAGGACTACGCTGTTGAAGGTCCCCCCCAATCACTCGCACGCCACAGTGTCGCCCAGTCGACACACGGAGGGCATTCGAAGGGAAAGTAGGCCTGAGTTGTCCCATCTCTCTCGCTCTCTCTTCTCTCTCTCTCTCGCTCTCTCTCTCCTCTCTCTCTCTCTCTCTCTCTCGCTCTCCCCCTCATCTCTCTAAGCCACAAAGCTCTCTCTCAAAGCTCTCTCGATGTACTGTGCGTTCTTTTTCTTGTTTTCTTTTGTTTGTTGGTGTTGTATTATTTTATATTCAGGACTGTTCTCCTATAGATCAAATAACATTACTGTTAGGCTACTCACACCTTACCTCTGTGTGTCTCTTCATGATCTCCAATATCCCCCCACCCCCCCCCCCCCCCCCTACTTTCCGTGTTTCTTTCTCTCACTCAGTAGGTGTGTTGTACTACTATACTGTGGATAGTCTCATTTTTTTAATAAAAAATAATATCAACAATGCACATATATTATGCATACTTAAAACATAATATTTCTATTTTATTCTTGTTTCTCTGAAATTCGGACTGACCAAATAGGCCCATAAAAATCAAATTGTTTGATGTGGCAACTAACGGAAGAAGAGACAACACAGACAGAACACACACCGTGACACACACATGCAATGAATGGCATGCACACAGTGACACACACACATGCAATGAGTGGACATGCACAACAGTGACCACAGGCATGCAATGAGGACATGCACAAAGCGACACAAAGAGGCACACACACACAGGACACACACACAAGCCAAACAAGCATTGGGTAATAAAAAAATGTTGCAAACCATAACATCAGTTTCTTAATCTGCTTGTGAATATAAAGTGATTCGCGCGCACCACGTTGGACGGGCTACTGACAACCCCCTAAAAACTACTGAAAATGAAAAACTCCGAGTTAAAACTATGACAAGCATTTTAGGGTAGGCAGTCGGGAAGAGGCTAATGTAATTGTCCATCGAGCAGGGAGGTCTCTGGTGTCAATGATGCGTCATGAAACAGTCTAATGCTGTTTTCTAGCCGTGATGGCCAGCACTATTGTAATGTCAAATAAGCAGTGGCTCCTTGTTTTTTTTTTCTGTCTAATGAGCGTCATAAAATCAGGTCTAAGCTGGTTACTTAAGCCGTGCTCGGGCAGCACTATTGTAATTGTCAAATAGAGCAGGAGGTCTCCTTGTGTCAGGAGGTTCCTTGTTTCTTATGATGCGTCATAAAATCAGTCTACATGCTGTGTGCTAAGCCGTGATGGGCAGCACTATTGTAATTGTAAATAGAGCAGGGAGGGCTACTTGGTCAGCGGAGGTATCATGTCTTTATGACGTCATAAAAAACCAGTCTAATGCTGTGTTATAGCCTTGTTGGGCCATCGCATTGTAATTGTCAAACAGAGCAGGGGAGGTCTCTTGTGTCTTAAGACGTCATAAAATCAGTCTAAGCGTGTTCAAGAGTGATGGGCAGCACTATTGTAATTGTCAAATAGAGCAGGAGGGTCCCTTGTGTCTTATGATGCATCATAAAAACAGTCTAATGCTTGTGTTCTAAGTGTGATGGGCACGTATTGTAATTGTCAAACAAGAGCAGGGAGTCTCCTGTGTCTCAATGGATGCGTCAGAAAATCAGTCTAATGCTGTGTTCTAAGCCGGATGGCACGTCTATTGAATTGTCAGAGCAGGGAGGTCTCCTGTGTCAGGGAGGTATCCTTGATGTCTTATGATGCCTCATAAAACAGTTAATGCTGTGTTCGAAGCCGTGAGGGCATCCGCTATTGGAATGTCAAAAGAGCAGGGAGGTTCCCTTGTGTCTTACTGATGCGTCATAAAATCAGTCTAATGCTCGGTGTTCTACGCCGTGAGGGCAGCACTATGAATTGTCAATAGAGCAGGGAGGTCTCTTGTGTAGGAGGTCTCATTGTGCCTTTAATGATGCGTCATAAAAATCAGTCTAATGCTGGTTCTAAGCCGTGATGGGCAGCACTATTGTAATGTCAAATAGAGCAGGGAGGTCTCCGTGTGTCAGGGAGGTCTCCTTGTGTCTGTATGAGGCGGCATAAAAAACCAGTCTAAGCTGTGTTCAAGCCGTGATGGGCACGCTATGTAATGTCAAACAGAGCAGGGAGGTTCCTTGTGTCTTAATGATGTGATAAAATCAAGTCTAATGATGGTCTAAGCGTGAGGCAGAAACTATGTTAATTGTCAAATAGAGCAGGGAGGTCCCTGTGTCAGGAGGTCTCCTTGTGTCTTATGACTTGCGTCATAAAAACCAGTCTAATGCTGTGTCTAAGCCGTGATGGCATCGCTGTAATTGTCAAACAGAGCAGGGAGGTCTCCTTGTGTCTCAATTATGCGTCATGAAAATCAGTCTAATGCTGGTTCTACAGCCGTGATGGCATCGCTATGTAATTGTCAGAGCAGAGAGGTGCTCCTGGTGTCAGGAGGTCTCCTTGGTCTGTATGATGCGTATAAACTCAGCTAATGCTGTGTTATAAGCCGTGAGGGCACGCTATTGTAATTGTCAAATAGAGCAGGGCGTCCCTTGTGTCTTAATGATGCGTCATAAATCAGTCTAATGCTTGTCAAGCCGTGATGGGCAGCATATTGTAATGTCAAATAGAGAGGGAGGTTCTCCTTGTGTCAGGGAGGCTCTCCTTGATGCGTAATAAAAATCAGTCTAATGCTGTGTCTCAAGCCGTGAGGGCATCGCTATTGTAATTGGCAAAGCGAGCAGGGAGTCTCTGTGTCTTATGATGCGTCATAAAATCAGTCTAAGCTGTTTTCTAAGCCGTGATGGGCAGCGATTATTGTAATTGTCAAATAGAGAGGGAGGTCTCCGTGTGTCTAATGATGCGTCATAAAATCAGTCTAATGCTGTGATAAGACGTGATGGGGCGGCACTATGAATTGTCAAATAGAGCAGGGAGGTCGCTTGTGTCAGGGAGGTCTCCTGTGTCTTTATGATGCGTCATAAAAATCAGGCTAATGATGTGTTCTAAGCCGTGATGGAAGCACTATTGTAATTGCAATAGAGCAGGGAGGTCTCCTTGTAGTCAGGGAGGTTCTCCTTGTGTTATGAGGCGTCATAAAACCAGGTCTAATGCTTGTGTTCAAGCCGTGATGGGAACGCTATGTAATTGTCAAACAGAAGCAGGGAGGTCTTTTCCCCTTTTTTTGGGTGTCGTAATGATGAGTTCATAAAATCAGTCTAATGCTGTGTCTAAGCCGTGAGGGCAGCAATTGTAATTGGTCAAATAGAGAAGGGAGGTCTCCTTGGCGCTTTATGATGCATCATAAAAACCCGTTAATGCTGTGTTCTAAGCTTGTGATGGGCATCGCTATGAATTGTCAAACAGAGAGGGAGGTCTCCTTGTTCTTCAAGACAATGAGGCGTCTGAAATCAGTCTAATGCTGTGTCTAAGCCGTGATGGGGATAGCTATCGCAATGCAGAGGCAGGGAGGTCTCCTTGTGTCAGGGATGTCTCCTTGTGTCTGTAGAAGAGTCATAAAATCCGTCTAATGCTGTGTTCTAAAGCCGTGATGGGCACGCTATTGTAATTGTCAAATAGAGCAGAGAGGTCTCCTTGTGTATTAATGAGCGTATAAATCAGTCTAATGCTGTGTTCTTAAGCGGATGGGCAGCACTATTGTAATTGTCAAAGAGAGCAGGGACGGTCTACTTGTGTCAGGGAGGTCTCCTTGTGTCTTATGATGCGTCAAAAATCAGTCTCAATGCGGTTCTAAAAGCCGTGATGGGCACACATTGTAATTGTCAAATAGAGCAGGGGGTCTCCTTGTGTCAGGGAGGTATCCTTGTGTCGTATGAGGCGTCATAAACCAGTCTAATTGCATGTGTTCTAAGCCGGATGGGCATCGCTATTGTACTGTCAAACAGAGCAGGGAGGTATCCTTGGGTCTAATGGATGAGTCATAAAATCAGTTATGCTGTGTTCTAAGCCGTGATGGGCAGCAAGATTGTAATGTCAAATAGAGAGGGAGGTCTCTTGATGCAGGGAGGTTCTCTTGTGTCTTATGATGCGTTCGTCAATAAAACCAGTCAATGCGTGTTCTAAGCGTGATGGGCATCGCTATTGCAATTGTCAAACAAGCAGGAGGCCCTTGTGTCTCAATGATGCGTCATGAAATCAGTCTTAATGCTGTCTAAGCTGTGATAGGGCAGCTATGTAATGTCAGAAGCAGGGAGGTCTCCTGTGTCAGGTAGGTCTCCTTGTGTCTTTATGATGCGTCATAAATCAGCTAATGCTGTGTTCTAAGCCGTGAGGAGCATGCTATTGTAATGCAAATAGAGCAGGGAGTCTCCTTGTCTAATGAGCGTCATAAAATCAGTATAATGCTGTGTCTAAGCTCGTGATGGGCAGCACTATTGAATGCAAATAGAGCAGGGAGGTATCCTTGTGTCAGGAGGTCTTCTTGGTCTTTAGATGCGTCATAAAACAGTCTAATGCTGGTGTCTCAGCCGTGATGGGCAGCAACTATTGTAATTCAAACTGAGCCGGGAGGGCTCCTTGGGTCTTTATGATGCGTCATAAAACCCAGTCTAATGCGGTGTTCTAAGCCGGATGGGCATCGCTATGTAATTGTCAAACAGAGCAGGGAGGTCTCCTTGTGTCTCAATGATGCGTAAGAATCAGTCTAATGTGTGTTCTAAGCCGTGATGGATCGCTATTGTAATGTCAGAGCAGGAGGTCTCCTTGTGTCAGGGAGGTCTCCTTGTGTCATTTATGATGCGCCAAAAAACAGCTAATGCTTGTTCTAAGCCGTGATGGGCATCGCTATTGTAATTGCAAAAAGAGCAGGAGGTCTCCTGGTTCTAATGATGCGTCATAAAACAGTCTACTGATGTGTTCTAAGCCGGTATGGGCATCGCTATGTAATTGGCAAACTAGAGCAGGAGTCTCTTGTGTCTGTATGATGCGTCATAAAACAGTCTAATGCTGTTTCTAAGCAGGGATGGGCACGCTATGTAATGTCAAATAGAGCAGGGAGGTTCCTGTGTCTTAATGAGCGTCATAAAATCAGTCTAATGCTGTGTTCTAAGCCGTGAGGGGAAGCACTATTGTAATTGTCAAATAGAGCAGGGAGGTCTCCCTTGTGTCAGGGAAGTCTCCTTGTGTCTTATGATGAGTCATAAAATCAGTCTAATGATGGCTTTTAATCAGGATGGGCCGCACATGTAATTGTCAAATAGAGCAGGGAGGTCTCTGTTCAGGGAGGTCCCTGGTGCTTTATTGATGCGTCATAAACCAGTATAATGCTGGGTTCTAAAGCCGTGAGGGCATCGCGCTGTAATTGTCAAAACAGAGAGGGAGGTCTCCGTGTCTTAATGAGCGTCAGTAAAAACAGTCTAATAAATGCTGTGTTCTAAGCGTGATGGGCAGCACTATTGTAATGTCAAATGAGCAGGGAAGTCCTGTGTCTTGGATGCATCATAAAACCCGCTTAATGCTTGTCTAAAGCGTGATGGCACGCTATGTAATTGTCAAACAGAGCAGGGAGGTCTCCTTGTGTCTCAATGAGCGTCATGAAACAGGCTATGCTTGTTCTAAGCCGTGATGGGCACGCTATTGTTAATTGTCAGAGCAGTGGAGGGATCTCCTTGTGTAGGGAGGTCTCATTGTGCTATGATGCGTCCATAAAAATCAGTTAATGCTGGTTCTAAGCCGTGAATGGTGCATCGCTATTGTAATTGTCAAAATAGAGCAGGGAGGTCTCCTTGTGTCTAATGATGCGTCATAAAATCAGCAAGCTGTGTTCTAAGCCGTGATGGGCAGCACGATTGTAATTGTCAAATAGAGCAGGGAGGTCCCTTGTGTCCGGAGGTCTCCTGTGTCTATGATGCATCATAAAATCAGTCAATGCTGGTTCTACGCCGGCGGGCAGCAACTATGTAAGTCAAATAGAGAGGGAGGTTCTCTTGTCGTCAGGGAGGTCTCCTGGTCTTTAGATGCGTCATTAAACAGTCTAATGCGTGTCTAAGCCGTGAGGGGAATCGCTATTGTAATTGTCAAACAGAGCAGGGAGGTACCCTTGTGTCTTACTGATGCGTCATAAAATCAGTCTAATGCCTGTGTTCAAGCCGTGATGGGCAGCAATATGTCAAGTGACAAATAGAGCGGGAGTCTCCTGGTGTCTTTATGTGGTCATAAAACCAGCTAAGCTGTGTTCTAAGCCGTGATGGCATCGCTATTGTAATTGCAAAACAGAGCAGGGAGGTCTCCTTGTGTCTCAATGATGCGTCATGAAATCAGTCTAATGCTGTGTTCCTAAGCGTGATGGGCACGCATGTAATTTCAGAGCCGGAGGTCTCCTTGTGTCAGGGAGGTCTCCTGGTGTCTTATGATGCGTCATAAAATAATGTCTAAGCGTTGTCTAAGCCGTGATGGGCATCGCTAGTAATGTTCAAATAGAGCAGGACGGCCCTTGGTCTAATGGATGCGTCATCAAAAAACAGTCTAATGCTGTCTAAGCCGTGATGTGCAGCACCTATGTAATTGTCAAATAGAGCAGGTAGGTCTCCTTGTGGCAGGGAGGGTCCTTGTGCTTAGGATGCGTAATAAAATCAGTTCTAATGCTGTGTCTAAGAAGTGATGGGCAGCACTATTGTAATTGTCAAATAGAGCAGTGTGAGGTCTCCTTGTGTCTTAGACGCGTCATAAAACAGTCTAATGCGTGTTCTAAGCCGTGAGGGATCGCATTGAAGTGTCAAAACAGAGCGGGAGGTCTCCTTGTGTTCTCAATGATGCGATCATGAAATCAGTCTAATGCGTGTTCTAAGCGTGTATAGGGCATCGCATTTAAATGTCAGAGCAGGGAGGCTCCTTGTGTCAGGGAGGTTCCTGTGTCTTGATGATGCGTCATAAAATCCAGTCTAATGCTGTGTCTAAGCCGTGATGGGCATCGCTTTATTTTGGTTAAAAATTGGTTTCCAAAAAAAACAATAGAGCAGGGAGGTCTCCTTGTGTCTAATGATGCGTCATAAAATCGTCTAATGCTGTGTTATAAGCCGTGATGGGCCGCACTAGTTAATTGTCAAATAGAGCAGGGATGGTTGCCTTGGCTCAGGCGAGTGTCTCCTTGTGTCTTTATGACGGTTGCGTCATAAAAATCAGTCAATGCTGTGTTCTAAGCCGTGAGGGCAGCACTATTGTAAGTGTAAAATAGAGCAGGGAGTCTCCTCGTGTCTTAATGAGCGTCATAAAATCAGTCTAATGCTGTGTTCAAGCCGTGAGGGCCAGCACTATTGTAATTGTCAAATAGAGCAGGGGAGGTCGCCTTGTGTCAGGGAGGTCTCCTTGTGTTCTTTATGATGCGTCATAAAATCAGTCTAATGCTGTGTTCTAAAGCTGTGATGGGCAGCACTATTTAATTGTCAAATAGAGCAGGGAGGTTCCTTGGTCTTTATGAGCGTCATGAAACACCAGTCTAATGCTGTGTTCTAAGCCGTGAGGGCATCGCTATGAATTGTCAAACAGAGCAGGAGGTCTCCTTGTGTCTCAATGATGCGTCATGAAATCAGTCTAATGTAGTGTTCTAGCCGTGACTGAGGGCATCATCGCTATGTAATTGTCAGAGCAGGGAGGTCTCTGTGTCAGGGACGCAGACCTGTGTCTTATGCTGCGTCATAAAATCAGTCTAATGCGTGTCTAAGCCGGATGTGCATCGCTAGTGGTAATGTCAAATAGAGCATGTGGAGGTCTACTTGTGTCTTAATGATCGTCATAAAACTCTAATGCTGTGTTCGAAAGCCGTGAGGGCCGGCACTATGTAATTGTCAAATAAGAGAAGGGAGGTGCTCATTGTGTCAGGGAGGTCCTTGGTTTTATGATGCGTCATAAAATCAGTCTAATGCTGTGTTCTAATCCGTGAGGGCAGCACTATTGAATTGCAAATAGAGCAGGGAGGCTCCTTGTGTCAGGGAGGTCTCATGTGTCTTTATGATGCGTCATACAACCGTTAATGCTGGGGTCGAAGCTAGGAGGGGCCATCGCTATGTAATTGTCAAACAGAGCAGGGAGGCTCCTTTGTCCAATGATGCGTCATGGAAATCAGTCTATGCTGTGTCTAAGCCGTGATGGCATCGCTATGTAATTGTCAGAGAGGGCGGTCTCTTGTGTCTTAGATGAATCATAAAACAGTCAATGCTGTGTGCTAAGCCGTGCCAGGCACGCTTATGTAATTGGCAATAGAGCAGGGAGGTCCCTTGTGTCTAAGTGCGTCAAAAATCAGTCTAATGCTGTGTTATAAGCCGTGATGGGCAGAAGCACTATTGTAATTGTCAAAGAGCAGGGAGGTCCATTGTGTCAGGGAGTGTCTCCGTGTTATGTCTGTATGATGCGTCAAAAATCAGTTAATGCGTGTTCTAAGCCGTGATGGAGCACTATTGAATTGTCAAATAGAGCAGGAGGTCTCCTTGTGTCAGGGAGGTCTCTGTGTCTTTATGATGCGTCATAAAACCAGCAATGCGTGTCTAAGCGACGGGCACGCATTGTAATGTCAAACAGAGCAAGGGAGTCCCTTGGTGTCTCAATGATGCGTCATGAAATAGTCTAAGCTGTGTTCAAGCCGTGAGGGCCAAGCATGAATTGTCAGACAGGGAGGTCTCCTTGGTCAGGGAGGTCTCCTGTGTCTTATGATGCATCATAAAATCAGTCTAATGCTGTGTCTAAGCCGTGATGGGCATCGCTATTGTAATGTCAAATAGAGCAGGAGGTCTCCTGGTGTTCTTAATGATGCGTCACAAAATCAGTCTAATGCCGGTTATAAGACGTGATGGCAGCACTATGGTAATGTCAACCGAATAGAGCAGGGAGGTCCCTTGTGTCAGGGAGTTCTTGTGTCTTATGATGCGTCATAAAATCGGCTAATGTGTGTCTAAGCCTGTTGGTAGTCACGACTGTAATGGCAAATAGAGCAGGTAGTCTCTGGTCAGGGAGGTCTCCTTGGGCTATGATGCTTCATAAAACCAGTCTAATGCTGTAGCTCTAAGCCGTTGAGGCAGCATATTGTAATTGTCAAATAGAGCAGGGATGGTCTATGGGTGTCAGGGAGGGCTCCTTGTGTCTTTATGATGCGTCATAAAATCAGTCTAAGCTGTGTCTAAGCAGTGATGGGCATAGCTAATGTAATTGTCAAAAGAGCAGGGAGGTTTTTTCCTGTGTCTTAATGGCGTCATGAAAAAGTCTAATGCTGTGTTCAAGCCAGAGGGCAGCCACTATGCTTGCAGTGTGTTAGCAAGGTTGTGTATGGAGATTTATAGTGAGCGATGATTGATTAATAAAGGGTGTCGTATGAAGATTCAATGTTAAGTGGTGTTAACCCTTGCCGCCAGCCATTGGGGGGGCCAAAATATGCAATATAACTTACATTGGGTAAAGAAAAGATTTTGTTGAAAATTGGGATTCCTGTACTACTTGTTTTTTTTTTTCAATCGTCATCACTAACTCCAAAATCAAGGAAAAAAACATGGATAACAGACGAATCAAGGTTTTAATGACAGGGTGTTAAATCATTGTGGTAAAAAAAATGCGGACTGTTGGCGGCGAAAGGAGATTAATAATAATGCCTTGTTAAAGCCCTGAGGGTCAGTGCTATGCCTAACCCAACCCCTATCCTCTAACCCCGTGGCCCCAGGTCGCGGCGCTATTGCCTAACCCTAACCTATCCTCTACCTGATGGCAGGATGCCAACACTAACCTATCCTCTACCCTGATGGGCAGCGTATTGCTAACCTAACCCTAACCCATATCCTCAACCTGATGGGCAGTGCTATTGCCTAACCTAACCCTATCTCTAAACCCTGATGGGCATCGCTATGCCTAACCTTAACCCTAAACCCTATCCTCTAAACCTGAGGGCAGGCGCTATTGCCTAACCCATCCTCTACCCTGATGGGCAGTGCTTATTGCCTACCCTAACCTATCCTTAAACCCTGATGGGCACGCTATGCAACCCAACCCATCCCCCTAACCCCTGATGGTTAGCGCTATTGCGCAAGATATAAGAAGGCTACGTCACAGATGTAATTAATAAGGTATCTCTAACCTGACGGTTTTAGCGCTAGTGCTTGCAGTGATGTAACTGAGCTTACGTTCACAGATGTGATTAATAATTATATACGCTAAACCCTGACGGTTTAGCGCGATTGCTGCAGTTGATGTTAATATGTTTACAGATGTTAATAAAATTGTATCC
The DNA here is from genome assembly GCA_017654935.2 of Phymorhynchus buccinoides. Taxonomy (NCBI): domain Eukaryota; kingdom Metazoa; phylum Mollusca; class Gastropoda; order Neogastropoda; family Raphitomidae; genus Phymorhynchus; species Phymorhynchus buccinoides. The sequence goes on along the minus strand of CM065695.1, from coordinate 54,718,158 downwards.
TCTAACCCGACGTTAGCGCTATGCTATGTTAATTAAAATGTATCTTAACCCTGACGGTTAGCGCTATGCTTGCAGTGATGTTAATGAAGGTTTATGTTCACAGATGTTAGGATTCATAACCCTAACCCTGACTGTTAGCGCTATGCTTGCCGTGATGTGAATGAAGGTTTATGTTCACAGATGTTGATTATAATCTATCCTCTAACCCGACGGTTAGCGCTATTTTCCCCAGGTGCCCCGTGTCTCTGACCCCCCGGTGCGATGCCCCCCTGCCCCCAACCTGCCGGGGGGCCTGCACCCTCACTGCCCCCTCTGCCGCAGCCCCCCAGGGGTAGGCCTATGCGCGGTCAGCACAAACTTCAACACTCTGTCCAGCAGAAGCTCAAGTTTCAACGAACAATGTGACGAACCCGTCACAAACCAGATCAGTATGAGGGGACAAGCCGTTCAGACATGGCAAAGCGTCACAAGCCAGTATGAGTTACTGGGGAGAAGCTGTCGCCTGTGTGGCATTCCTTGTGTTGTCTGTGTCAGTGTCGCCCAAACGGTAATTCGGGAAGCTTTTTTACACCTCCCACCAGGGTTATGTTTGCGTCTGTTGTTTTGTCTAGTTCACTTAGCTCAATACTGGGGAAATCTGCCTAGGAATAGTGGTCTGAATGTTTTAAAAGAGGCTATTCTAATTAGGTTTCAGTGAATTGTTAACAAATGTTAAAACAAATTAGTAGATGTCAGTTTGACTAAAAACAAACAAAAAAAACAAAATTTTTAAAGGTGTTTTACTGTATGGTGTATTTGTGCTGTAAGTAATAAGGTTAATGATAAATCAAATATTTAGGAATGATTTCATTGAAATTGTGCACAAAAATAGGTATGCTGGAAATTAAAAAAGGACTGTAATTTTACCAGAAGTTTTGTTAGCATTATATTGATCACTGATTTATTACTCAGCCAATAGCAGCATCAAAGTTGTAGATAGGTGGTCGAAAAATAAAGTGGACAGGATGAATAGTTCAAAACTTCAAGCTTAAGTTGCCGTGATATGTGATACATAGTCTTCATTTACTCAACCACAAAAAGATGAGCTTTATGATGTTTCGTCCCCCCACTGTGTACTTTAAGATGGAGAGGGAGACATTGTCCAACTCAAGCATGGTCATTTCAGAGAATTATCTGAAATCAGGAAAAGGGAGCAGAAAACACGTGTAAGAAGTGTTTTAAGCTGAAGAGATGCCTTCCCCAAGTTGAAAGAGGTTTACAATCATCTTCAAGAGCAAATTTGCCCGCTGATCACCTTAAAAGGATTTAATTCAAGAGACAACATATCCTGGAACCCTATATATTTCATCTCATCTTCAAGAGCACTTGCCGCTGATCACCTTAAAAGGATTTAATTCAAGAGACAACCAATCCGGAACCCTCTGAATATTTTCAGAGAAACTGCTTTCCTCCATTACCAGCTGCAACTCGACCAGCAGCGCTCCAAGGAAGTGCACAATAATAATAATCATAATAATAATAGGGGTACTATTATAGCATAGTTGGCCTTCGAGGTAGAACATACTCAGGGTGCTTACAAATTAAACTTCGTTTAAACCATTCATGCATCGAATTAATCAATGAGGCTTAGAATTACTCCTTACCGACACGGAAATTCGCACTCCATTCATCATTGAAATACAATATCACTGAGCTTTACGCTACTCCAGCATCTTGTCCGCATTAGGAAATATGTCAATTGAGGCTTTATGTTACTCCATCATGCATCAAAATATATCAATGAGGAATATATACAAGAGGCTCTATGTACTCCATTCATGCATCAAAATATATAATTGAGGCTCTATGCTCCTACATTCAGGCATAGAATAGGAGAAAGAGGCTCAGTTACTCCATTTCATGCAAGAATATATATCAATAGGCTCTATGCTACTCCATCATGCTCAGAATATTATAGCAATGAGGCTCAATGCTACTCCATTCATGCTATCAAAATATACAATGAGCTTATGTACTCTTTCATGCATCGAATATTATATATCAATGAGCCTTATATAATCCATTCATGCATCAAATTATATCACCTGAGGCCTAGACTCCTTCATGCACAAAATAATACAATGAGGCTCTATACTACTCCATTAGGCATCAAATATATTCAATGCTTGCTTATGCACCCTTTATGAATCGAATAGATCAAGAGCTCATCGGCTTACTCATTCATGCAAGAATATATAAATGAGGCTAAGGAACTCCATTCAGCATCAATAATTATCAATGAGGCTCTATGCTACTCAATCTGCATAGAATATATACAATGAGGCTCTATGCTACTCCACATGCATCCAAATATATATATCAATGAGGCCGTGCTACTCCTTCAGCATCACAACATATATCAATGAGGCGCGTGTACCCATTCATGATTAGTGCATATATAAATGTAGGCTCTATGCTACTCCATGATGCATAGAATATATATCCAAGCAGGCCTATGCTACTCCATTCATGCATAGAAATATATATCAATGAGGCTCTATGCTACTCCATCATGCATAGAATATATATCAATGAGGTTCTATGCTACTCCATTCATGCATAGACTATATATCACTGAGGCTCTATGCTACTCCATTCACGCATCAACTATATAGCATGAGGCTCATGCTACTCCATTCATGCATAGAAATATTCAATGAGGCTCTATGCACTCCATTCATGCATAGGAATATAATCAATTGAGCTCCTGCACTCATTATGCATAGATATATTCAATGAGGCTATAGCTACTCCATTGATGGAAAGAATATATAATCAATGAGGGTCTATGCTACTCCATTATGCATAGAATATATAATCAATGAGGCTCTCTATGCTACTCATTCAGCATAGAATATATATCAAGCGGTTCTATGCTACATCATGCAAGAAATATATCACTGAGTCTCTAGGCTACTCCATTCAGCATCACAAGCATATAGCCAAGAGGCTCTATGCTTACTCCATATGCATAGAATATATATCAATGAGGCTCACTATCCATTCACGCATAGAAATATATCAATGAGCTCTATGTATCCATTCATGCATAGATCTTATATCAATGAGGCTCAATGCTAATCAATTCATGCATCCAATATATATCAATGAGGCTTTATGCTACTCGTTCATGCATGAATATTATTCAATCGAGGCCTAGGTACCCATTCATTGCACCAATAAATCAATGATGCTCTACTACTCCTTTATGCATCAAAATTTATCAATGAGGCTCTATGCTACTCCATTCATGCATCAATAGATATCAATGAGGGCTTTATGCTACTCTTACAGCATCGAATATATATCAATGAGGCTCTATGCTACCATTCATGCATTCGAATATATATCAATGAGGCTCTGCTACTCCAGTCAGCATAGCATATATATCAATGAGGCTCTATGCTACTCCATCATGCATAGAATATAATCATGAAGCTCTAGCTATCCACAGCATCAAATAATATATCAATGAGGCGCTATGCTACTCCATTCATGCATAGAATATATATCATGAGGCTCTATGAAACTCCATTCATGGCATCAAATATATATACAATGAGGCATGCTACTCATTCATGCATAGAATATATATCAACGAGGCTCTATGCTACTCCCTGATGCATAGTAATTATATCAAGGAGGGCTCCTATGCTACTCCATTCATGCATAGAATAATATCAATGAGGCTCTGATGCTACTCCATTCATGCATAGAATATAATCAAGAGGCTCTATGCTACTCCCATGCATGCATCAAATATATATCAATGAGGATCTATGTCTACTCTTCATGCAGCAGAATATATATCAATGAGCTTATGCTACCCATTCATGCACAAATTATATCAATGAGCTCTATGCTACTCCATTCATGATAGAACTAATATCAATGAGGTCTCTAACTACTCCATTCAGCATCAAAAATATAATACAATCGAGGGCTCTGTGCTACTCCATTCATGCACAAGAATATATATCAATGAGGCTCTAACTACTCCATTCATCGCATCAAATTATATATATCAAATGAGGCTCTGTGATACTCCATTCATGCATCAAAATATATATCAATGAGGCTCTATGCTATCATTCATGCCTAGAATATATATCAATGAGGCTCTATGCTACTCCCATTCATGCATAGAATATATATCAATGGGCTTATGCTACTACATTCATGCATCAAATATATATCAAGAGGCTTAGCACCCATTCATGCATAGAATATATACAATGAGGCTCTATGCTATTCCAATTCAGCATAGGAATATAATCAAGGATGTTCTATGCTACTCCATGGAGCATATAATATATATCAATGAGCGCTTCTAGCTACTCCATCTCATGCATAGAATATATTATCAATGGGCTCTATGCTTACTCCATTCATGCTAGAACTATATATCAATGAGGCTCTATGCACTCCATTGCCATCAAAATAATATCAATGAGGCTCTATGTACTTCATTGATGCCAAATATATATCAATGAGGTCTAGGTACTCCATTCATGCATCAACTATAATCAATGAGGATCTGATGTACTCCATTCATGATAAGAATAAATATCAATGAGGCTCTATGCTACTCATTCATGCATAAAAATAATATCAATGAGGCTCTATACTACTAATGCCCGACGAAAAGGGCGACAAATTTCAG
>CM065695.1:54660706-54710706 GCA_017654935.2 Phymorhynchus buccinoides | reverse complement strand
GCACTACGTGTTAGATATCTTTGTTGTTGGGCCGTTGGACATGATGTGATGAGGGGAATGTTACACAGGGCTGTTACAGGAGGTATGATATGAGGTCTGCGTGCATACCGTGTTGATATCTTTTTGTCAGTTGACATGAGTCTGAGGGGAGTGAGTGTTAAACAGGGCTGTTACAGGAGTACATGATAAGAGGTCCTGGTGCACTAGTGTTGATATCTTTGTTGTTGTCGGTTGACATGATTCTGAGGGGAGTGTACACAGGGCTGTTAAAGGAGTAGATATGAGGTCGGTGCACTACGTGTTGATATCTTGTTGTTGTCAGTGACATGATTTCTGATGGGGATGGTTAGACAGGGCTGTACAGGAGTATATGAGGTCTGGTGCCTACGTGTTGATATCTTTGCTGTTGTCGGTTGACATTATGTCTGAGGGGAGGTTACACAGGGCCAGACTGCCGTTCACCCCGATTTCGGCTGGGGTAACAACGATTGTTTTGGTTCATTTTTTGAGAGCCGTCAAGCACGTTGGTTAGTCATATGCTAAGGAAGTGAGTAGCTCTCTAATGCAAGAAGGGAAGCTTAACGACAGCCGGAAAGCATTCGACTTCTGTTCTATGGCGCCATTGTCACGGAGCTCGATGAAGCCTAATTTTGATCACTTTCTCCGAATGTTGGGTGGACAAAAAAATCATCAAAATGTCGCGTTCCAAGCCGTAGACGACGATGTTATCGATGTTGTTTTGATCCCATAAATTGTGTCGCCAATCAGGCTGTTGGATTAGTTATAGGGGCCAGAGTGAAGTGGACTGTTGAGACTCATGCTAGGCATGTAGACCGGTCATCTGCGAGGATTCCGACACTATTTTAGACAGTGAATTGGAAGTTTCATGATTTTTTACGGGACCTTAGAGTGCGTTTAACACTTATACAAAGGCAACTCAGAGATATTTCACACCGAAAAACGTCGACCCCCCGCGATGATCGGCAATGAGACCGACAGGTGTGGTATCCGAAACTTAATTTTACTGTTGATTGCATACTAAAATAACCCTTACAGAAAGGCAAGTACTAAGTTATTTTGAGCTTTGTAATGTTTCTCTTATCAGTAAGTGACTGTGTCTGCAATGTTTAATAATAAACACACCAAACATTTTTTGTTCACATCTTTGTTGAACACACATTTTTTGGTATATTCGATTGCGTAATAATCAATAAAATAAAAAATTAAAACAAACACAAAATGTCAAATTGGCAAAAAATATAACAGTGCAAACAGTGACACAGAAGAAAACATATCATAGCAAGATTACTACAGTTTCATTAACTTTTATTCACAAATAATTTCAATATAAATAAGTTGAAATAAGCATACCCATTTCTACTAATATAGTCACCCCCCCTTTTTCTTGCCAAATCCTTACAGGACTTGTGGGCTTGGCTCAGCCACTTCTTTATAGGAGCTACTGTGATTGTCCATGCTTTCTGGTGGGTACTTTTATGCTCATATCATTAAACAGTCGTCAGCTTCAGGGGTGTTGCCCCTGACCCCCAGCGAGGCGTTTCCCTGTGCCCCCCACTAGGGGTCCCGCGACCCCCACCCCTCTTTTCATTTCTAAAATGTGGCAGGTCTTGAAGACGCTTCGGGGAAAAACGGTTTCGGAGTCAAGTGGGGGTATCGGAGTTGTTGCCCTAGTTTGCGCATGCTTACAAAGGACCTTGCGGCCATCTTGTGTGAGTGAGCCATCCGATTCAAAAAATGCCACCATCAGCGAAGAAGCGCTTGCATGAGAGCGCTAAAACAAAAATACCGAGGATTGAGATGGAAAAGTTGCTGAAACAGAGCAAAATTTCCTCAACGCATACTACCACAACTTTGGAAGTCTAGTCCCCAGCTACAAACGACGTCCTTTCGTGTGGTGCACTTTTGCCAAATCGGATTTCAGTTGTGCTCATGGAAAGGGGCGCAACGGACTGCAAGAAGCATCGTAGGGTCCTAAGGGCACAAGAGACTCTCAGAAATGGCGAATGAACACCTTCTATTAAGATGCTTTCAGTAGGCTACAGGCGGAAGTTGTAGGGATCTGGACAGCAGGTGACAAACGACCGAGGCGATGATGTGCAGGAAGGTGGCTCATGCCAATCTCTCTCTCTCAATGGCGGATCATCTGTTCTATTGTTGAAGAAGATGTGATAGGCCAGGAGTTAACAGGGCGGGGGCAGGTACAGGACGTTGCCGGCAAAGGAATACTGCGCTCGGCGATTGCCCTTGTATGTTTGTTGGTCAGGTCCTAGGCATAGTGGCTGGTGCATCAGACATGAGGTACACAGTTCATCTCATATGACTGGTTGATATTGGTTGTTGTGTTCAGTTCCTAGGAACGTGGCTGAGTTTCGGGACCATGAGGGTACACATTCATCTTCATTTTATGACTGGCAATATGGTGTGTTGTTGTCAGGTCCTAGCATCGTGGGCTGAGTTCCGGGACCATGAGGTACACATTCATCTTCATTATGAATGCGTCAATATGGTTGTTGTTGTTCAGGTCCTAGCATCGTGGTGCGGTCCTCAGGACCATGAGGTACACAGTTCACTTCGTATGACCTGGTTGATAGTTTGTTCGTTGTTCAGGGCCTAGGCATCGTGGATGGTGTCCTTTCTCCAGGACCATGAGGTACACAGTTCATCTCATTTGATGGGTGATATGGTTGATATGTTTGTTGTTCAGGTCCTAGGCATCGGGTGGTGGTCCTTATCACGGACCATGAGTCAAGGTACACCAGACTTCCAGAAGCTGCCCTACCACCGCTATTTCATCATGCTGTTCATTGAAATGAACGCCCCAGAATCCATCTTAGAGGGCATCAACTACCAGGTTCTGGCTGCCTTTCTGGTGAGTCGTTCATACTCATCATCATCCCATCATATCTTCATCATGCTGTTCATGGACGAACGCCCCAGAACCCATCTTAGAGGTGCATCATTCTCACCAGTTTATGGCTGCTTTCTGGTGAGTCTTCATCATCTTCATCATCATCTCTCATCATAATCTTCATCATCTTCATCATGCTGTTCATTGGGAACGACCCAGAAACCATCTTAGAGGGCATCAACACAGGGCCTGTGCTTTCTGGGTGAGTCTTCATCGTCGTCCCTCTTCATCATCATTAAAAATTATGTCATTGATGATTCATCATTGTCATCTTCATCATACATCATCAACATTATCATCATCATCGTCGTCATCATCATTATCACCATCATCAACATTATCATCATCAACATTTATCATCATCATCATCGTCATCATCAACATAATCATTGTCTCTTCATCATCATCAACATTATCGTCATCATGATCATCACCATCATCATCACGTTTTTGGCATCAGCATTGCACATCATCATACATCAATCAACATTATCAGCAATCATGATCATTACCATTATCATCATCGTCGTCAGCATTGTCACCATCACCATCATCATATCAAACAATTATCATCGTCATGAATCATTACCATCATCATTGTAAAAAGAAGAAGAAGCATAAATGGATGGGGAAATTCATACCCCCCCATCCCCTCCCACACACCATCATTAACACCATCATCATCATCGTAGCGCTCCGCCGTGCCCCAAAAAAAAAAGCATCACCTATCTCCAACCATCCATTGTAACCATCATCATTCCCTAATCAACATTATCGGTCTCATCATCACTCCACCTTGTTCCCCCCTCATTCACAGAATCGTCATCGTCCTTACCATCATCATTGTCATTGTCAGCATCATCAAACATTAGCGTCGTCATCCCACTCCCATGGATTGCCATCATCATCATCACTATCAACTACTCCAACGTCATTTTCTATGATCTAAACAACATCACGTTGTGCATCATCACTCATTGCATCATTAATCAAACATTATTGTTATCATGAATCAGCTAACATCACCCGAAATCTAATCGGTTCGTTGTCATGCATCCTAATCTGACCATCATAATCAACATCCACACGATAGCCACTCATGCTCCTTGATTACATCAATCATCATCATCATGTTGTAATCCATCATCATGTCACCCATCATGGTCCATCATAAACAGTAGATCATAATCATCATCTTTGTCATCATCAGTGTCATCATCATCTACATTATCTTCATCATGATCATGATCATTATCTCATCATCATTGCAATCATCATCATTGTCATCATCATTATCATCATCATCTCGCATCATGATCATTGTCACCATCATCATCATACATCGTCGTCATCATAATCATTGTCACCCATTTACTGTCATTCATCATCAAACACATGATCTACATTATCGTCATCATGATTCTTTACAATCCGTCACTCCCCCACTCTGTCTTAATCATCATGTGTCATCATCATCATTGTCACCATCCTCCATCATCATCATCATCCCTCATCACCTTGCTATCTGCTGTCGTCGTGATTCATTGTCGTCAAACCTTATCATCACCAACATAAGCGTCATCATCATCATTGTGTATAAACTAGTAATCATTGTCATCACCTTCCTCCCCTTCGTCATTTTCATAATACATCAGTGTCATGTACATACCATCATTATCGTCATCATGATCATTACCATCATCATCGTCACTCGCATTGTCATCACACGACCCCCCACCCTACATTGTCTTCAGCAGCATTATCATCACTCATCGTCATATAATCGTGAATCGTCATCATGCGTCATCATTTTTATTATCATAATTGCTAGCACCATCATCATCATCATCATCACTGTCATGATCATCACCATCATCATCATCAAGTCCCTAGCCTTTGTTATTATTGTTATTGTGTTGGTATATTACATCTTGATGATATTGTTGTTATTATAATTACAGTCATGTGTTCCACATCCTACGACCCACCAAGGCCCTAGCCTATGTTATTATTGTGTTGGTATATTACATCTTGATGATATTGTTGTTATTATAATTACAGTCAGGTGTTCCATATCCTACGACCCACCAAGGCCCTAGCCTTTGTTATTATTGTTATTGTGTTGGTATATTACATCTTGATGATATTGTTGTTATTATAATTACAGTCATGTGTTCCACATCCTACAACCCACTAAGGCCCTAGCCTATGTTATTATTGTTATTGTGTTGGTATATTACATCTTGATGATATTGTTGTTATTATAATTACAGTCATGTGTTCCACATCCTACGACCCACCAAGGCCCTAGCCTATGTTATTATTGTATTGGTATATTACATCTTGATGATATTGTTATTATAATTACAGTCTTGATGTTCCACATCCTACGACCCACCAAGGCCCTTGCCTATGTTATTATTGTGTTGGTATATTACATCTTGATGATATTGTTGTTATTATAATTACAGTCAGGTGTTCCACATCCTACGACCCACCAAGGCCCTAGCCTATGTTATTATTGTGTTGGTATATTACATCTTGATGATATTGTTGTTATTATAATTACAGTCATGTGTTCCACATCCTACGACCCACCAAGGCCCTAGCCTATGTTATTATTGTGTTGGTATATTACATCTTGATGATATTGTTATTATAATTACAGTCATGTGTTCCACATCCTACGACCCACCAAGGCCCCGGCCTTTGCCTTTGCATGGATGGAGCTGATTCAACCGTGTGTGCATTGGCACGACTGCTGCCTCACTCCAGGCCAGAGGGTAAGACATTAGGCATTGGGGGGGGGGGGGGGGGGGGGGGGGGGGGGATAGAGGGTAAGGGGTAAGAACACTCACACATTGTGGGGGGTTTTTGGGTGTGGGGGATTAGAGGGTAAGAACATTACGCATGGGGGGGGGGGGGATAGGGTTTAAGGGGTAAGAAACATTACACATGTGGGGGGGGGGGGGGGGGGAGGGGGGGGGGGGCGGGGAGAGGGTAAGAACATTACGCATGGGGGGGGGGGGGATAGAGGTGTAAGAACATCTACACATTGGGGGGGGGGGATAGAGGGTATGAACATTACGCATTGTGCGGGGGGGGGGGATCGGGGGATAAGAGGGTAGGAACATTACACATTGTGGGGAGGGGGATTGGGATAGAGGTGTAAGAACATACACATTGTGGGGAGGGGATAGTAGGGTCAAGAACAGTACACATTGTGGGGAGGGGGATAGCGGGTAAAGAAAACATTACACATTGTGAGGGAGGGGGATAGAGAGGTAAGAACAGTACACATTGTGGGGGGGTGGGGGGTATAGAGGTAAGAAAACATTACGCATTGTGGGGGGGGGGATTAGGAGGGTAAAAGAACATTACACATGGGGGGGGGATAGAGGGTAAGAACATTACACATTGGGGGGGGGGGGGGATTCTCAGAGGGTCGAACATTACACATTGGGGGGGGGGATAGAGGGTAAGAAACATTACACATGGGGGGGGGGGGGGATAGAGGGTAAGAACATTACGCATTGTGGGGAGGGGGATAGAGGGTAAGAACATTACACATTGTGGGGAGGGGGATAGAGGGTAAGAACATTACACATTGTGGGGAGGGGGATAGAGGGTAAGAACATTACACATTGTGGGGAGGGGGATAGAGGGTAAGAACATTACGCATTGGTGGGGGGGGAATAGAGTGGTCAAGAAACTTACTTATAATTGGGGGGGGGGGGGGCCCGCGGATTTAGAGGGCTAAGAAACAGTCCTGTTAGGGCTGGGTCAAGGGTAAATGACGTACTTTGATGGCGCACCCTTCCTTTCTCTTATTCTTCACCCTCCTTTTCCCCCCCTCCCCCGCACCGCACCATCATGATTCTCCGGCCCGAAGTCCAAAGTACGATCCCGGAATACCAACTCTCTCGGATTGAAAGGAGTTATTTCTTCCAGAACGGTTTTCCGTTCTCCAGGATTGAAAGGTATTAAGCCTTGAAACCGGAAAACCGGTCTGTTCAGGATTGAAAGAGTTTTATATGATTACTCTAATATTGTGTCAATGAGTGGTGTATGGCGAGGATAGATCAATTGGCATTTTTATAACAATTCACAGGGTTGGGGCATAGTACGTTTTGCATCAGATTTCTGATGTACATTAGTATTATCAAATATTGTGTGTCATGTGGTGTAGTAATATGATATAGTGTATTCTCTTTATCATCTATGTTAAATGTGCCACAGGGCTTGGGGTAAATGTACCCTCGCTGATGATAGGTACTTTGTTCATTCCTTGTTGTTAATATGTGGTGTTGATTAATTTATTATATTATTATTTTATATTAGGGCTCTGGGCATGTGGCATTGTACTTACAGCCTGAATCAATAGCTGGTCTTTTTCAAGTCCCTGGCTTCCTTCCTGAGAACGCAGAGCTCAGCAAGTCAACCACAGCTCTGTATACAAAGGTAACCTATATCCGTTATAATACCATCGATAAGTAACTATCTCTTAATTTGCTATGCCGCTAAAGATTCCACACTAGAAGCTGCTCTGTGCGCTTTACAAATTGTAAAAATGAATATAAATTTCACACTCACACCATCGAAGTAGGTTGTAGTCATAAAAGACTATAACAAATAACATACTACTTGGATAGGTACCTTATGCAAAAGAAAGAAACTACAAACAAGATAGACCATGGTTCCTACATACCACTAGGGCAACGGTCACACACATTCGTAAGATAGCACCAGATTAAACACTGCTTACTAAAACATAATTTGGCATTATGCCCATACACTTCGTAATAGCACACCTATAAAAACCCACAATGAGTCACAGTGCATTCATCCAAACTTCCATACGACCTATATCTGAAACTAACGACCAGATAAAACTAACTCGTTAAGCCATACTTTACTAACATAAGTGTTGAGGCCATTTTTGAGAATATCGGTAGAATGGTACTCCCAGTGGGTGTTTCAAGGTAGTGACTGCGCTTGTTTTTATCTTAGCTGCTGCCTAACATTCAGCGAAAAGTGATCTCTGCTTCACCTTTCCGAGCCGATGGTGGGGCTGATGTTTGTCCTGAATGAACAAGCTACCGGGCAAGGAACAACCCAAGGATGTGCGTCGCTAGCTGTGCAGAGTGCTTATGCTATTGAATCTCTTGACACACAAGTTTTTGTTTTCACTGATTTAAAAAAACGAAATCAATCCAGGGCTTCCCGTTATTAGGCAACACTGTGTGTTATTCTCGATCTCTAGATTTTACTCTCCTTTATTTGTTTAGGCTAGTTGTGATTATTTGATCACAAACACTGCCAACTGAGCAAACTCTACTGTCTGCACGAAAAAGCCACAGAACATCTTGTTTTTCATTAGCTTAAGGTCACGGGTTCTGTTCAATATGTTTTCTATTAATGTGGGTGTACGCTGATTTTTCGGGACTGAATGGCTGCGGTCACATAGCTAGAGTGAAGGTAGCTATGGTACCTCCATTCAGCATAACATTGGGTGTCCGCTGAAAGGGTCCGACTGCTGGGTCACTTAGCTTAGGGTGATGGGCTCTTCTCTCCAGTGCTTTAAAATCAGTGCTTATCCCAGGATAGTTTAGTAAAATCTTTCCCCAAAAAGGGGAGGGAAGGGGCCCAGTTCAGGTTAGGCTTAGTTTTTTCTCAAACGGTTGGTGGTAAAAGTGAAATACATTTGCCTGCTCATTGTGATGACCACGCAAAACAAATGACATACCCGCCGGGTACATGTTTGTTTTTACCCTAGTAAAACAATCTGCAAAAAAATGAATACCCGCCGGTACATGTTGTGCCTAGTAAACACTCTGCAAAACAAATGAACATACCCGGCCTAGTACCTGTTTGCCTATGAAACATGTTGCCTAGGAAACTTTCTGCACCAAAACAAATGACATACCGCCGGGTACATGTTTGCCTATTCAAACATGTTTGCCTAGTAAAACACTCTGACAAAACAAATGACATACCCGCCGGGTACATGTTTGCCTATTCAACATGTTTGCCTAGTAAAACACTGCAAAACAAATGACATAACCCGCCTTGGTACATGTTGCCTATTACAACATGTTTGCCTAGTAAACCACTGCAAAAAACAAATGACATACCCGCCAGGCAGGTACATGTTTGCCTATCAAACATGTGTGCCTAGTAAACACTGCAAAACAAATGACATACCCGACCGGTACATGTTTGCCTATCAAATGTTTGCCTAGTAAACACTGCAAAACCAAATGACCATACCCGCCGGTACATGTCTTGCCTAGTAAACACTCTGCAATTTAAAAAAACATTAAAAAGTGAGGAAGGGGGGAGGTTCCTACAAAAAGGTTTTGAGTCTGAGGGGTTTCGGGTCTGTGGTATGTTTTTTTGTTCATAGACCTGAATTCGCGCGCATGCACTAGGTGTAACTTTATACTTTTGTAACAGCTTAAACTCACAACACACCGAACACAACGATCAAAGACAGCATTAAATACAAACACACTGACAACAAAGAAAGAAAGACAGCATTAAATACAAACACACAGACACAAAAAAGAAAGACATACAGCATTAAATACATACACACTGACACAACGAAGAAAGACATACAGAATTAAATACAGACACACTGACACAACTAAGAAAGACATACAGCATTAAATACATACACACTGACACAACGAAGAAAGACAGACAGAATTAAATACAAACACACTGACACAACAAAGAAAGAAAGACAGCATTAAATACAAACACACAGACACAACAAAGAAAGACATACATAAATAAATACAAACACACTGACACAACAAACAAAGAAAGACAGCATTAAATACAAACACACAGACACAACAAAGAAAGACATACAGCAATAAATACAAACACACCGACACAACAAACAAAGACATACAGCATTAAATACAAACACACAGACACAACAAAGAAAGACATACAGCAATAAATACAAACACACTGACACAACAGAGAAGTCACAGACAATTAAATACCAAACAACTGAAAACGAACGAAGAAAGACCAGCATTAAATACAAACACACTTGACACAACAAAGGAAAGACATGCCATTTCAAGACTAAAAACACACTGACACACACAATCGTAAAGAACAGACATACAGCATTAAAGTACAAACACACTGTACCACAAAGAAAGTAACACGACAGCATTAATAACAAACTACACTGACACAACAAGAAAGACGATACAGCATTGAATACAAACACACGGTGACACATACGAAAGGAACGTTGCTAGAGCATGCAGGTAAATACACACCACACTGACGAACATACAAATGAAATGAACTAGCATTAAATACAAACACACTTAGCAATACAAAGAAAGACATGCATTTAAATACAAGAACACACTGACTACAACAAAGAAGGACAGCATTAAACACAGATACACTGACACAACAAAGAAAGACATACATAATTAAATACAAACACACTGACACAACAAAGAAATACAGCATTAAATACAAACACACTGATACAACAAAGAAAGACAGACAGCAATTAAATACAAACACACTGACACAACAAAGAAAGATAGACAGAATTAAATACAAACACACTGACACAACTAAGAAAGACATACAGCATTAAATACAAACACACTGACAACAAAGAAAGACAGAATGAAATACAAACACACTGACACAACTAAGAAAGACATACAGAATTAAATACACACACACTGACACAACAAAGAAAGACAGCATTAAATAAAAACACACTGACAACAAAGAAAGACAAACAGCATTAAATACAAACACACTGACAAAACAAAGAAAGACAGCATTAAATACAAACACACAGAAACAACGAAGAACAAGACATTTACAGCATTAAATACAAAACACACTGACCACAACAAAGAAAGTAAAGAAAGCATTAAATACAAACACACTGACACAACAAAAGAAAGGACATACAGCATTAAATACAGGGACACACTGACCACAACGAAGAAAGACCAGCATAAATACAAACACACTGACACACAAAGAAAAAGCCAGCATTAAAATACAACACACCGACACAAACAAAGAAAGGAAAGACAGCATTAAATACAAACCACTACACAACAAAGAAAAGACAGACAGCCAAATACAAAAACACACTGACACAAACAAAGACATACAGCATAAAATACAAAACACAAACTTGACACAACAAAGAAGACAGAATTAAATACAAACACCACGACACAAACAAAGAAAGAAAGACAGACAGCATTAAATACAAACACACTGACACAAACAAAGAAAGACATACAGCATTAAATACAAACACACTGGACACACACAAAGAAAGACATACAGGCATTAAATACAAACACAATGACACAACAAAGAAAGACAGCATTAAATACAAACACACTGACACAACAAAGAGAAGACATTACAGCCATTAAATGTACAAACACACTGACACAAACAAAGAAAGAATACCACCTTAGGTTAACCAACAACTATCCCCACATCCTTCTCAATTTTCAGACAACATTTAAAAATAATTTGTATGATTCAATCTCATTCCCAGTATGTTGCACTACCAATGATGTCAATTATTCACTGATTCTCATGTTCCCTCCCATGTGCCTGTAATCACTGATTGTCATGTTCCCTCCCATGTGCATGTAATCACTGATTGTCATGTTTCCCTCCCATGTGCCTGTTAATCACTGATTGTCATGTTCCCTCCCATGGTGCCTAATCACTGATTGTCATGTTCCCTCCCATGTGCCTGTAATCACTGATTGTCATGTTCCCTCCCATGTGCCTGCAATCACTGATTCTCATGTTCCCTCCCATTTGCCTGTAATCTTTAGGACTGCAGGATGTAAAGGAGAAATTTGCTATTCACGCTTTTTTTTAAAAAGTGGTTAATTTTGGATTTTCAAAGGGTATACAAACAGCAAGTTTGTAACAAGAAAGTGTACTGCATACTGATATTTCTCCTGGGGCGTTGAAATGGTGTGCAAATTATGAAATGTGTAGTAAGAAATGTACTTTACTTCCACCCCTCTCCCAGTGCTTGAAATAAGAAAGTGTGCATAAGCCATCACCCCAACAACCTGGGATAGTGCACCCACTACTCAGAAGTCAAATAGTACACGCTAAGACATTGTTTGGCCTGCACTGGATCTATTTATTTAAAAACAAACAATAACATAAAATAAATAACAAATAATGTTTTAAAATAACTTAATCAGCTTTTAAGCCCCAAAAAACACGGGTCACTTTCCATTACAACATAACATGTGTAACATAAAATTACATAAAATAAAATAACATAACATCAAATTAAATTACATGGTTATGGAATCCGCAACAATTTACTTAAATGGATAGAAGACTTTTCAAGTAACAGAACTCAGTATTGTAATAGTAAAGATGTGAAATCAGTCTGTATGCTGCACATGTTAGCAGTAGTGTTCCTCAAGGTAGTATTCTAGGTCCTCTTTTTACTTATTTTACAGATGCCTAGGTTCTGTCACTGCTTCACAGCTTCTATCCAGCCCTGTAGTTCTAAGTAGAATAGCTGTCGCTTTATCTGCTATGTGAAAGTCATAGTCAGACACAACTGACTCAGTCAGTGACACACACGCACACACACAAGCACACGCACTCGCACACACACACACGCACCCCACCACGCAAGCGCGCACACACACACATGATAAATTGGTTTGTCTTATTTTTTTTATTGATGCCTAGGTGTCCATCACAGCTTCTATCACCTACCACCACTGAAAACAAATTTCAGTCCACTGAGCCCTGTAGAAGTAGAATAGCAGTCGCTTTATCTGCTATGCTAAAGTCATAGACAAGTCAGTGACACACACACGCACGCACTTTATAAATTCCCATTATTATTATTAAAAATTGTTTGTTCTTTTACAATAGATGACGTACCCTCTCGACCTTCGTTTGTGTTGTGTTGTGTTGTGTGTGTCAATTGAGTTGTGGTGTGTGAGGGGGTGACCCTATATTTCTCACGAACCGTAAGGCGAGCCCCTTCCCCCATCCGCCCAACTTTACTTCTACCCATTCCCAAATGGCCATTCCTTCATCCACGACCCCACCCACCCTCTAGTATAATCCCTCTGTTTGCTTGCATGCCCCCTTTCCCCTCAACAATATCAAAATTCAAACTCAGATTATTTTATTTGTTGTAAAACCATCAAAGGAATTATCGAACAAGCCAAAGCATACGGCGCTCTCGCCACATCTGGAATTATTTACACAGATGTGGTAAGCAGTACACACATACCACGACAAGAAAATAAAACAAAAAGCACAAGGTAATGTTGGTCGAGACAAAGTAAATGTTATTGTTATTGTAGCAGACTAGGAGTAGTAAAACTCGCGTAATCATGTACAGGGACAGCAAAACATTAATGTTCGTATCAACATCGCGATTTATAGGAACGTATCCAGACAGAAGAAAACAGAAACTGTTTGGTCGATCTATCAGGCCTATCTACTGTATCGACTCGCCCAACTCACCACCGGAAGTTATAGCAAAAAGGGGGATTGTATCAGTGAGCCACATACTAAGGGAAGTAACAAACCCGACCCTAAAACGGCCAGATAGACAAAATAAACATGATTTACAAACTTACAATAGACTACACATTCGGGAGATAGTTAAATCTTGCATGTTATTGTTAAAACATAATAACTATATAAAGCTATGTTTCATATGATCATACATAAACAATATAACATGATTGACATACCCATAATAGACAAGACATTCCTAAGATAACAACAGATTAAGACGAGCCGACTAAAAACATAAGAATGCAAAAGTGCAGCCCCACACCAAGAGATGCAGGCGTACACATTTACCCCCCAAACAAACGCACACGCACACACACGAGCCATCGTTTTCCTCACTCTGGTGGATCAGTCGAGGTATTTATGGAAGAGGTAGGTTTTCAGCTGAGATTTGGAGGGAGGTGGGGGGTTTTCTGATAGAAAGAGGTAGAGAGTTCCAAGTTGGAGGTCCAGACACAGAGAAAGATTTTTTACCACAGGAATTCAGAGTATCTAGGGACAGTAAGCAGAGAAGAGTCTTGCGATCTCAGTGCTCTAGAAGGCATGTAAGGCTGAAGGAGGTCAGAAAGATATGAGGGCACAGATTCAGAGTTGAGGCATTGAAAGCAGAGAGTGGCGAGTTTGTACTCAATTCTGGCCTTAACAGGCAGCCAGTGAAGGGCGCGCAGAAGAGGGGTTGCACGATGATGTCTCCACTTTCGCAAGACAAGGCTTGCAGGATGATTTTTTTATTTTTAAAGTTTAAACAGTTTGTCATTAGAAAGACCTACGAGCAGAGAATTGCAGTAGCCAACAGCGAGTTTGTTAGCAGCGTCAACAGACAGGAAAGGGCGGATTTTACTTAATTTGCGAAGCTGAAAATGGAGAGCCTTACATAACTGGTTAACGCGAGTGTCCATGGTAAGAGATGAATCCAGATATGCACCCAGATTGCAGACCGAAGATGAAAATAGAATTTCACAACCGGACACAACAACATAACTAACAGGAGTTTGCTCAAGTTTGTGTTTGGTTCAAATCAAAATCAGTTCGTTTTTATCGTCATTCATTTTTAGTTTGTTATCTTTCATCCATGATGCTGCATTCTCCATACAAGATGTAATGTTAGAGGTTAGGCGAGGAATATCAGGAGAGGCAGAATCATGAATTTGTGAATCGTCGGCAAAGAAATGGTAATGAGATAATGTCTGTCTAATAACTAGGCTAAGCTGCTGTGTGTACATAGTGAACAAGACTGGGCCCAAGACTGATCCCTGTGGCACTCCATACTTTAATACTGAGGGGCTGGATTTATGCTGTTTTATATAGACGGACTGAGTGCGACCACACAAGTATGACCTGAACCAGTCCATAACAATACCATCACACCCAAACGTAGCATGCAATCTGTTCACAAGAATATCATGGTCTATCGTGTCGAACGCAGCAGATAGGTCACACTCCTGTCATTGACCACGCACAGCAAGGCTGTTTCTGTACTATGACCCTTACGATATGCTGACATCGTGTGAGCAATGAGAGGATGGATACCTTTCCTGCATCGCACTCCTGTAAGAGGTCATTGACCACGCGCAGTAAGGCTGTTTCTGTACTATGACCCTTACGATATGCTGACATCGTGTGAGCAACGAGAGGATGGATACCTTTCCTGCATCGCACTCCTGTAAGAGGTCATTGACCACGCGCAGTAAGGCTGTTTCTGTACTATGACCCTTACGATATGCTGACATCGTGTGAGCAACGAGAGGATGGATACCTTTCCTGCATCGCACTCCTGTAGGAGGTCATTGACCACGCGCAGCAAGGCTGTATATAAAAGGTTTACTAAAAAAAAGTCCACAGAAAATTTAGTAAACCCATAGAATTTCTGTATAAAGTTTCACCAAGATTGTTGATGATGAGGTTAAAACTAAGGCTGAATAAGATGCTCCTCCTGCTCATATTGCTGATGATGATGATGATGATGACAATGATAATGATAATGATGATTATGATGATGATTGTATTACAGGGCACCCTTCGAGTTCTGTTGGTACTGCTACACGATTTCCCAGAGTTCCTGTGTGACTACCACTACACGTTTTGCGACGTGATTCCACCCAACTGCATCCAGATGCGCAACCTGATCCTGAGCGCCTTTCCCCGAAACATGCGTCTGCCCGACCCCTTCACCCCCAATCTGAAGGTGGACAGTCTGCCAGACATCGCTCAGGCCCCAAGGATTCTGAGCAACTATGTCAATATCATTGGGCCTGCCTCCTTTAGAAAGGTGAGATTCGGATTCGGAAAGTTTATTCACATAGGCCATGGCCCCTCGTGAAGGGGGTATTGTACACACGCGTACATTAAAACAGCAATTATTATGGACAAACAGTGAACAACAATAAATACCATATTTAACAATCATCTCAATTTGGGTAGAAGAAGGAATTTACCAAGTAAAAGATTTATTGAACGAAGAAGGCAATATCTGTTCATTTGACTATTTTTGCAGGAAATATCCAAGGCTCAATGCTAATTTTCTGCTATGTATGGGGATTGTCAAAGCAATAAAAAAAATGATCAACTAAAGCTACGAATTACAATGACATCTAGATATAAATTATTGGAACCAAAAGTCTGGACACTAGTTTTTAAGGGGAACAAGCATATATATTCATTCCTTGTTGATTCAAATGTTTCTCCTGCAGGTATTAAAAAATGGAATAGATATTACGAAAACTTATCGTGGACAAAAAATTTGAGAAATGCATTAGTTCAACAAATGATACACAATTAAGGTAGTTCCAGTTCAGAATCATACATAGAATTATTCCGACAGGTAGATATTTATTTCTTCTTAGTCATTGAGTCACCATCATGCGCCTTCTGTAGTGATGAAGAAGAAACCATAACACACTTATTCTGGGAATGCAGCGCCACTCAAACTTTCTGGTGTAGCTTTGAAAGACTTATAAAGAATGCTTGTGATATTTATTCCAATTTATTTTTTTCAGAAAGTTTTATATTATTCCTGTGTGTAATGTTTATTTGTTGTTTTTCCAGTGTGTAATGTTTATTTGTTTTTTTCAGAAAGTTTTATGTTTATTATTCCTGTGTGTAATGTGTTATTTGTTGTTTTTTCCAGTGTGTTTTCCAGTGTGTAATGTTTATTTGTTGTTTTTTCCAGTGTGTAATGTTTATTCCAGTGTGTAATGTTTATTTGTAGTTTTTCCAGTGTGTAATGTTTATTTGTAGTTTTTTCCAGTGTGTAATGTCCAGTGTGTAATGTTTATTTGTAGTTTTTCCAGTGTGTAATGTTTATTTGTTGTTTTTCCAGTGTGTAATGTTTATTTGTTGTTTTTCCAGTGTGTAATGTTTATTTGTTGTTTTTCCAGTGTGTAATGTGTATTTGTAGTTTTTCCAGTGTGTAATGTGTATTTGTAGTTTTTCCGGTGTGTAATGTTTATTTGTTGTTTTCCCAGGATCTGGACTCCTACCTGAAGACTCGCTCCCCCATCACCTTCCTGTCTGACCTCAAGAGCAACCTGCAGGTAAATACATCTGAAGTACCATTGTGCTCTGTTCAGTAGTTTGTGCTGTGCTGATGTGTGTTGTGGTAATAGTTTTCTTCAATATCTAGAGATCTATTCTTCCATTATTCACCTTCCTGTCTGACCTGAAGGTAGCAGCCTGCGGGTAAACCTCGCTGTTGTGGTCATGTTCCTTTGTGCAGTTTATACATGTTTTATTGGTATGTCATGACAGGGCTGTTCTTTGCCCCTATGTTGGTACCATATTTTTGGTGTGTAGTTTATACATGTTTTATTGGTATGTCATGACAGGGCTGTTCTTTGCCCTTATGTTGGTACCATATTTTTGGTGTGTAGTTTATACATGTTTTATTGGTATGTCATGACAGGGCTGTTCTTTGCCCCTATGTTGGTACCATATTTTTGGTGTGTAGTTTATGCATGTTTTATTGGTATGTCCAAGAGATGGAACATTAAAACAGAAGAGAGGGAACGTTGAAAATGTCAGAAGAGAGGGAACGTTGAAACCAGAAGAGAGGGAACATGTTGAAACAGAAGAGGGGGAACATTAAAACAGAAGAGAGGGAACGTTGAAACAGAAGAGAGGGAACGTTGAAACAGAAGAGAGGGAACATTAAAACAGAAGAGGGGAACATTGAAACAGAAGAGAGGGAACATTGAAACAGAAGAGGGGAACATTGAAACAGAAGAGAGGGAACATTGAAACAGAAGAGAGGGAACGTTGAAACAGAAGAGAGGGAACACTGAAACAGAAGAGGGGGAACATTGAAACAGAAGAGAGGGAACATTGAAACAGAAGAGAGGGAACATTGAAACAGAAGAGGGGGAACATTGAAACAGAAGAGAGGGAACATTGAAACAGAAGAGAGGGAACATTGAAACAGAAGAGAGGGAACATTGAAACAGAAGAGGGGGAACATTGAAACAGAAGAGAGGGAGCATTGAAACAGAAGAGAGGGAACATTGAAACAGAAGAGGGGGAACATTGAAACAGAAGAGGGGAACATTGAAACAGAAGAGAGGGAACATTGAAACAGAAGAGGGGGAACATTGAAACAGAAGAGGGGAACATTGAAACAGAAGAGGGGGAACATTGAAACAGAAGAGAGGGAACATTGAAACAGAAGAGGGGAACATTGAAACAGAAGAGAGGGAACATTGAAACAGAAGAGGGGGAACATTGAAACAGAAGAGAGGGAACATTGAAACAGAAGAGGGGAACATTGAAACAGAAGAGGGGAACATTGAAACAGAAGAGAGGGAACATTGAAACAGAAGAGAGGGAACATTGAAACAGAAGAGGGGGAACATTGAAACAGAAGAGAGGGAACATTGAAACAGAAGAGAGGGAACATTGAAACAGAAGAGAGGGAACATTGAAACAGAAGAGAGGGAACATTGAAACAGAAGAGAGGGAACATTGAAACAGAAGAGGGGGAACATTGAAACAGAAGAGAGGGAACATTGAAACAGAAGAGAGGGAACATTGAAACAGAAGAGGGGGAACATTGAAACAGAAGAGAGGGAACATTGAAACAGAAGAGAGGGAACATTGAAACAGAAGAGAGGGAACATTGAAACAGAAGAGAGGGAACATTGAAACAGAAGAGGGGAACATTGAAACAGAAGAGAGGGAACATTGAAACAGAAGAGAGGGAACATTGAAACAGAAGAGAGGGAACATTGAAACAGAAGAGAGGGAGCATTGAAACAGAAGAGAGGGAGCATTGAAACAGAAGAGAGGGAACATTGAAACAGAAGAGAGGGAGCATTGAAACAGAAGAGGGGAACATTGAAACAGAAGAGGGGAACATTGAAACAGAAGAGAGGGAACATTGAAACAGAAGAGAGGGAACATTGAAACAGAAGAGAGGGAACATTGAAACAGAAGAGAGGGAACATTGAAACAGAAGAGGGGAACATTGAAACAGAAGAGAGGGAACATTGAAACAGAAGAGAGGGAACATTGAAACAGAAGAGAGGGAACGTTGAAACAGAAGAGAGGGAACGTTGAAACAGAAGAGAGGGAACATTGAAACAGAAGAGAGGGAACATTGAAACAGAAGAGAGGGAACGTTGAAACAGAAGAGAGGGAACGTTAAAACAGAAGAGGGGGAACGTTGAAACAGAAGCTAGTTCTTTGACTTTTAAGCAGAGGGGGAACGTTGCCCCAGATTATCAGCAGATGGTGTTTGGATTCCTAGGGTTAGATTATCAGCAGATGGGAACATGGATTCCTAAGAGGTTAGATTGAAACAGCAGAGAGGGAACATGGATTCCTAAGGGTTAGATTATCAGCAGATGGGGACATTGGATTCCTAGAGGTTAGATTGAAACAGCAGAGAGGGAACATTTGGATTCCTAAGAGGTTAGATTATCGGCAGATGGTGTTTGGATTCCTAGGAGTTAGATTATCAGCAGATGGGAGTTTGGATTCCTAAGAGGTTAGATTGAAACAGCAGATGGGGTTTGGATTCCTAGGGTTAGATTATCGGCAGATGGGGTTTGGATTCCTAGGGTTAGATTAGGGAGCAGATGGTGTTTGGATTCCTAGGGTTAGATTATCGGCAGATGGTGTTTGGATTCCTAGGGTTAGATTATCGGCAGATGGGAGCATTGGATTCCTAGGGTTAGATTAAACAGAGCAGATGGTGTTTGGATTCCTAGAGGGGAAGATTAAACAGCAGATGGTGTTTGGATTCAGAAGAGGGGAGATTGAAACAGAAGAGAGGGAACATTGAAACAGAAGAGGGGAGCATTGAAACAGAAGAGAGGGAACATTGAAACAGAAGAGAGGGAGATTGAAACAGCAGATGGGAGTTTGGATTCCTAAGGGTTAGATTAAACAGCAGAGAGGGAACATGGATTCCTAAGAGGTTAGATTATCGGCAGATGGTGTTTGGATTCCTAGAGGTTAGCATTAAACAGCAGAGAGGGAACATGGATTCCTAAGAGGTTAGATTGAAACAGCAGATGGGAGTTTGGATTCCTAGGGTTAGATTATCAGCAGATGGAACGTGGATTCCTAGGGTTAGATTATCAACAGATGGAGTTTGGATTCCTAGGGTTAGATTATCGGCAGATGGTGTTTGGATTCCTAGGGTTAGATTATCACAGATGAGTGTTTGGATTCCTAGGGTTAGATTATCGGCACATGGAAACAGAAGAGAGGGATTCCTAGAAGAGAGGGAACGTTGAAACAGATGAGAGGGAACGTTGAAACAGAAGAGTTAGATTGAAACAGCAGATGGGGAACATTGAAACCTAGGAGTTAGAACATCGGCAGATGTCGTCTTGGTTTTTAAGAAATAGATTGTCGTCGGCTAGTTGGACTTTTAAGCATGTTGGATTCCTAGGGTTAGATTATCAGCAGATGGTGTTTGGATTCCTAGGGTTAGATTATCGGCAGATGGTGTTTGGATTCCTAGGGTTAGATTATCGGCAGATGGTGTTTGGATTCCTAGGGTTAGATTATCGGCAGATGGTGTTTGGATTCCTAGGGTTAGATTATCAGCAGATGGTGTTTGGATTCCTAGGGTTAGATTATCAGCAGATGGGGTTTGGATTCCAACTATTGGACTATTTCTGATTTTGATCGCTAACAATTCCACTGCTAGTACAAAGGCTAGCGGTGAAAATGGGCACCCTTGTCTAATACCACAGGATATGTCGAAAGGCTCTGAGAGCCAACCACCATGAATAATAGAACTTACACAGCCCTTTGTTAAAACGGAAACCCAGTTTAAGAAGTCATTTCCAAAACCAAATATAGAGAAGGCGTGTGACAAAAGTGTTTTGGATATGGAATCAAACGCTTTTGAGTAGTCTACTGCTAGAATATACCCTGCTTTGTTAGTGACATTTAAGTAATTAATGGCATCATCTATCGACCTGACTGTTGCGCTGCTCCTCCCCTTTATATACCCCACCTGGTCTTCGCTGACTAGTTTTTGGATGACTATGCTTAATCTATTTGATAGCGCTTTAGCTAATATCTTATAGTCAGTATTAGTAAGTGTGATGGGTCTCCAATTGCTGAGTTTATCTCTATCAAGATCTTTTCTTTTGTGTAGTAATGTTATAATTCCCTGTTTTTGTGTGAAAGAAAGTTCTCCTTGATGAAAAGAATCAATAAATGAGTTGGTAACAGCGGGTCAGATTTTACCCCAAAAGAATTTGTAAAATTCCACTGTAAGCCCATCCGACCCAGGAGCTGATCCGTTTTTCATATATTTTAAAGCTGATGTTGTTTCCTTAAGGCTTACCAAACCTTCACACGAAGCAGCTTCGGTTTCATCCAGGCGTGGAAAATGCTCATTTTCAATGAAAGCATTGGCTTCATTGATCACACTATCTGTAGCGGTCTCTTGACTATATAGCTTTCTGTAAAAAATGTACCTGTTCTCTGAGTACATCTCTTTGATTCGTTACTACTTCACCTGTGTCCTTGCATAGTCTTGTTATGACTTTTTTCCTACTGCAAACTTTTTCTAGACTACAGAAATATCGTGTATTTCGTTCTCCCTCTTCTAACCATTTAACCCTTAATCTTACCTGCACGCCCTTTGCTTTATCTGTTTGTAGTAGTTCTAGTTCTTGTTTTAACTTGAAGAATCTTGCTTCCATATCTGTATCAGTAGGATCTCTTATCAGCTGCTTTTCAATGTCTGTGATATTCTGCCGAATCTTGTATTGTGTGTTACGTCGTTTACAAGCTGCACTTTTTCCATGCTCTATACATAAGTTTCTTATCTGTATTTTACATATTTCCCACTTATCTATAGCGGATTCGTCACATTGATTGTTAGTATCTAATTGCTCATCTAAGAGATCATTCATTTGTGTAGCAAAACCCTTATCATTTAAAGACATGTTGTTAAATTTCCAGTAGCCCAGCCCTCTAGTACATTTACTCTGATTGAGTTCGGTAGTTAGGGACAATAAAATGTTCACACGAAACACAATACACTTTGTTGTAATACATGCTGTGCTATTGTCCACTGTGCTTGGCACATACACTTTGCTGTAATACATGTTCTGCTTGGTACATACACTTTGTTGTAATACATGTTCTGCTTGCTTGGCACATACACTTTGTTGTAATACATGTTCTGCTTGGTACATACACTTTGCTGTAATACATGTTCTGCTTGGTACATACACTTTGTTGTAATACATGTTCTGCTTGGCACATACACTTTGTTGTAATACATGCTGTGCTATTGTCCACTGTGCTTGGTACATACACTTTGTTGTAATACATGTTCTGCTTGGCACATACACTTTATTGTAATACATGCTGTGCTATTGTCCACTGTGCTTGGCACATACACTTTGCTGTAATACATGTTCTGCTTGGTACATACACTTTGTTGTAATACATGTTCTGCTTGTCACATACACTTTGTTGTAATACATGTTCTGCTTGGTACATACACTTTGCTGTAATACATGTTCTGCTTGGTACATACACTTTGCTGTAATACATGTTCTGCTTGGTACATACACTTTGTTGTAATACATGTTCTGCTTGGTACATACACTTTGTTGTAATACATGTTCTGCTTGTCACATACACTTTGTTGTAATACATGTTCTGCTTGGTACATACACTTTGCTGTAATACATGTTCTGCTTGGCACATACACTTTGTTGTAATACATGTGTGCTATTGCTTGCTTGTCACATACACTTTGTTGTAATACATGTTCTGCTTGGCACATACACTTTGTTGTAATACATGTTCTGCTTGTCACATACACTTTGTTGTAATACATGTTCTGCTTGGTACATACACTTTGTTGTAATACATGTTCTGCTTGTCACATACACTTTGTTGTAATACATGTTCTGCTTGGTACATACACTTTGCTGTAATACATGTTCTGCTTGGCACATACACTTTATTGTAATACATGCTGTGCTATTGTCCACTGTGCTTGTCACATACACTTTGTTGTAATACATGTTCTGCTTGGCACATACACTTTGTTGTAATACATGTTCTGCTTGGTACATACACTTTGTTGTAATACATGTTCTGCTTGGCACATACACTTTGTTGTAATACATGTTCTGCTTGGTACATACACTTTGCTGTAATACATGTTCTGCTTGGCACATGCACTGCTGTAATACATGCTGTGCTATTGTCCACTGTGCTTGGTGCATACACTTTGTTGTAATACATGTTCTGCTTGGTACATACACTTTGTTGTAATACATGTTCTGCTTGGTACATACACTTTGTTGTAATACATGTTCTGCTTGGCACATACACTTTGTCCACTGTGCTTGGTACATACACTTTGCTGTAATACATGTTCTGCTTGGCACATACACTGCTGTAATACATGCTGTGCTATTGTCCACTGTGCTTGGCACATACACTTTGCTGTAATACATGTTCTGCTTGACATACACTTTGTTGTAATACATGTTCTGCTTGGCACATACACTGCTGTAATACATGCTGTGCTATTGTCCACTGTGCTTGGCACATACACTTTGCTGTAATACATGCTGTGCTATTGTCCACTGTGCTTGGCACATACACTTTGTTGTAATACATGCTGTGCTATTGTCCACTGTGCTTGGCACATACACTTTGTTGTAATACATGTTCTGCTATTGTGCAATGTGCTGTAATGTTGTTGTACTACAGCAGTCGAGTGAGGCGGGCAGTCACTACACCTGGTGAATGCATTGGTTCTCTACAGCTCCAATATTAGGGATAATGCTGTGATACTGTAGTGTACTGTGCTGAGATACTGTAGTGTACTGTGCTGTGATACTGTAGTGTGCTGTGATACTGTAGTGTACTATAGTGTACTGTGCTGTGATACTGTAGTGTACTGCGATACTGTAGTGTACTATGCTGTGATACTGTAGTGTACTGTGCTGTGATATTGTAGTGTACTGTGCTGTGATACTGTAGTGTACTATGCTGTGATATACTGTAGTGTACTGTGCTGTGATACTGTAGTGTACTGCTGATACTGTAGTGTACTATGCTGTGATAATGTAGTGTACTATGCTGTGATATTGTAGCGTACTATGCTGTGATACTGCAGCGTACTATGCTGTGATACTGTAGTGTACTATGCTGTGATACTGTAGTGTACTATGCTGTGATACTGTAGTGTACTATGCTGTGATATTGTAGCGTACTGTGCTGTGATACTGTAGTGTACTGTGCTGTGATACTGTAGTGTACTGTGCTGTGATACTGTAGTGTACTGTGCTGTGATACTGTAGTGTACTGTGCTGTGATACTGTAGTGTACTATGCTGTGATACTGTAGTGTACTGTGCTGTGATACTGTAGTGTGCTGTGATACTGTAGTGTACTGTGCTGTGATACTGTAGTGTACTGTGCTGTGATACTGTAGTGTACTATGCCAGGCATGGGAATTGTCTGGGGGAAAAAATTGAAATTGTTACTAAATACTTCGTTTTTGTTACTAAATACTTCAATTGGGGGGCTTTTCAGAGTTTTTTTGTCTCTGACAATTCCCATGCCTGTATGCTGTGATACTGTAGCGTACTATGCTGTGATACTGTGGTGTACTATGCTGTGATACTGTGGTGTACTATGCTGCGATACTGTGGTGTACTGTGCTGCGATACTGTGGTGTACTGTGCTGTGATACTGTGGTGTACTGTGCTGTGATACTGTGGTGTACTATGCTGTGATACTGTGGTGTACTATGCTGTGATACTGTGGTGTACTATGCTGTGATATTGTAGTTACTATGCTGTGATACTGTAGTGTACTGTGCTGTGATACTGTAGTGTACTGTGCTGTGATACTGTAGTGTACTGTGCTGTGATACTGTAGTGTACTGTGCTGTGATATTGTAGCATACTATGCTGTGATATTGTAGCGTACTGTGCTGTGATATTGTAGTGTACTGTGCTGTGATACTGTAGTGTACTGTGCTGTGATACTGTAGTGTACTATGCTACTGTACTGTACTATGCTGTGATACTGTAGTGTACTATGCTGTGATACTGTACTGTACTATGCTGTGATACTGTACTGTAATGTTGTTGTACTACAGCAGTCGAGTGAGGCGGGCAGTCACTACAACATCCCCCTGGTGAACGCCTTGGTTCTCTACGTGGGCACCCAGGCCATTCAGCATGTCAGCTCCAAGGGACAGACGCCCTCCATGACTACCATTGGACCCTCACCGCACATGGACATCTTCCAGAACTTGGCCGTTAACCTCGACACTGAGGGTATGTGAATTGTCATCATAATAATATAATAATAATAATAATAATATGCCAGACGCCCTCCATCACCACCATTGGACCCTCACCCCACATGGACATCTTCCAGAACTTGGCCGTGAACCTCGATACTGAGGGTATGTGAAATATCATGATAATTATTTGATAGCTATAACGATGATCATAATTTGATAATTTTTTTAATTGTCGGCTGAAACCGTCTGTTTGTAGATTAAACCTTCCTTTCCAGAACATGTCTTTCGGAATTTGGCTGCTAATTATTTGATGCTTTAGCGTGTTAAATCCCACATTGACAAATGGTTTTAATGTGGGCCATAGATGCGACATGGATTGCAGTGGTACGTCACAGCGGTTTTTCTCAGTAGTCAAACTGTCCATTTAGTCAAACTGTCCTTTCTCCCTGTGTCTTCAGGGCCCTGCCTGGTCCTAAGTACCATCTCCAGTCAGTTCTGTTGCCCCATAAGTCACACCCGCTACTGTGATGTAATGAGGATAATGTGGATATTTCCCTGCCTGGTCCTAAAACTCCTCCAGTCAGTTCTGTTGCCCCATAAGTCACACCCGCTACTGTGATGTAATGTTGATGATAATGTGGATATTTCCCTGCCTGGTCCTAAGTACCATCTCCAGTCAGTTCTGTTGCCCCATAAGTCACACCCGCTGCTGTGATGTAATGTTGATGATAATAGGTGTAGAGTGGCACAGTGGTAGCGCGTTCGCTTCGTGTCAAGTAAACCCGAGTTCGAGCCTGGGTACAGGGGATTTTTTCCTCATTCTGCACTAGGCCTTAACGGTCTGAACGTGGAGTCTTTCGGATGAGACAATAAACCGAGGTCCCGTGTGCCCATGCACTTAGCATACGCTAAACCCAGTGGCAACGAAAAAGTTGTAATTTTGGTTTAAAAAAAAAAAAAAAAAAGAAAAAAAAAACAAAAAAAAAAAAAAAAACAGAAGTTATCCCCCCCCCCCCCCCCCCCCCTCCTCATCAGTGACAAAAATCGCATGCCAAAAAAAAAATTTAGGGTGGCGCGCCTCTGGCTGCGACGCGCTCTCCAGGTGGGAGCAACCCGAATTTCACAGAGACGCCTCTGTGACTATAAAGTACCTAATACTAATACTAATACCTGCATGGGCACACGGGACCTCGGTTTATTGTCTCATCCGAAAGACTCCACGTTCAGACCGTTAAGGCCTAGTGCAGGCCGAGTTGAGTTGTGGTCACGCGCCTAGCAGGTTGTGGTGTCAGGCTCTGCTGTTTATTTTGTGTTTGTTTGGGGCTTTTGTTTTCAGATTGCGTATTTGTGTAAAAGTATTTGTGTGTATGAACGCGCTATGCTTTGCTCAACATTTTGGTACCAGATCTTCCAAGTTTTCCTGTTCTACGAGCGAACACAATCATCAACTTTATTTAAAACAATTTAAAACTCAATGAAGATAAAACAGAACTCTTGGCTACTGCTGACTCTCTCCGACTAAAACGAGTAAAGAAAGAACCACTGTTCCTAGGCTCTAGTTCTGTCTCATTTAAGACCTCTGTCAAGTATCTCGGTGTTCGTCTTGATGAAACTCTGTCCATGGACTCTCAAATATCTTCTCTCTGTCGCACTTCCAACTTTCACTTGCGGCGGATTGCAGCAATCAGACCATATCTCTCAGAAGAAAGCACAGCACACCTTGTTCGCTCACTGATTCTCTCTAGATTAGACTACTGTAACAGCATTCTTGCTGGTCTTCCTTCTTCATCTGTCTCTAGAATACAAAAAGTGCAAAACAATGCTGCTAGGCTCGTACTGCGAAAGAAAAAACGCGACCACATTACGCCTCTTCTCAAACAGCTACACTGGCTTCCTATCGCAGCACGTATCGAGTACAAGATGGCCACCCTAGCTTTCAAATTTCACAACGATTCTCTCCCTGCTTATCTTTCAAGTACGCTCTTGCCATATGTACCCTCTCGGTCTCTTCGCTCTAGCAGTCAAAACTTCCTAAAGATCCCAAACTACAATCTAAAATCAGCTGGGCAGAGAGCCTTTCGCTTCCAGTGCGCAAAGGTGTGGAATAGTCTGCCCGACAGTCTTCGCAACAGCCCATCTATCCCCACTTTCAAGAAGAACCTGAAAACCTATCTCTTCAGAAAATCCTACTGCACTTCTTTTGTTGAGTGATTCTCCTTTCTCCTCATTCTCCCCTCATTCTTCCCTCTAATGAAGGCCGACGTGTTGGAGCGAAGTAGAGAGATGGTGCCTTGGCCTTGATGCGTACGCTATGTTTGAGATAGAGAACTCCAAGGTGTGTGTGTGTGTGTGTGTGTGAGTGTGTGTATGTGTGTGTGTGTGTGTGTGTACGTGTGTGTGTGCATGCGCGTGTATGTCTCTGTGTGTGTATGCTTGCGTGTGTGCATGCGCATGCGTGTGTGTGTGAATCCCCCCCTCCCTTCTCCATTCTTACTTTATTATTGACATGTCATTTTGTTGACTGGAGCGGATTAGTGGGTGGGGTGGGGATTTGATTTTGATTTTTGTATGTGTGCATGGGCGTACGCGAGTGTGTGTCGTTTCTCTTCATTTACATTCATTTTCAATTATTATTTTTAACGACGTCAATATGTTGGCCTTAAGCTGGCGAGTGCGTGTGTTTTCATTTTTTCTTCCGTTTGCATCTGTTATTATCTCTTATTGTGCATGTGTATATTTATATGTATCTTATATGATCTGTATGTCCTGGTGTTCTATTGTGTATTTAAATAGTAGTATTACGTGCCTGTATTATCATGTTCATGTGTGTTTTGTATATGCGTTGTATTTGTAAGGCGCTTTGAGCTGTTGTCAGGATACTGCGCCATATAAATGTTATTAATTATTATTATTATTATACCTAATAATAATACTAAAATGATGGTAATGATTTCCCTGCATGGTCCTAAGTACCATCTCCAGTCAGTTCTGTTGCCCCATAAGTCACACCCGCTGCTGTGATGTAATGTTGATGATAATGTGGATATATTACTGTGATGTAATGTTGATGATAATGTGGATATATTACTGTGATGTAATGTTGATGATAATGTGGATATATTACCATGCCTGCAGTTCTGTTGCCCCATAAGTCACACCCGCTACTGTGATGTAATGTTGATTATAATGTGGATATTTCCCTGCCTGATCCTAAGTACCATCTCCAATCAATTATGTTACCCCATAAGTCACACCCGCTTCTCTACTGTAATGTTGATGATAATGTGGATATTTCCCTGTCTGATCCTAAGTACCATCTCCAGTCAGTTCTGTTACCCCATAAGTCACACCCGCTACTGTGATGTAATGTTGATTATAATGTGGATATTTCCCTGCCTGATCCTAAGTACCATCTCCAATCAATTATGTTACCCCATAAGTCACACCCGCTTCTCTACTGTAATGTTGATGATAATGTGGATATTTCCCTGTCTGATCCTAAGTACCATCTCCAGTCAGTTCTGTTACCCCATAAGTCACACCCGCTACTGTGATGTAATGTTGATGATAATGTGGATATTTCCCTGTCTGGTCCTAAGTACCATCTCCAGTCAGTTATGTTGCCCCATAAGTCACACCCGCTACTGTGATGTAATGTTGATGATAATGTGGATATTTCCTTGTCTGATCCTAAGTACCATCTTCAGTCAGTTCTGTTACCCCATAAGTCACACCCGCTACTCTGATGTAATGTTGATGATAATGATAATAAGTTCGTATTTCTCTGTGTGATTCCAGGTCATTATTTGTTCCTAACGGCCATTTCCAATCAGCTTCGTTACCCCAACAGTCACACCCACTACTTCAATGATTATTATTATGATAATGTATTAATCATTATTGTCTCTGTGTGATTCCAGGTCGTTACCTGTTTTTAACGGCCATTTCCAATCAGCTTCGTTACCCCAACAGTCACACCCACTACTTCAGCTGCTGTCTGCTGCACCTGTTTGCCCAGGCACACACTGAGGCCGTCAAAGAGCAGATCACCAGGTATGTACACCTGTTTCCCCAGACACACACTGAGGCCGTCATAGAGCAGATCACCAGGTATGTACACCTGTTTCCCCAGACTCACACTGAGGCCGTCATAGAGCAGATCACCAGGTATGTACACCTGTTTCCCTAAACACACACTGAGGCCGTCATAGAGCAGATCACCAGGTATGTACACCTGTTTCCCTAACCACACACTGAGGCCGTCAAAGAGCAGATCACCAGGTATGTACACCTGTTTCCCTAAACACACACTGAGGCCGTCATAGAGCAGATCACCAGGTATGTACACCTGTTTCCCCAGACACACACTGAGGCCGTCATAGAGCAGATCACCAGGTATGTACACCTGTTTCCCCAGACACACACTGAGGCCGTCAAAGAGCAGATCACCAGGTATGTACACCTGTTTCCCCAGACACACACTGAGGCCGTCATAGAGCAGATCACCAGGTATGTACACCTGTTTCCCCAGACACACACTGAGGCCGTCAAAGAGCAGATCACCAGGTATGTACACCTGTTTCCCCAGACACACACTGAGGCCGTCATAGAGCAGATCACCAGGTATGTACACCTGTTTCCCTAAACACACACTGAGGCCGTCATAGAGCAGATCACCAGGTATGTACACCTGTTTCCCTAAACACACACTGAGGCCGTCATAGAGCAGATCACCAGGTATGTACACCTGTTTCCCCAAACACACACTGAGGCCGTCATAGAGCAGATCACCAGGTATGTACACCTGTTTCCCCAGGCACACACAGGCCGTCAAAGAGCAGATCACCAGGTATGTACACCTGTTTCCCTAAACACACACTGAGGCCGTCATAGAGCAGATCACCAGGTATGTACACCTGTTTCCCTAAACACACACTGAGGCCGTCTAAGAGCAGATCACCAGGTATGTACACCTGTTTCCCCAGACACACACTGAGGCCGTCATAGAGCAGATCACCAGGTATGTACACCTGTTTCCCTAAACACACACTGAGGCCGTCAAAGAGCAGATCACCAGGTATGTACACCTGTTTCCCCAGACACACACTGAGGCCGTCATAGAGCAGATCACCAGGTATGTACACCTGTTTCCCCAGACACACACTGAGGCCGTCAAACAGCAGAGCAGATCACCAGGTATGTACACCTGTTTCCCTAAACACACACTGAGGCCGTCAAAGAGCAGATCACCAGGTATGTACACCTGTTTCCCTAAACACACACTGAGGCCGTCAAAGAGCAGATCACCAGGTATGTACACCTGTTTCCCTAAACACACACTGAGGCCATCATAGAGCAGATCACCAGGTATGTACACCTGTTTCCCCAGGCACACACAGGCCGTCAAAGAGCAGATCACCAGGTATGTACACCTGTTTCCCCGGACACACACTGAGGCCGTCATAGAGCAGATCACCAGGTATGTACACCTGTTTCCCTAAACACACACTGAGGCCGTCATAGAGCAGATCACCAGGTATGTACACCTGTTTCCCCGGACACACACTGAGGCCGTCATAGAGCAGATCACCAGGTATGTACACCTGTTTCCCCAGACACACACTGAGGCCGTCATAGAGCAGATCACCAGGTATGTACACCTGTTTCCCCAGACACACACTGAGGCCGTCAAAGAGCAGATCACCAGGTATGTACACCTGTTTCCCTAAACACACACTGAGGCCGTCATAGAGCAGATCACCAGGTATGTACACCTGTTTCCCCAGGCACACACAGGCCGTCAAAGAGCAGATCACCAGGTATGTACACCTGTTTCCCCAGACACACACTGAGGCCGTCATAGAGCAGATCACCAGGTATGTACACCTGTTTCCCTAAGCGCACACTGAGGCCGTCAAAGAGCAGATCACCAGGTATGTACACCTGTTTCCCCAGACACACACAGGCCGTCAAAGAGCAGATCACCAGGTATGTACACCTGTTTCCCTAAACACACACTGAGGCCGTCATAGAGCAGATCACCAGGTATGTACACCTGTTTCCCCGGACACACACTGAGGCCGTCATAGAGCAGATCACCAGGTATGTACATCTCTTTATTAGTATTCCATTAATCAAGTCTGCACACAACACACAGAGAAAATTAGAGCATGTTTAATCAAGTGGGTGTAAGCCTTTTTCACCGCCTCAAAAAGAATGCAGTGGCAGAGTACGGAATGTCATAAAAAATGCAGGGTGCTAAAGGTTAATGATGTGTGATATATTTGATTATTATGGTCATGCTTTATGATTATATGGAGTGTATTCGCGCTGCGCCACATTACTACTGATAAACCCCTCAAAACTACTGAAAACTGAACATTTCAGACAAGAAACTACTGATACATATTTTGGGGGGTAGGCAGCTCTGTCTGTGTGTGTCTGTCTTAAAATCAAAGCCAAATGTTTTTTTAAAGATGCATATTGAATAGGCAAAAAGTTGCGCTTTTGTTTACCAAGCCACCTGAAAACAAAAATAACAAATAGAAAAAAAATCAATCAAAGTAACCCTGAAACAATTTAAAATTGAAACAACAATCATTTGCACTAGGACATTGTTCATGTGTGTTCATCTTGTTCTTTAGAGGCCTGTGTCCTGTCTTTTACATCATGATGATATCAGTATTGTGGTGTATTGTTACAGACTTCTGTTGGAATGTCTGATATATCGATCAATATTGTGGTGTATTGTTACAGAGTTCTGTTGGAACGTCTGATATATTAATATTGTGGTGTATTGTTACAGAGTTCTGTTGGAATGTCTGTTATATCAATATTGTGGTGTATTGTTACAGAGTTCTGCTGGAATGTCATATATCAATATTGTGGTGTATTGTAACAGAGTTCTGCTGGAGCGTCTGATATATCAATATTGTGGTATATTGTTACAGAGTTCTGCTGGAGCGTCTGATCGTCAATCGTCCTCACCCCTGGGGCCTGCTCATCACCTTCATTGAGCTGATCAAGAACCCCATCTTCAAGTTCTGGAGCCACGAGTTTGTGCACTGTGCGCCTGAGATTGAAAAGTGAGTTGTTTGTCTTTAACCCTCTTATGGAACCACGAGTTTGTGCACTGTGCGCCTGAGATGGGTGTTCATTGGTTGTTTGAGAGGTGTGATGGGTGTTTGTTGGTTGTTTGAGAGGTGTGCTGGGTGTTCATTGGTTGTTTGAGAGGTGTGATGGGTGTTCTTTGGTTGTTTGAGAGGTGTGATGGGTGTTCATTGGTTGTTTGAGAGGTGTGATGGGTGTTCATTGGTTGTTTGAGAGGTGTGTTCATTGGTTGTTTGAGAGGTGTGATGGGTGTTCATTGGTTGTTTGAGAGGTGTGCTGGGTGTTCATTGGTTGTTTGAGAGGTGTGATGGGTGTTTGTTGGTTGTTTGAGAGGTGTGCTGGGTGTTCATTGGTTGTTTGAGAGGTGTGTTCATTGGTTGTTTGAGAGGTGTGATGGGTGTTCATTGGTTGTTTGAGAGGTGTGATGGGTGTTCATTGGTTGTTTGAGAGGTGTGATGGGTGTTCATTGGTTGTTTGAGAGGTGTGTTCATTGGTTGTTTGAGAGTTGTGATGGGTGTTCATTGGTTGTTTGAGAGGTGTGTTCATTGGTTGTTTGAGAGGTGTGATGGGTGTTCATTGGTTGTTTGAGAGGTGTGTTCATTGGTTGTTTGAGAGGTGTGATGGGTGTTCATTGGTTGTTTGAGAGGTGTGCTGGGTGTTCATTGGTTGTTTGAGAGGTGTGATGGGTGTTCATTGGTTGTTTGAGAGGTGTGCTGGGTGTTCATTGGTTGTTTGAGAGGTGTGTTCATTGGTTGTTTGAGAGGTGTGATGGGTGTTCATTGGTTGTTTGAGAGGTGTGTTCATTGGTTGTTTGAGAGGTGTGATGGGTGTTCATTGGTTGTTTGAGAGGTGTGTTCATTGGTTGTTTGAGAGGTGTGATGGGTGTTCATTGGTTGTTTGAGAGGTGTGTTCATTGGTTGTTTGAGAGTTGTGATGGGTGTTCATTGGTTGTTTGAGAGGTGTGTTCATTGGTTGTTTGAGAGTTGTGATGGGTGTTCATTGGTTGTTTGAGAGGTGTGATGGGTGTTCATTGGTTGTTTGAGAGGTGTGTTGTTCATTGGTTGTTTGAGAGGTGTGATGGGTGTTCTTTGGTTGTTTGAGAGGTGTGTTCATTGGTTGTTTGAGAGGTGTGATGGGTGTTCATTGGTTGTTTGAGAGGTGTGTTCATTGGTTGTTTGAGAGTTGTGATGGGTGTTCGTTGGTTGTTTGAGAGGTGTGTTCATTGGTTGTTTGAGAGGTGTGATGGGTGTTCATTGGTTGTTTGAGAGGTGTGATGGGTGTTCATTGGTTGTTTGAGAGGTGTGATGGGTGTTCGTTGGTTGTTTGAGAGGTGTGATGGGTGTTCATTGGTTGTTTGAGAGGTGTGATGGGTGTTCATTGGTTGTTTGAGAGGTGTGATGGGTGTTCTTTGGTTGTTTGAGAGGTGTGATGGGTGTTCTTTGGTTGTTTGAGAGGTGTGATGGGTGTTCATTGGTTGTTTGAGAGGTGTGATGGGTGTTCGTTGGTTGTTTGAGAGTTGTGATGGGTGTTCATTGGTTGTTTGAGAGGTGTGTTCATTGGTTGTTTGAGAGGTGTGATGGGTGTTCATTGGTTGTTTGAGAGGTGTGATGGGTGTTCATTGGTTGTTTGAGAGGTGTGATGGGTGTTCATTGGTTGTTTGAGAGGTGTGCTGGGTGTTCGTTGGTTGTTTGAGAGGTGTGATGGGTGTTTGTTGGATGTTTCAACAGTGTGTAGTGCAATATGTTCCCAGGTTGTTTGAGAGTGTGGCGCGTTCCTGCACCCTGAAGACTCCGGCCACCGTCAGGGAGCCAGAGACTGCCGAGGTCCACTAGAGTCCACCGCAGTCCACCACCAAGTCCACCGCAGTCCACCACCAAGTCCACTGCAGTCTATCAAAGTCCATGGAAGCTTTGTGTTTCCCATGGTGATGCGCAGTGTGCGCCTTGCCTGCCCTGTGTTGTGTGGGTTAGGGTTAGGGCCCTGTGTGTTGTGTGTCTTCTGTGTGGGTTAGGGCCCTGTGTGTTGTGTGTCTTCTGTGTGTGCGAATCATTGTGAGTGGGAAGATGACGCGTTGTGTGTATGTGTTCACTATGTAGGAGAAATGACTGTGTAGAGAATCGTGTGTGTGTCTTCTGTGTGTGAATCATTGTGAGTGGGGAGATGACGCATTGTGTGTATTATGTAGAAGAAATGACTGTAGTGAATCGTGTGTGTGTCTTCTGTGTGTGAATCATTGTGAGTGGGAAGATGACGCGTTGTGTGTATTATGTAGGAGAAATGACTGTGTAGTGAACTGTGTGTGTGTGTGTGAATCATTGTGAGTGGGAAGATGACGCGTTGTGTGTATGTGTTCACTATGTAGGAGAAATGACTGTGTAGTGAACTGTGTGTGTGTGTGAATCATTGTGAGTGGGAAGATGACGAGTTGTGTGTATGTGTTCATTATGTAGGACAAATGACTGTGTAGTGAATGGTGTATGTGTCCACAGACGTCTTGTTCAGCTAAGGACGGCTATTTCTCTCAGTTTGAATGGTGTGTGTGTCCACAGACGTCTTGTTCAGCTAAGGACGGCTATCTCTCTCAGTTTGAATGGTGTGTGTATCCAGTGTCCACAGACGTCTTGTTCAGCTAAGGACGGCTGTTTCTCTCAGTTTGAATGGTGTGTGTATCCAGTGTCCACAGACGTCTTGTTCAGCTAAGGACAGCTATTTCTCTCAGTTTGAATGGTGTGTGTATCCAGTGTCCACAGACGTCTTGTTCAGCTAAGGACAGCTATTTCTCTCAGTTTGAATGGTGTGTGTATCCAGTGTCCACAGACGTCTTGTTCAGCCAAGGACAGCTATCTCTCAGTTTGAATGGTGTGTGTATCCAGTGTCCACAGACGTCTTGTTCAGCTAAGGACGACTATCTCTTTCAGTTTGAATGGTGTGTGTATCCAGTGTCCACAGATTTCTTGTTCAGCTGAGGACGGCTATTTCTCTCAGTTTGTCAAATTGATGTTGGAAACTGGGAGTGTTAGTGTAGTATGATATTATAGTAACGCACTAAAAATGACACTTAAAATCACACACAGAATGTTTTGAAATGCAGTTTTGGATTACAGACATTGAACAATTCCTGTTAGTTCCTGTGGAAGTATTTGTCCCAGGAATCCAGTAACAGACTTGTCTGAGCCACTCACTTTCTTCTAGTTTAGTTACAACTGACAACTTTGACCAGGACTTAATTTCCTTCAGTGTAGGTTTTCTAAGCTGGATTATAGTGTTTTTCATTAGTGGGATGAAGGGGTTAAAGGGAAATGGTTTTTATCTGGCAACAAGGAACAGTCACAGGCAACATTGGCAGCATCCCAAATAGCACGGCAACACTGGCAACAGGACTAAGGCAACTCTGAGATTGTATGCCCTGCGGCTTGCTTGGTAGTGGAAGTAACTGTTTTGTTTCTTTTCTTTGTTATCCATTATTGCTGTATGGTTATTCTTTGCATGTTTGGATTTGCTTCTTTTTCTCCCTGATTTGTTAAAACCTGGAAAAAAAACAAAAAAGGAAAAAAAAAAGGAAGAAAGAAAGAGGAAGGGGGACCCTAACTCTTCTTGATTAGGCAATTGGGGGCTGGTGGTGAAAACACCACCCCCACCCCCCCCCGCCCCACTCCATCCTTCCCCCAAAATTCTACCCCTACTTCTTACTGATTAGGCAATTGGAATTGGGTTAAGGTTAGGAGTTTGCTTCTTTTCTCCCTGATTGTTACACCTGGCTGGTAACACACCCCCCGACCCCATCCTTCCTTCCCCAAACCTCCTCCCCATACCAACTTCTGATATTAGGCCAATTAGGGATTTGGGTTAGGGATTAGGGTTTGCTTCTTGTTGTCCCTGATTAGTTACACCTGGCTGGTAAACACCCACCCCCGCACCCCCCTCTCCTTCCCCAAACTTCCCCCCTACTCTTCTGATTAGGCCCAATTGGGAATTTGGACCACTTTAGAACCCACCGCCCATCCCACATCCCCAAAATGTACACCCCCACCTGCCCTCCTTCTTTTCTCTGTTGTTTTGTCTTGGGTTGATCACTGCTCCTGTACAGTCAGCCTTGTCTTAGCATTTCATGGAGGGTTGGATTCCTTGCTGCATTTCCTGGATGGTTTGCTCTACGTCCATGGATGGTTTGCTCTACGTCCATGGATGGTTTGCTTCCTTGCGTCCATTTCCTGGATGGTTTGCTCTACGTCCATGGATGGTTTGCTCTACGTCCATGGATGGTTGGATTCCTTGCTGCATTTCCTGGATGGTTTGCTCTACGTCCATGGATGGTTTGCTCTACGTCCATGGATGGTTGGATTCCTTGCTGCATTTCCTGGATGGTTTGCTCTACGTCCCTGGATGGTTTGCTCTACGTCCATGCCGTCATGGCTTGCGCCTTTTCCTTGCTGACGATTGTCACTGGATGGTCGACTCCACAGCCATGGATGGTACATTGCCCTCTACATCGATGGCATGGTTGGATTCCTTGCTGTATTTCCTGGATGGTTTGCTCATCCATGGATGGTTTGCTCTACATCCATGGATGGTTGGATTCCTTGCTGCATTTCCTGGATGGTTTGCTCTACGTCCATGGATGGTTTGCTCTACGTCCATGGATGGTTTGCTCTACGTCCATGGATGGTTTGCTCTACGTCCATGGATGGTTGGATTCCTTGCTGCATTTCCTGGATGGTTTGCTCTACGTCCATGGATGGTTTGCTCTACGTCCCTGGATGGTTGGATTCCTTGCTGCATTTCCTGGATAGTTTGCTCTACGTCCCTGGATTGGGAACACTGGTCAAAGGAAGTTATTGGGTTTGGAACTGGTTTTGTCCACATTTTTTCTTTTTTTTTCTTTTTCCTTTTTTCTCAGACATCTTCTTCAGAGATGGCTTTTATTTTGTATTTTTTGTCAACTAATAAAATGAAAGGTTGTTTTTTATGGCGTTTTAGAGCTGGTGTTAAATGATGTGTGAAACGCCTGGAATGAGTTGCCTATGTGTTGCCGTAGAGTAGTCTGTCACAGACCAGTTTACCTTGTTTCTGTTGTTGAGAGTCACTGCACAGACCATGTTTCTGTTGTTGAGAGTCACTGCACAGACCACGTTTCTGTTGTTGAGAGTCGCTGCACAGACCATGTTTCTGTTGTTGAGAGTCACTGCACAGACCATGTTTCTGTTGTTGAGAGTCACTGCACAGACCATGTTTCTGTTGTTGAGAGTCACTGCACAGACCATGTTTCTGTTGAGAGTCGCTGCACAGACCATGTTTCTGTTGTTGAGAGTCACTGCACAGACCACGTTTCTGTTGTTGAGAGTCGCTGCACAGACCATGTTTCTGTTGTTGAGAGTCACTGCAGAGACCACGTTTCTGTTGTTGAGAGTCACTGCACAGACCACGTTTCTGTTGTTGAGAGTCGCTGCACAGACCATGTTTCTGTTGTTGAGAGTCACTGCAGAGACCACGTTTCTGTTGTTGAGAGTCACTGCACAGACCATGTTTCTGTTGTTGAGAGTCACTGCACAGACCATGTTTCTGTTGAGAGTCGCTGCACAGACCATGTTTCTGTTGTTGAGAGTCACTGCACAGACCATGTTTCTGTTGTTGAGAGTCGCTGCACAGACCATGTTTCTGTTGTTGAGAGTCACTGCACAGACCATGTTTCTGTTGTTGAGAGTCGCTGCACAGGGACGGATAGATGTTCTGCTCTCAACACTGCACAAAGACCGAATGGAGCAACGTGAATGATTTTATAGGATGTGTATCATTTAGTTTTGTTTTTTTCTTTTTAGATTTGAGTCCCATTTGTAAATGTCAAGTTCAGTGCAGGACTAATTTAATGTGTTTACTTTTATTGAAGTGTGGTTTTATGGACATTTGTTCATTTTTTAATCAGCTAGTACAACTTTTTTCTTCACCAAAACGTCATGTAAAACAACAGCTAAAATGTCAGTTTTCTTCTTTTATTCCAAGGATTAAGCTTTCGAAAACAATGCTGACAACATACAATACAGATGCAAACAATTCTGAAATAGTGATATAAAGGAATGGACCACACAGTTTCTTTAATTTTAAATGGAGAAGGTCGGTTCATGTCTTTGTGTTATCACCAAGTGCTGTGGTTTGTATGCTGTTATGTTAAATGAGAGTCGTGTTCATGTCTTT
Organism: Phymorhynchus buccinoides; assembly: GCA_017654935.2. Classification (NCBI taxonomy): domain Eukaryota; kingdom Metazoa; phylum Mollusca; class Gastropoda; order Neogastropoda; family Raphitomidae; genus Phymorhynchus; species Phymorhynchus buccinoides. The sequence continues at coordinate 54,672,128 of CM065695.1, read as the reverse complement.
GTCTCACCAGTGGCTGTGGTGTTTTGTTGCTGTAAAATGTTAATGGAGAAGGTCTGTTTGCATGTCCTTTGTCATCACCCAGTGCTGTGTGTTTTGTTGCTGTAATGTTAAATGGAGAAGGTTCGTGTTTACATGTCTTGTCATCACCAGTGCTGTGTGTTTGGGTTGCGTAATGTTAAATGGAGAAGGTCGTGTTCATGTCTTTGTCATCACAGGGCTGTGTGTTTTGTTGCTGTAATGTTAAATGGGACGGTCGTGTTCATGTTTTTGTCATCACCAAGTGCTATGCTGTGTGTTTTGGTGCTGTAATGTTAAATGGGAAGAAGGTCGTGTTCATGTTAAAGATGGATAAGGTCGTGATTCATGTCTTTGTCAATCACCAAGTGCTGTGTGTTTTGTTGCTGTAATGTTAAATGAGAAGGTCGTGTTCATGTCTTTGTCATCACCACTAGTGCTGTGTGTTTTGTGCTTTTTGTAATGTTAAATGGAGAAGGGGGCTCGTGTTCATGTCTTTGTCATCACCAAGTGCTGTGTGTTTTGTTTCTGTAATTTTAAATGGAGAAGGTCGTGTTCATGTTAAATGGAGAAGGTCGCAGAAACAAAGACAAAGGGCAAAAAAAGACAAGAAAGCAACACGACGAAAGACGACACTTCTCATTTAAGCATGACACGCCCTTCTCCTTTAACTTAGAAACAGCAACAACACACAGCACTTGGTGATGACAAAGACATGAACACGTCCTCTCCTTTACATATACAGCAACAAAACACACAGCACTTGTTATGACAAAGACATGACACTACCTTCTCCATTTAACCTTACCGCAACAAACACACAGCACTTGGTTGATGACAAAGACATGGAACACGACCTTCTCCATTTAACATGAACACGACCTTCTCCATTTAACATTACAGCACAAAACACACAGCCCTTGGTGTGACAAAAACATGAACACGCCTTCTCCATTTAACTTCCGCAACAAAACACACAGCACTTGGTGATGACAAAGACATGAACACGACCTCCTCCATTTACATTACAGCAAACACCACCCAGAATTGTGATGACAAAGACATGAAACACGAACCTTGCTCATTTACATTTACAGCAACAAAACACCGCACTTGTGATGAACAAGACATTACACGACCTTCCCATTAACATTACAGCAACAAAACCACAGCACTTGTGATGACCAAAGACATGAACACGACCTTCTCCATTTAACATTCACAGCAACAAAACACACAGCACTTGGGTGATAACAAAGACCTGAACACGACCTTCTCCTTAAAAATACAGGCAACTGTCTTTGGTCATTTTTATATCACTATTGTCAAGCTATTGTTTTCCATCTGTAGTGCGTATGTTGTCATCATTTTTACGAAGCTTAATCCTTTGGAAAAAAGAAGAAAACGGACCATTTTAGCTGTTGTTTTTACCTTACGTTTTGGTGAAGAAAAAAGTTGTAGCTAGCTTGATAAAAAATGATACAAATGTCATATAAACCACACTTCAATAAAAGTAAAACATTAATTATCCCTGCCCTGACTTGACATTTACAAATGGGACTCAAATCTAAAAAGAAAAAAACAAAAATAATGATACACATCCTATAAAAATCTTCACGTTGCTCCATTCGGTCTTTGTTGCAGTGTTGAGAGGGCAGAACATTCTATCCGTCCCTGTTCAGCGCTCTCAACAACAGACTAACATGGTCTGTGCATGACTCTCAACAACAGAACATGGTCTGTGCAGCGACTCTACAACAAACGAGAAACATGTCGGTGCAGTGACTCTCACAACCGAAACATGTTCTGTGCGCGACTCTCACAGTAACATGGTCGTGCATACTCTCCAACAACAGGAAACATGGTCTGTGGCACGACTTCTCAACACAGAAACATTGGTCTTGTGCAGTGACTCTCCACAACAATAACATGGTCTGTGCAGGCGACTCTCAATAGAAACTGGTCTGTGCAGTGACTCTCAACAACAGAACATAGGTCTGTGCAGTGACTCTCTAACAACCAGCAAACCTGTCTGTGCAGCGACTCTCACACTGAAACATGGTCTGTGCAGTGACCTCTCAACAACAGAAACATGGTCTGTTTGCAGCGACTTCTCAACAGAAACATGTCTGTGCAGTGCCTCTCAACACAAACATGGTCTCTGCAGTGACTCTCAACAACAGAAACATGGTCGTGGCAGTGACTCTCAACAACAAACATGTCTGTGGCAGACGACTCTCAACACAGCAGAACGTGTCTTGTGCAGTGACTCTCAACAACAGAAACATGGCTCTGTGCAGTGCCTCTCAACAACAGAAAAAAGAAAGATGGTCTGTGACAGACCACCACGTCAACACTCAGGCCTCTCCAGCTTTCACGCATTCTAACTCCAGCTCTAAACGCCATAAAAAACACCTTTCATTGAGTAGTTGGACAAAAATATAAATAAAAGCCATCTCTGAAGAAATGTCATGAGAAAAAGGAAAAAGAAAAAAAAGAAATGTGGGACAACCAGTTCCAAACTCAATAACTTCCTTGACCAGTGTTCCAATCCAGGGACTTAGAGCAAACTTATCCAGGAAATGCGCAAGGAATCCACCCATCCAGCGGACGTAGAGCAGACCATCACATGGCACGTAGAGCAACCATTCCAGGAAATGCAGCAAGGAATCCAACCATCCATGACGTAGAGCAAACCATCCATGACGTAGAGCAACATCCATGGACGTAGATCAAACCCTCCAGGGACGTAGAGCAAACCATCCAGGAAATGCAGCAAGGAATCCAACCATCCATGGATGTAGAGCAAACCATCCATGGATGAGCAAACCATCCAGGAAATACAGCAAGGAATCCAACATCCCATGGATGTAGAGCAAACATCCATGGATGAGCAAACCATCCAGGAAATGCAGCAAGGAATCCAACCATCCAGGGACGTAGAGCAAACCATCCAGGGACGTAGAGCAAACCATCCAGGAAATGCAGCAAGGAATCCAACCATCCATGGACGTAGAGCAAACCATCCATGGACGTAGAGCAAACCATCCATGGACGTAGAGCAAACCATCCATGGACGTAGAGCAAACCATCCATGGACGTAGAGCAAACCATCCAGGAAATGCAGCAAGGAATCCAACCATCCATGGACGTAGAGCAAACCATCCATGGACGTAGAGCAAACCATCCAGGAAATGCAGCAAGGAATCCAACCCTCCATGAAATGCTAAGACAAGGCTGACTGTACAGGAGCAGTGATCAACCCAAGACAAAACAACAGAGAAAAGAAGGAGGGCAGGTGGGGGGGTGTTTTTGATGGGGAGGGCGGTGGGTTGTAAAGTGTCCAATTCCAATTGGCCTAATCAGAAGAGTAGGGGGGAAGTTGGGGAAAAGGAGAGGGGGCGTGAGGGGGGGGGTGTTACCAGCCAGGTGCTAACAATCAGGGGACAAAAGAAGCAAAACCCTAACCCTAACCCAATCCTCAGTTGGCCTAATCAGAAAGGTAGGGGGGAAGTTGGGGAAGTAGGATGGGTGTGTGTGTGTGTTACCTAGCCAGGTCGTAACCATCAGGGAGAAAAAGAAGGGCAAACCCTAACCTAACCCAATTCCAATTTGGCCTAATCAGAAGAGCTAGGGGGGGAAGTTGTGGGAAGGAGGAGGGGGGGGGGGTGGGTGGGGTGGTGTTACCAGCCAGGTTGTAAACAATGCAGGGAGAGGAAAAAGAAGCAAACCCTAACCCTAACCCAATTGGCCTTAATCAGAAGAGTAGGGGAAGTTTGGGAAGGAGGAGGGGGGGGGGAGGGGGGGTGGGGTTGGGGGGGTGTTTCACTCAGCCAGGTGTCAACAATTCAGGGAGAAAAAGAAGCAAACCCTAACCCTAACCCAATTGGCCTAATCATGAAGAGAAGGGGGAGTTGGGGAAGGAGGAGGATGGGGGGGTGGAGGGGTGTTACAGCCAGGTGTATACAAGCAGGAGGGAAAAGAAGCAAACCCTAAACCTAACCCAATTGGCCTAATCAGAAGATTAGGGGGAAGTTGGGAAGGAGGAGGGGGGGGGGGGGGGGGCGGTGTTGAACAGACACAGGTGTAACAAATCAGGGAGAAAAAGACGCAAACCAAACATGCAAAGAATAAACCATATTTTTTTTTTTTTTGGTGTTTTTTTTTTTTTTTGTTTTTTTTTTTTGTTTTTTTTTTTTTTTTTTTTTTTTTGTTTTCTTTTTCTTCCTTTGCAGAATAAGGATAACAAAGAAAGAAACAAAAACAGTTACTTCCACACCAAGCAAGCCGCAGGGCATACAATATCGAGTTGACTTAGTCCTGTTGAAAGTGTTGCCCGGTGTTTGTTTTTTTTGTGCTATTTGGGATGCTGCCAATGTTGCCTGTGACTGTTCCTTGTTGCCAGATAAGAACCCATTTCCCTTAACCCTTCATCCCACTAATGAAAAACACTATAATCCGCTTAGAAAACCTACACTGAAGGAAATTCAGTCCTGGTCAAAGTTGTCAGTTTAACTCAACTAGAAGAAAGTGAGTGGCTTCAGACAAGTCCTGTTACTGGCTTCCTGGACAAATACTTCACAGGAACTAACAGGAATTGTTCGATGTCTTATCCAAACTGCATTTCAAAACTTCTGTGTGTGATTTTAAGTGTCATTTTTAGTGCGTTACTATAATATCATACTACACTAACACTCCCAGTTTCCAGACATCAAGTTTTGAAACAAACTGAGGGAGAATATTCCGGTCCTCAGCTGAACAAGAATCTGTGGACACTGGATACACACACCACTTCAAACTGAAAGAGATAGTCTTCCTTAGCTGAACAAGACTTCTGTGGGACACTGGATACACACACATTCAAACTGAGAGATAGCTTTCCTTGGCTGAACAAGACGTCTGTGGAACTGGATACACACACCATTCAAACTGAGAGAAATAGCTGTCCTTAGCTGAAACATGAGACGTCTGTGACTACGGATTACACACACCATTCAAACTGAGAGAAATAGCTTTCTCTTAGCTGAACAAGACGTCTGTGGACACTGGATACCCACACCATTCAAACTGAGAGAACAGCCGTCCTTAGCTGAACAAGACGTCTGTTGCACACTTGTCTACACACTACCATTCAAACTGGAGAGATAGCCGGTCCTTGCGAACAAGACGTCTGTTGGGCACACACACCATTCAACTGAGAGAAATGCCGTCCTAGCTGAACAAAGACGTCTGTGGACACATACACCATTCACTACACAGTCATTTGTCCTACGATAATGAAACATACACACAACTCGATCTTCCCACTCACAATGATTACACAACAACACACAGTTCACTACACGATCATTTCTCCTACATATGTGAACACATACACACAACGCGTCATCTTCCCCACTCACAATGATTCACACACACACACAGCAGTTCACTACACTAGTCATTTCTCCTACATAATACACACAACGCGTCATCTTCCCCACTGACACAATGATTCACACACAGAAGAGCACACCCACGATTCCTACAGTCATTTCTTCTACATAATGCACACAATGCGGCATCTCCCCACTCACATGATTCACACACAGAGACCACCACCCGCTCTCTACACGTCAATTCTCCTACATAGTGAACACATACACGACAACGCGTCCATCTTCCCCACTCACAATGACTTCTCACACAACAGAAGACACACAACACCCAGGGACCCTACCCGACCAGAAGACACACACACACAGGTGCCCTAACCCTACCCACACACCACAGGCAGCAGGCGCACACTGCGCATCACCATGGGAAACACAAAGCTTCCATTGACTTTGAATAGACTGCAGTGGGACTTGGTGGTGGACTGCGGGTGACTTTGGTGTGAACTGCGTGGACTCTTATGGACTCGTCAGTCTCTGGCTCCCTGACGGTGGCCGGAGTCTTCAGGGTTGCAGACGCGCCACACTCCTCAACACTGGGCAACATATTGCACTAACACTGTGTGAAACATCCACAACACCCCATCACACCTCTCAAACGAACCAACGAACACCCAGCCCACCTCTCAAACACCAATGAACACCATCCACCTCTCAAACACCATGAACACCCATCACACCTCTCAACAACAAATGAACACCCATCACACCTCTCAAACAACCAATGAACACACCTCTCAAACACCATGAACACCCATCACAACTCTCAAACAACCACGCACACCCACGCACACCTCTCAAACACCCATGAACACCATCAGCACCTCTCCAACAACCAATGAACACCTCACACTCTCAAACAACCACGAACACCCAGCACAACCTCTTCAACCACCGAATGAACACCCATCACACCTCTCAAACACAATGAACCCCTCACACCTCTCAAACAACAACGACACATCACACCTCTCAAACACCAATGACACCCATCACCCCTCTCAAACAACCATGAACACCCATGCACACCTCTCAAAAACACCAATGAACACACCTCTCAAACACCAACGAACACCCATCACACTCTCAAACAACCATGAACACACTCTCAAACCACATGAACACCCATCACACCTCTAACAAACAAACAGATGACACTACCTCTCAAACCCCGCACGAACACCCATCACACGCTCTCAAACAACCAATGAACCCTCTCAAACAACCACGAACACCCATCACACCTCTCAAACACCATGACACCGCATCCACACTCTCAAACACATGAAGCACAGCCTCTCCAACAAACAATGAAAACCCATCACACCTCTCAACAACCAATGAAACACCCCTCTCAAACACCAATGAACACCCTCACACCTCTCAACAACCAATGACAACCTCTCCAAACAACCATGACCACCATCACACCTCTCAACACCATGAACACACCTCCAAACAACCAATGAACACACCATCACACCTCTCAAACAACCATGAAAACACACCTCTTCAACAACCAACTCCCACCCGCACACCTCTCAAACAACCACAAACCCCATCACCTCTCAAACACAATGAACACCCAGCACACCTCTCAAACAGCCATGGACCACCCATCACACCTCTCAAACAACAATGAACACACCTCTCAAACAACCAATGAACCCATCACACCTCTCAAACAACCAATGAACACACCTCTCAAACCACCATGAACACCCATCACACCTGCTCAAACAACCAATAACCCACCTCTACACCAATGACCACCCATCACACCCTCTCAAACAACCAATGAACACACTGCTCAACAACCAATGAACACCCATCACAACCTCTCAAACAAGCCAATGAACACACCGCTTCAACAACCAATGCACACCCAGCACACCTCTCAAACAACCAACAAACACCATCACACCTCTCAAACACCCAAATGACACCCAGCACCCTCTCAACACCAATGAAACACCCATCCCCTCTCAAACACCAATGAACACACCTCTCAACAACCAGGCAACACATACCAACAACTCCTCAACACCAATGAACACATCACAACTCTCAAACAACCCATGACACCCATCACACTCTAACAACCATGAACACAGCACACCTCTCAAACCACCAACAAACACCCATCACACTCTCAAACAACCAATGAACCCCATCTCAGCGCCAGTGCACAAACCTCGTGTTCCATACGAGGGGTTATAGACAACCCTCACTTTCAATCTCAGGCGCACAGTGCACAACTCGTGGCTCCAGACTTGAAGATGGGGTTCTTGAATCATCTCAATGAACGTGATATGAGCAGGCCCCAGGGGTGAGGACGATTGACGATCAGACTCTCCAGCAGAACTCTGTAAACAATATACCAACAATATTGATATATCAGACCTCCGCTAGAACTCTGTTACATACACCACAATATGATGATATTGACATTCCAGCAGAACTCTGTACAACAATACACCACAATATTGATATAACAGACATTCGAACAGAACCTGTAACAATACACCACATATAATATAGTCAGACTTTCCAACCGAACGCGTAACAATCACCACAATATTGATCGATATATCAGACATTCCAACCGAAGTCTGTAACAATACACACAAATACTGCTTCTCATGATGTAAAAGACAGGAACACAGGCCTCTAAAGAACAGATGAACCACAATGAACATGTCCCTAGTGTCAAATTATTGTTGTTTCAATTTTAAATTGTTTCAGGGTTTTCTTTGATTGATTTTTTTCTATTTTTGTTATTTTTGTTTCAGGTGGCTTGGTAAAACAGAAAGCGCAACTTTTTGCCTATTCAATATGCATCTTTAAAAAACATTTTGGCTTTGAATTTTAAGCCGACACACACAGACAGAGCTGCCTGACCCCCCAAAATATGTATCAGTAGTTTCTTGTCTGAATATGTTCAGTTTCAGTAGTTTTGAGGGGTTTATCAGTAGTAATGTGCGCAGCGGAATACACTCCTATAATCATAAAGCATGACATAATAATCAAATATAATCACACATCATTAACCTTTCAGCACCCTCATTTTTTTATGACATTCCGTACTCTGCCACTGCATTTCTTTTTTGAGGCGGTGAAAAGGCTACACCCCTTGGAATTAAACATGCTCTCATTTTCTCTGTGTTGTTGCAGGACTTGATTAATGGATACTAATAAGAGATGTACATACCTTGTGAATCTGCTCTATATGACGGCCTCAGTGTGTGTTTAGGGAAACAGGTGTACAACTGTGGATCTGCTTTAAGTGACGGCCTCAGTGTGTTTTAGGAAACAGGTGTACATACCTGGTGGATCTGCTCGTTGACGCCTTGTGTGTCTGGGAAACAGGTGTACATACCTGGTGTCTGCTCTTTGACGCCTCAGTGTCGCTTGGGAAAACAGGTTACATACCTATGGTGATCTGCTCGATGACAGGCTCAGTGTGTGTCTGGGGAACAGGTGTACATACCTGGGGATCTGCTCTTTGACGGCCTGTGCGTGCTGGGAAACAGGTGTACATACTGGTGATCTGCTCTATGACGGCCTCAGTGTGTGTTTTAGGGAAACAGTGTACTACTGGTGATTCTGCTCTTTGACGTCCCTCAGATGTGTGTCTGGGGAACGGTGTACATACCCTTGGTGATCTGCTCTATGACGGCCTCAGTGTGTGTCTGGGGAAACTGTGTACATACCTGGTGATCTGCTCTTTGACGCCTGTGTGTGCCTGGGGAAACAGGTGTACATACCTGGTGATCTGCTCTATGATGGCCTCCGTGTGTGTTTTAGGGAAACAGGTGTACATCCCTGGTGATCTGCTCTATGACGGCCTCAGTGTGTGTCCGGGAAACAGGTGTACACCTTGGATCTCTCTTGACGGCCTGTGTGTGCCTGGGGAAACAGGTGGACATACCTGTTGATCTGCCTCTTGATGGCCTCATGTGTGTTTAGGAAACAGTGTACATACTGGTGATCTGCTCTTTGACGCCTCAGTGTGTGTTTCAGGGAAACAGGTGTTAGCATACCTGTGATCTGTCTTTGACGGCCTCAGTGTGTGTTTTAAGGAAACAGTGTGTAACATACCTTGTGATCTTCTCTATGAACCCTCTGCTTTTACGGCCTCAGTGTGTGTCTGGGAAAAGGTGTAGCTACCTGGTGAATCTCGCTCTATGACGGCTCAGTGTGTGTCTAGGGGAACAGGTGTACATACCTGGGATCTGCTCTTTGACGGCCTCAGTGTGTGTTAGGGAACAGGTGTAGCATACGCTTGTGATCTTCTCTATGACGGCCTCAGTGTGGTGTTGTGGGAAACAGGTGTACATACCGGTATTCTGCTCTTGGTAGACGGCCTCAGTGTGGTGTTTAGTTGTAAACAGTGTACATACCTGGTGATCTCTGCTATGACGGACCTCAGTGTGGGTTAGGGAAACATGGTGTACATACCTGGTGAGTCTGCTCTTTGACGGCTGTGTGCCTGGGAAACAAGGTTGTACATACCTGGTGGATCTGCTCTATGACGGCTTGTGGTGCCTGGGGAACAGATGTACATACCTGGTTGATCTGCTCTATGACGGCTCAGTGTTGTTAGGGAAACAGGTGTGACATACCTGGTGATCTGCTCTAATGACGGCCCAGTGTGTGTGGAGGGAAACGTGTACATACCTGGATGATCTGCTCTATGACGGACTCAGTGTGTGTCTGGGGAAACAGGTGTACATACCTGGTGCATCTTGCTCTTTGACGGCCTCAGTGTGTGTCTGGGAAACATGTGTACATACCTGGTGATCTGCTCTATGACGGCCTCAGTGTGTGTCTGGGGAAACAGGTGTACCTACCTGTGAATCTGCTCTTTGACGGCGCTCAAGTGTGTGTCCTGGGGAAACAGGTGTACATACATGTTATCTGCTCTGCTGACGTCCTCAGTGTGTGTCTGGGAAAACATGTGTACACCTGGTGATCTGCTTCTATGACGGCCTCATTGTGTTGTTTGGGAACAGGTGTACATACCTGTTGACTGCTCTTTGACGGCCTCAGTGTGTGGTTAGGGAAACAGGTGTAACATCCCTGTGTAATCTGCTCTATTACGGCCTCAGTGTGTGTTTTCGGGAAACAGGTGTACATACCTGGTAATCTGCTCTATACGGCCTCAGTGTGAGTTGCTGGGGAACCTAGGTGTACATACCTGGTGTCTGCTCTTATGCGGACCTCAGTGGTGTGTTCTGGGGAAACAGGTGTACTCCCTGGTGAATCTGCATCTTTGACGGCCTCAGTTTGTGCCTGGCAAACAGGTCAAGCAGACAGCAGAGCTGAAGTATGGGTGTGACTGTTGGGGTAACGAAGCTGATTGGAATGGCCCGGTAAGGAAACGGTAACACTCTGGATATCACACAGAGACATAAGAGTAATACATTATCATAATAATAATCATTGAAGTAGTGGGTGTGACTGTTGGTGTAACGAAGCTGATTTGAAATGGCCGTTAGGAACAATAATGACCCTGGAATCACACAGAAGACATACGAACTTAATTCTTATCATCACATTACATCAAAGTTAGCTCGGGTGTGACTTATGGGCTAACAGAACTGCACTGAAGATGGTACTTATAATCAGACAAGAAATAATCGCACATTATCATCAACATTACATCACAGTAGCGGGTGTGACTTATGGGGCAACATAACTGACTGGAGAGGGTATTTAGGCCAGACAGGGAAAATAGCCACATTTATCATCAACATTAACATCACAGTAGACGGGTGTGACTTATGGGTAACAGAACTGACTGGATGGTACTTAGGATCAGACAGGGAAATACCACATTATCATCAACATTACAGTAGAGAAGCGTGTGACTTATGGGTACATAATTGATTGGAGATGTACTTAGGAATCAGGCATGGAAATATCCACATTATATCCAACATTACATCCACAGTAAGCGGTGTGACTTATGG